>JAOWCC010001368.1:49784465-49914334 GCA_030867875.1 Actinernus sp. WN-2022 | reverse complement strand
TGAGGAAATAGGGTATGCTTATGGATCTTTATGTATTTTTTGAAGGGTTAATGTGAATGCTGGTCTAAGGAAGTGACACAAAATGGCACAACCAATGCTTGAGGCCGAGAAGGATCTGTTCAGAAGGAATGCAGTCATCTTAGTAACTGGACTTGACCCTGATAAGATTTTACCAGTTTTAGTTGAAGAAGATATCATTAGTGAGGAGGACCTTAAATATATCAACGATCCACATGAACCAGCAATGGCAAGAAAAGAGAAGGTACTCAAGATGATTGAAATTCTACATACGAAGGGACAAGCAGTGGTTGCAACATTTATTCAAGCTCTTAGTAAGACAGCACAAGAACATGTAATCAACCTATTCGTAGAAAAACAAGCTGGTAAGATTTGTGTAAAAGTCATTTTAACATTTGACCCACATAATAACAAATAATTTAACCCACATATTTTATGATGCTTCAATTAACAAAAACAATTGTTTTCTTTGTTCTAATATGTGAGTATGAATAAATTAAATAAATTTTATAAAATTGCTTTTAGTTAAAGACCTCAAAAGTGCATTATTTTTTATAAAAATTTAAAGAAATTATACTATATAATTATATCCAAGGGGGCTCAGAGCTTTAGGTTGAAGGAAATGTTGACAGCTAGAGGTGAATCAAAAGTCTTATTGGTGACTGGATAAAGCATACTGTACATAATGCATGTAATTTTAATGCCATAATTACTATGCCATAAGTGCATAGTACAATGTAAGTGCTATGCCATAATCCATAAGGGCTAATTCAGGTACATCATAACCATAATATTTGTTGGTGCATGTATGATACTATTAAGGGAAGATTTTGAATGCAATTTGTTTACTCAAATATACAAATAACAATAATATTATTATAGTTTATTTAATCCTAGCAGCTAAAAGATGAATCACACGGAGGCCAAAGTCTATTACAAGAACAATAATAAGTAGCGGAAATCGCATGAATACAAGTGCTATACAGGATTTATAGGTACTGGGTGATATTTTGAAAGTTCTAATAACTGCACAAGCCTTTAGGTGAGGGCAATTTGAGAACTTTCAAAATATCACTCAGTGCCTATAAATCAAGTATAGCATGAGCAGTTCATGAGATTTTTTGTTTGTAGCAGCTAGAGCTTTGGCCCACGCGAGCGGAGCACCATACATATAGTATGAGAGTGAAATTTTAGCAACATGTTTAGCACGACTGCCCGTGCACCAGTGCGCAGAACGCGAGGTTTCAAGCTCGATTTTGTATGGCTTTTAACGCCTTCCGGTCCTTTACATTCAATCCTCCGTTTATGGGATTCTGTGATTTTCTAAGTATCTCAATAATCAGTGTAATTTTTTTGCTGTAATGCGTAAAACATTCAATTTCCAATTTTAATTTCTGTTACATCTCGGCATGCACCCATACGCATCATGTTCTTTCTGTTGTATGCGCCCATCATCTTTTACTATTACATATGCACGTGCATAATTATTTTCATAAATGGATTACGTCTGCATACACGCATTACATTTCCCGTTACATATGCATGTGCATCTCAACTGCACATGCACTTTTTATTTTCGTAAATTAATTTCCTTTACATACAAATGTATGCGTATGCATCTCTTCATATTTAATTATTGGGTGCTCCGCTCATAGGCTTGCCTATGCTGGCCCACTACCCTGTAGTTTGAGCACTTTGGCATGGTACAGTGAACCTTTTAAACTGCCTTGTTGCAAGCTTGCTTGCTTCATAGCTAAGGTTCAGTCTGAAATCTCTGTTCTGCACTGATGAGCTCACAAAGAGCGAAACAGTACTGTCTGCAGATTGAGTATATATATATATATATAGCCTGTTTTCACAAAAGGACCCTTAGAACCCTTTTGTGAAAACATGCTAGATCTTGTGTGCCTTTAAGCTTTAAAAGCCAGTAACTCGTGTTTTTGCCGTTTTCTTGAAAGGGCAAATGGCAGTTTAATACTTTTCTGGCCTTTCTATCCCATAATTGACTTGTCTTAGATTTATCCCATAATTTCTCTATTTGAGACCTAGAGGTTAGGCTTAGGTTAGAAAAAGGCCATTTTCTGGTATTTTTACTCAAAATACAACAAACTTCCATCAATTAAATGCAATCTACATTAAGAGAACGTTGTATTGCCGTATAGTGCATCGAAATCCATTGAAAGCTCGAGAAATGGCGCCACTTTGAAATTTAGGTTACACAAGTAAATTAATGCGTACTTGTTGGCTTTAAAAGCCAGTAACTCACTTTTCAACGTTTTGATCCCAAAAATGCACCTTTTTTCTCAGACCTAGTGGAAAATGTACATCTTTCACTAAGCAAATCGTTGCGCCATACGTCAGGCAAAGTTGGTTTTTCGCGAAATTTTTTGAACTACTCCTCCCCCCCCCCCCCCCACCACATAAAATAACTAGAGATCAATTATGGGATAGAAAGGCCAGAAAAGTCTTAAACTACCATTTGCCCTTTCAAGAAATCGGCAAAAACACGAGTAACTGGCTTTTAAAGCTTAAAGGCACACAAGATCTAGCCTGTTTTCACAAAAGGACCCTTAGAACCTATAAACACCCCCTTTTGTGAAAACAAGCTAGATATATATATATAAATTATAAAATATATATATAGAGGCAAGCCTATGAGCAGAGCTCCCAATATTCAAATAGGAAGAGATGCACATGCATGCATATAATAATGACAGTAATGCATGGAAATTAATTTAAGAAAATAAATAGTGCATGTGCAGTTGAGTTTCACACGCACATGTAACGGGAAATGTAATGCATGCGCGCAGACATAATTACGAAAATAAATACTGCACATGAGTTGCACACTCAGGCATATGTAATGGGAAAGATCATGGTATACTAACAACAGAAAGAACATGATGCATATGCATGCACACCGAGATGTAACAGAAATTAAAGTTGGAAATTGAATATTTTATGCATTACAGCAAAAAAAATTAAACTGATCATTGAGATAATTTGGAAGATTACAAGTTCTCATAAATGGAAGAAATAAATGTAAACGACAGGATGGTGTTAAAAAGCCATAAAATACGTGCTGATGCACGGTCGAGCGGGCAAAAACATGTCACTCGTTAAAATTTCAATCTCATGCTATATGTATGGTGCTCTGCTCGCACGGGCCTTTGGCCCATGCCGGAGCTCCACTATAGGGCCATTCCACAGTATTTGGGACATGGAACTCTGAATTCTTAATTACTGAAAACTTGCATTTTTCCATTATTTAATAACTAAAGTATTAAAAAGATATGATTTTGAAATGTCGGCACACCCTTATCTTGTCATAAATTATCATTAATTAGCTGAAATACAAAATTGCCTGTCACGGAGGGGAAAACCACAAAAAATCTATGAGCTACTTGCTTTATGTCAAAAACAAATAAAAAATATCAGGACACACAGTTCTTCACATGCACTAATAGAGAAGAAAACAATTTCAGTTGCTGTTAAGGGGGTGTTGCTATATATAGCTTGTCCAAGTGGGAACTTTCCCCTCTGACAAAATTAGGTATAAAAGTTTTGATATTTCCAAAACAGTTGAAACAAAATTCACAATATTTTATAAACTTCTGAGTTCAAGTTCAATACAACTATATAAATGATATTGTTTTTTGAACTACAAGTTTTCTTTGTTCTATTTCAATAATAACAAGTGTCACGGAGGGGAAAATGATGTCATGGAGGGGAATTAAAACTTTAAATTACTTAGAAATTGCATAAAATGTATCATTTTCATACATTCAACACAATATATGTTATTTGTACCCAAATCAGATAATTGTAACCTCTGCACGCATGGCATAAGTTACCTCAAAATCGATCACTAAAAGCAAGCCAAAAATATATAAACCAACACATCTTGTTTAATTCGCTGTCGAATTTAACTGTTAAAATGAAATAACGTCTTTAGGATGAAACACGTTTGTATACTGACGTTAGTGTGACGTCATAAGGAACGACTCCTTTTAAGGTCAAATTCTGCGTTACCTACATGTATACGTTTGAAATAAAGCATGTTATTGCAACAACATAAATATGTGTTTTCGATTGTCGCAATTTTAAAGTCTCTACGATAAATATTTGCTGAGTTATTAAGAACTGAAGTTTCCTGTGATGTCACATTTTCTGACGTCATGGGTCTGACATCAGTCATGCTTTCTAAATTGAAGAAACATAAAAATGACAATATTGTGGCTATTCAGTGTACAGTAAGTACAGTTCCTCTTTAAAACCCGAAAAATACTCAAATAGTTATTTTTAAAAGACGTTTTCAAAAATATATGATGTCATAATGACGTTTCCTCTTTTTCGCTGTGAATTTTAAAGTATTTCCTCTCAAAAATTGACAATTCTAAAAACATACGAAAATCTTGTGGGTACCGATTTACTCTTTTGATTGCTAGATTGTCGTAAACAAATATTTAAAACTCTAAAAGATGAATGAAAAAGTTATTTTGTAAATGGTTCTGTATTGAACATTTCCCACAAAATTTTGACGGGAAAATTACCAAAATTCGAAATTTTATAACTTTTCTCCCTCCTAACCAATCGAACACGGGTTTTCGGTTTCTTCATTGTCGACATAATGGGAAATCGAAAAAATATAATTTACTGATGTTAAAGGTAATTGAAAACATTGAGAAACCTATTATAAATGGATACATTACGTAACTGTGACGTCATCAAGATGTCTACGGTAGTTCAAATCATCGGACTTTGTTTTGGTCATCGGTCTTCATCCTGCCACAAAAATTCAAACTTCTACGTTGGAAACTTTTGAAAATATAGCAAAGTGATCGATTTTAGGGTCATTTGTGCCAAGCGTGCTGAGCATGCTCATAGCAGCAATGCATTGTGGGCAACCTTTGCCATGTGCTTTGTGTAAATGTAACAGTAATAAGTTTGATTGTTCATAGATTGACATTTACAGCCTTGTTTATATTCCCAGGATAATTACATAATATGTTATATAAGTTAAATTAACATTCCAGTGGGATTAATTACTGGTAAGACAAAATTGGTATGGCATTGTTATGGGACAAAACTTTCCCCTCCGTGATGCTGGTCCTTTTGACTTACCTCCTAGGTGGAGAAGTTAGAGAAATTAAAATTTGATTATTTGATGTCATTTGTTAGTTGATGAACTAAATGTTTAATAAAACTACTTGTGTTTAAAGCTGTAGCTTTTATATATTCACAGGAATTTGGGGTTAGTTTTGGTATTGTACTTTTTGTGACTTCTCTGTTCCCCTCCGTGACAGCTAACATTAAAAATAATATCTCCCTGGGTATTTTACAAAACATTTTGAAATTCATCACACCTAAAGAGCTATTGAAAATGGTATACATGATGGTTCAAAAGTTTGTTTAAATTCAAGTATCTAATTGTTAGGCAGCTTTCGGCAATCCCTTTATGTAGGACGACTCTAATTTTAACAAAAAATACAATACAATACAATTCAATACAACAATAGAATGCAACACAATACAATAGAATACAATTTGGTAGCAATTTGTGTCGTCCTACATGAAGGGATGGCCCAGCTTTCAATCTTGTGATTTTCCCCTCCGTGACATGCAAAATAAAGTCTGTGGAATTGCCCTATAACTTCATTTATTGAGGGGGGAGGGGGGAGGGGGGAGCTGGATGCTTTTTAAACCAAGCCGATTTAAGATCTTTCCAATATTCCACAATGAGTGTATAAAACAAAGGAATACATTTTAAATTCAGGAACTTTGCGTCATAGTTACAATGAAAGAGTAGCGACCCACCATCATTGATTTTAAAAGTTCATAGGAATAATTTCCCAGGCTGCTTCCTCCTTTCGCTCAAGTCTCCTGATCCAACTAATTTTTATTACTTTTCTAAATCATTAAAATTAATCATTTCCAAGCCACCATATTCTTTTGTCCCTATACAATGTAAGTGTAGATTTTTCATCCTGGCAGGTTAGTTATTCCATATAAACGCGTAAGTAACCTTGTCTACCTGTTTTGAATTTTAAACCTGTTGGCAAAGTTAAAGTAGATGCATTAAAGAATTGGCACCACTGGAATTGACTGGTGCATTATTCTAATTACTCTAAAGTGCAAGAAGACATTAAGATGGGCTTACATACATTGTCTTATAACCAACAGGAGAACTTATATCCAGAGCTGATTAAACACTGGTCATTTATTAATTATCAATTAACGGAAAACTACCTTTAGTTAACACTAGTACACTAGTCTTTTCACTTAATATATATCTATCAATCCAAAAACAGTTACATGCTTGTAGTGTTTTTCAAGCAACAAGTTATTTGTACATAATATATTGTTATTGATATTTTATATGTTTACCACCATTTTCATTGCTACGCGATGGCATGAGACCAAAGTCATGACGTGAAGAGCTAGAAAACTCATCTAGGGAGCTGATGTAATATTATTTAACAATTTTTAAGAAATCAACTAAGTACATTTTATAAGCCAGGTTTAAGTTAAGAAAAAAGAGAAAAGAAAGATTTAACAATTAAGACAAAATTCAACAGCAATATAACAGAGCTTAATATATTTATTAAAATTGATTGGTTTGAACAATGTAGAACTGAACTTCGTTAAACACTAGAGAATTAACATGAACATTTAAGTCTTTAACACCGTAGAGAAACCAATTAAGTTCTTTTCTGCTGAAGCTCTAGTCCATCTTGGGTACACAGGCATGCTCTAAGAGCAGCAAGACGACTACAATGGAGAAAATGTGAGTCAACAGATTCACAAGGAGCTCCACAAAGGCAAGCAGGAGGTGGTGCACAAGAAAATTAATAGAATGTAAATGTGAATTAAAAATGATAATAATGATGATAATGACGATAATAATGATAATAATAAAAATATTAATGAATGACCTATATATAGTGCTATGATCCAATAGTTGCCCTATCGAACTTTACAATGATTAATTAAGAAAACAAAACAATTAAAAAGATGTACCAATAGATTTAAAACTACTAATACATGGTAACATGGGCTCATTCTTATCTTAGCTGGTAACGAGTTCCATAGCTTATGTGCAGCAACCGAAAAAGCTGTCACTCTTTGCGTTTTTCTTTTCTCTTTTTTCTTCTTATTAAACTTAATTACCTTGTAAAATGTACTTAGTTGATTTCTTAAAAAGTGTTAAATAATATTATTATTGAAGCAAATGGAAAGATTAAATATTGTTTAAAAAAAAAAAAAAAGTCTGCAGTCGTGCATTGTGGTACCTTCTTAAATCTATCCAATTGGCAGTTTTATTTGCACAAAACACATCAAGCAACATTGCATTAGCCCCGGTTTCCAGCCATGTGGAGGCTTTGGAGAAACGACACTGCAATGGCTGAAAGCAAGCCTAACATTGCATTTATCTTTACTTGGTTTTGCAGCACCAATCTCCAAATGCATTCTGGGTAATGGACACAAGTGGCCCTCATTTCACTCTGTTAGGGGGGGGGGGGGGGGGGATTGGTTGGTTAAATCATAGGGGGAGGGGGCAAAACAAGTTTTAAGTGCTTTTGTAGGGAGTCATCAAAGATTTTACCTACTCCTTGGGGGTGTCATCAAAGTTTTGACGTACCTGTCATGTAAAATGTAATGAAATTGTTGTTGTATTGCCAAGCCAATGTTTAGTCTCCAGAACACAGGAAACCAGTGTTTTAGAGAGCGGTAAAATCTCAAAAATTTCGGCTCTGGCCTTCGGCCCACGCAACATTTAAAGACTGTCTGCTTTTTCTTGCATGTGCAGGATGGTATTCTCTAAGCTCATGATCAAAGGCACATCCCCATAGGACAGATAATGCATTGGTGTCCTGTTCAGGAGATTAGTTATGCCAATGCTGAGCTCTTTTCATTTATTTATTTTATTTGAGACTACGGAACAATGCAATATGATGCACGAATTAACAGTACCATTTCAAGTACCCATCCGGGAAGGAGGGTGAGGTAGAGATTTCCAGAAGAATACATGTATATCTATGTATATAAATCTAGAAACATTAATAGTATATTTAATAGATTAATTACATGTATATGCAGTTTGCATTCTTTCTTGCACATCCATTTTTTTTTGGGGGGGGGGGTCAATAAAGTTTTGAGCAATTTTATAGGGGGTCATCTAAGTTTTAATTCATTCATAGGGGAGTAATAAAAGTTTTAACAAGAGAAGCAGATGAAATGCTGCCCCCTCCCAAGCCATAAATAATGTCCTTATTTTTATATGGTATTGAAGTATGGGGCTCTGCTTATCAGAGAAAATACCTTGAACGTATTGATAGGTTTTGTAAACGGACGTTTCGGTTTGGATATACTACTAAAAGCATACTTATGTCTGATGTAATTAGAGACAGAGACACTAAGATGTGGAAAAGAATCATTAATGATCCTAATCATGCCCTGTATGAGCTCCTGCCACCTAAGAGAGGGAGAATCCTTCGAGAGCGCGGGCACCAATTTATTCTTCCCAAAGTCAGCACTGAAAGATTTAAAAGATCGTTTTTTAACAGATGTCTTTTTCAATTTATATAACAAAAATAATTAGCAGAATATTTGTGGCAATAATTATTATATTTTACATTACAATACATTTATTCATCGATTTATTATTTACATAGTTCTATTCTACATTATTATATATATATCATTATTACATGTAAACTCACATGTCTGTTGTGTAGTATTAATAAAGACTATTATTATTATTATTATAACACTCCCCCTCCTGAAGCGTGCCAAGTAGTTTTCAGACTTTAGGATGGTTAAATCCAGGAGAGCTTTAACTGGGATGGATTTTCTAGAACCAGAATTGTGAGGTCTCGCCTATCTTATGGTAGTGAAGTTTGGGCTCCTCAGAGTTCTTTGAGATACCTAGCTAATTTGCATTGAGGGTGTTCAAAGATGGGCCACTAAGTTCATCTGCAAGACTAGATTCTCTTTACTCTGTTCATCTCAAGAATCTTCTCTCTCTCTCCTCTCTGGCTGGAAATAAAGGATTTTCTCTTCTTTTTTTTTATGTAAAAGTGGCCAGTACGAGTTAGATGTTGCCTCTTTTGTTAAGAACTCCTCACGCCACTCAACTCGTTCAAGTTTAGCTAACACACTTCAGCCTATTACCTTTGTAGAACTACCCTATTTATAAACTCTTTCTTCAACTGCATTGTCTTTCTCAAGAGTATATTACACAGGAATGTTCCTAGGCCCTTGTGATGGCCCCTAACACAGTAGATGGTGTGTCTATTTATAGTCGCGAAGTTCTGGTATGTGATTTTTTTTTAGCAGTTTGAACCGTGTTAATTACAATTTTTCAGTGTATCCTGATTGGTTAAAAGTGACAGCCTTTGTTTCTTCTCACGGGAAACTCTATGCTAAAAATAACTCTACCGTCTACAGTGTCAACTGTGTCAATATGTGCTAGTATTTTCTCATTGTAGTTCGTGTTTCGTTGTTGCTTTTTGTATTTCTTATTGATTTCTGTATGTTTTACTATATTTGACTGGTTGTAAATGATAAAATAATAATAAAGGTTAACAAATAAAACAAAAATAAATAAAAAGAATGAATGATCTTATAACCGATTTTCTTTTGGGAGGAGGAGGCTCATAAACAGATTTTACAGGATCTTAACTCTTAATGACATTAATTTATACAGAGGTAAAGTTTCGACTAGTTCTTGAAGACAAGCAGCCAAGACAGTCTATATTCCCTCAAGAGATCATGTTATTTCTTAGCCTACCAAAACTTGGTCATTATTAGCCAATGCCATTCGCAAGCAAATGAATGGGGTATTTACGAAATGATTTTCATATTAGCTATTTGCATAAGTTCAGTCTTTTCAATACTTGCCTTTTATCCACATGCAGCCACCGCTGCAGCGTCCTCTTCAGGCGTTCCTAGTGTCGATCCTGCAAAGGAGGCTACCACCACTGAAGCTCAAACAACACCAACTGAGATTCTTGCCCGAGGTCAAGACGCCATTGATGCCTATAAATTGGCTCTTCGGGAAGGAAAGAGAAAGAATCGCCGTCTTTTGGTCATATTGATTGGACAAGCAAGGGCAGGGAAAACAAGTCTCCTAAAGTCACTTAAAGGTGAGGGCTATAGCGATGTTAGTATAGAAAAAAGGATAAACACCTGACTGGCTAGTCAGGTGGAAATTATGGAAATTATTATTAATTATTATTAATTATTAATTATTATTAATTATTATTATTAATTATTATTATTAATTATTATTTATTATTAATTATTAATTATTATTATTATTATTAATTATTAATTATTAATTATTATTTATTATTAATTATTAATTATGGAAATTATTAATCAAGATGATGATTTTGCTATATTTTATCATTGTAAGATATTGATTGAGTTATTATAAGCTGCTCAATTATTTCATGGCTGAGGTTGGGTCAGTCTTGCATGAACATGAATTGTTCTAAAGCTTTGATAAAATAGTTTCAATATCTCTTCAACGTTGGTTCAACATTTGTTGAAAGATGTTGAATGTGAGACGGTTTCAACATCTCTTCACATTCTGAGAACAAATGGTTTCAACATCTGTTCAACATTCCAATTAACTTCTATTGTTCTCGGAAATGTTTCCAGGCCATGTGAAACGGTTTCAACATCCTTCAACAATTGTTTTACCGATGTTTAAGAGAGGTTGAAACAGTTTTATCGAGGCTTTATGCAATTATCCCAACACTACTTTAGAATCAACTTGATATGGTTGATAAAATAGGTATACCATAAACCATGAAATATCCAAAGGAATCCTGTATATGTAGGCCAGTTTTTGGCAACTCGTATAACAAAGTAGTATTCTTATAACTCATATAATATCTATATAGGCAAGCCTATAGACAGAGCTCCAATTATTTCAGATTACGGCTAGACTTGTGCTTTCTGTCGGCCGTAAAGTAGAGTGGCTGATTTCTACGAACTGTGCTGAAAGATATTTCGGCCAGAGGGGTTGAAGCAAGTTTTTCGCTCGATTGCTTTGAAAGGCTTTGAAATGATTTTCGTTGGTTATTATTAAAATGATAATTCGGTATAAAGAAAGAAAAATACCAGAACGAGGAAAGGAGAGCAAAAATAAATGCTGTCCAGTTTTAAAAAAAAGAGGGGGAAAAAGTGTTGAACTCCGGAACTCATGAACGCTAAGCGCACGCTCTCCCGTTTGGGCTATCAAGGAATCTTCAACTATGGATAGAAAAATTTGCTACAAATATTAGAGGTGGTTGCGCGCACAATTTGAGATTTGCGGTTCAGTCGGACGGCCGCGCTGTTTGGTGTTCCGTTCGTGTGTTCCGCACAGGAGCAGTCTGTTAATATGTAAACATCTAATGGCTAAAATACTGAGCTTGGACATTGAAAACCGTGATCAGTCAGCAATTTACCAATCAAGAATCTAAATCGTTTTATTCGAAAGTCTCGTTATATTTTACTCTCATGTCCTGAAAGGACTCAAACATGTAGGATCTAGATTAGCCTTTCGTGCTGCTCGCGTTGTCTGGTTGTCACAAGACTCTCTGTTCTCTCTGCCACAAGCGTATGCTAATTATATCACATGATTACACAACATGATTGACATATGGGCCGCGCCAAGGATAAAGGGACCTTATGACATATTTTGCCGATTTTGAGGTAGGGCAGTTTGGAACAGTTGTACAACTGATTTAGATAAGTGAAATAATGATTTGCTAAAATTCAGTTCCTAAAGTAGAAAAAACAAAATCGCAGTTCAAAAGTTGCTACTCGAATTATAACTGTTCTCATTTTGTTGACATTTGATCGCCCTTGAAAAGAGAAAACATGAGCTAGATATAATATTTATAACGATCTCCCTATCTTATCTCTACAGGAGTTGTGTAGCTTGCAAATTTATAGTAGAGGAAAATGTTAAACTTAGTTTTCGAGCTAATCTGCTTGGAAAATTACTCTAGATCGCGAAAACCTCCTCATGGCTTCCTTTCACAATCCAACTCAAAGTACCGACTCGCCATCACATCAATTCTCAAACTCATTCTCTGCAGCTTTAAACATTTGCAATCCAATTATCGGCCAAGATGCTCTGTCAGTCCAACAATCTCCTCATCATTCCTCTCATCCACACAGAAAGCCTCCATTGCAGTTGTTTCGCGAAATATTCAAGGACAGAAGTGAAACAACGGCAGACAGTCAAACCAGCGGTTGCATCGCTCACAAGCCAGTTTGAAGTCTCTTACAAATTTATTCTTAATTTGAAAAGCCGTTTCTTATAAAATGTCTTTCTAATGAACGAAAACATGTGCTACTGATATCACACTTCCACTTTTCTTTCATTTTTATCCGATTCAAACTGATCTGTGGAAGTAATTTCGATTCTACTGATTCTTTGGTAGCCTGTGAACCGCTTGCTCTACTAAATTCAAACTGATTTGTTTTCGCGCGCTTTTCTCGAAATAACGTCATATGTCATAAGGTCTCTTCGCTTGGCGCGACCCATGTATTACATTTACTTTCTTCACTTCCAAGTGTAATCATTTTTCATGGACTCTATCTTTATTTTAGCTTAGCAATCTTTGGATTGGCTAGTTTAACTGTTAGCAGAAAATGAAAACAACAAAATGCTTTTTAACTAAATGTTTTTCCTGATTCGAGTTTTATTATGTGGATTGACTGTGCTTAGAAAACTGATTTACTAGTTTAACCTGCCTTAATGAATATTATAATATAGATACGATAGTACGCGCGCTCTGATTGGCTAAGAAGCCATGTTGTATCAGAGTATATAACATGGTTAGCCGTGTTATATAGTTTTCAACTGGCGGTTTCCTTTCATCGCGCGCGTAAATCTATATTATAAAACAGATAAAGAAGCCTTAAAACCATGTTTTATACTATCATAAAACACTCTGGTCATTTGAGAACACTCTAGAAATGTTGAAAGCACGCGCCTTCGGCTTGTGCTTTAACATTTCTCTCATGTTCTCAAATGCCCATCGTGTTTTATGATAGTATAAAACATGGCTAAGGCTTCTTTATTTGTTAAGTATGATACAGTGTATTTGTGCTTCTTTGTAATAAGAATTCTTAAATTTTAGAAATATACTGTTTTGGTTATCGGTAATTCTCCATAAAGCAAGGTGAAGTAAACTTCCTTAATTCCTTCTCAACACCACCAAAACGTGATTACTATATTGTTACTATAATATGTTAATTTATGATACTTGCTTCCGGCACAAACAAAGTATAACAAAGTCTTTGTAATATGTTTTGTGGATTTAATGGCCAGCGAGATAGAATTTCAGAAACAATTTTTCTCTTCCTTCAACTTTTAGGTGAGGATTTTGATCCTGAGCAAGACAGCACTTTGGGAATAAAACTTGAGCCTTCGCATTTAAAGCTTCAAAAGGAGTATTGGGACGCCATAGACGATTCACAGGTGGAGACATTTGACCAGTGCGTGGCAAATAATATGGCAGAGCAGTTAACACCACCCCGAGATAAAGAAACGGAACCCGCTCTAAGTAGCAACGATGAGGAAGAAGCCAAGACAGGTGAGGAACAATATCCTGTGATTGTAGAACAGTGCGAGACCCCTTCAGTAACCGATGTTGATGATCAAATTCCTGTTAAACAGGAAATACCAGTAGAGATTTTACCAGAAAATCCAGCTATGGTGTCTCAAGGCAGCTCACAACCAATCAACACCCAAACTAGAGATATCCCACCATTTGTGGAAGATCCTTCTGAAAACAAAGAACAAGCAGACGAGGTAGATAAGGTACCCGAGAATGTCATATCGTTATTCCATTGTATTAAAATCGAAAACCAAAATAACGAGGAAAAAGACGTTGTCCTAACTGTACTGGATTTTGCAGGACATCAAGTTTACTTTAACATACATCCTGTCTTTATGTCACCGAAAGCCGTTTATGTTCTGGTTTATAACCTTGACAATGATCTCCACAAAATGGCGATGACAACTGTAAGATGCAGAGGAAAAGACATTCCAGTTGCTGAAGATTGTCCTAAGACAAATATGAACCACTTAGAGTTTTGGCTTTCCTGCGTGGCATCGATATGTGCTGAAAAACCTACAATGGTAGAATCCCAAACAGAGGAAGAAGAAACCACTGACAAATTAAACAAAAAGCTACCACCAGTGTTCCTAGTTTGCACCCATCTTGACAAAGTTCTGGAAAAAGAGAAAGATCCAGCAAGCGTAACTAGTACAATACTGAAAACACTGACTGACGACAAACGGCCCTTTGGAGAGCATCTTTTTTGGAAAATCTACACAGTCGACAACACAAAATCTGGGAAAGAGAAAGAAGAAGATGAGGACATTAGGTGTTTGAGAAATGACATTCTTCAAGCAGCAGAGAAACTCCCTCAAGTGCAAGAGGATATTCCTATTTGCTGGTTGCAATTTGAAGAACATCTTGCCGTCCTTCCTGAAAACTGGATAGACTTAACAAAGGCCAAAGAAATAGCCCAAAAATGCAAGGTTAAAATCCAATCTGATGGGTTTAAGACACTCCTGAACTATCTCCATGATTTGAAGGTTGTGATCCACTTTGAAGACACCCTAGAACTTGATGACATGGTGATTATCAAGCCGACATGGCTTCTTGACATGTTTGTGAAAGTAATCACCGTTTTGCCCATAAAAGACTGGGGACCAAGTTACAAAACATTGTGGCAAGACCTCGAGAAGTATGGTGTGCTGCACATGGGCTTGGTGAAGCATGTCTGGAAGGATATCGTTAATGAGAAACAGACAGTCACTGCCCTGCTGGCAATCATGGAGAAGTTCAGTCTTCTGTGCAAGTGGCAAAAGTCAGATGGTTCTGATGTGTTTCTAGTACCGTCAATGTTGAAGAGCCTAGCTGTTCATGAGGTTCAAGAATCGTTCCAGAAAATCAGAGATGGGGCACCGACCATTGTAATGCGGTTCACAAATGGTCATCTACCACTTGGTTTCTTTCCGAGGTTTGTGGTGTTTTTCGTTGAGTGGTGTACAACAACTTGGAAAAAGTGCAATCAACCAAAGCTTTTCAGGAACCTTGCAAAGTAAGTAAAGTCAGTGAAATTCAATGGTATGCTGGTATATATTGTTGCTTTATTCATTCTTTACCCTGAGGTTTATTTGTAATGATAAACTTTTGTGGAGCGAGATATAATGGTTCTTTATCACGATATTGGTATCATGAGGTCCCGAAATTAAATAAGACTCCTTTTATCCTAGATGTGATGACCTTGGAGAAAACATGGAGTTCTCTGTTGTTGTTGTGTCCGACATGAGCACAATAACCATTCAAGTTCTCAAAGACGAGTCGCCAACAGGTGAAGCCCATCAGCAACCAGAATCCCTGCATACATTCTGTGGCACTGTATTGAAGTTCCTGAAATGCTCTCTTGAGAAGATGCGCACGGAATTCCCCTGGATGAGGCACGTGGATGCCGAGTTTTCTGTGCATTGCCCTCATTGTCTTGAGAAGACAGAAGTCTGCAAGACCCATGAAGTGAAAGGTTGTAAACGAGATGAATGCCTACATTACATCACGGAAAGTGACCTTCGTTCTTTTAAACCACGTTGCGATTTACTTTCAAGATTGAATAATCTCGTCATCGACAAGAAAAGGTTCTGCTGTTGGTTCGAATTCTGCGCACAAAAGGTAGTAGTATTGGGCAGTGTCAATGGTTTGCTTGCTTTACCTCGAAAGACCTATTTTAGAATATGTTTTTTTTGCGTTTTGTGTTGTTTTGTTATGCTAACAGCCAGGGAGAGAGAACGGAATGAGGTATTTATGTCAGGAGACCAAAAAATCACAAATGTAATTGTTTCGTAGTGCATAGGATAAGTGTAAAGGTTATTAGTATGAAAGGAAAACATCATTTCAAAGAAGACATGTTCTTTCTTTGGAAAGAGTGGAGCACTGTTTCGAGAATGAAGAACAATAGAAAAAAAATCAGGTTTTCAGAGTTTCAATGTGAAGTAAAGTTTGTTAGGGACCGGACATTATTTAGAGGGGGGGGGGGGGGGGGGGGGGCTGGTGCAAATGAAAAACGCCATGCTCAATTTTTGATGACCCCTCCCCCCAATTCCTCCTCTAGCTTACTCTAAATAATGTCCGGTCCCTTACAGGTATCATAATTGTGCATCGTCGGAATGTTGTCAACATCTTTCCCTCTTGACAACGACATTGTTTACTTGTCAACAATAGCCTTTAGATGCTTTGTATGTTCTACTTGTGATATCACAAGAAAGATACCAGATACCACGCAGTTGAATGGTACATGTACATTGAGACATGCATATAGCAATACTTTACACAAAACCAAGTGCCCCTCTTGAATGTGTGTTGACCATATTTTTGTAGCATATTTCGATTTTGTTCCTGACTTGCAACACAGTACCAAAGGGATTAGTGAATATGAATCCTTTACATCGGCAAATATTTGTTTCCAATATGAAAAAGTCTTAATTGCTGTGCCAGGTTCAGTTATTCTCATATAACCACCTTCAGAAATACAGTCAATAATATGCATACTTGTAGTATTGTAATACTACTGCAAGCTAGTTAATTACCAGCGCAGCTTAAAGAGAACCTCCACTGAAAAACAATGTTTGCTCTCTAATGGGCTGCTGCAATCTATTGCTGGGTTTGACTCCCGTAAAATGTACAGTAGATGTCACATGGACCGATTTTCCTGTCCATAAATCTCATTTGAATTTCCTGCACGTCACCATCATGGAATTTACGACTTTACACGGTTCACCGTATTGTCAGGAACAATAACGAATTTAAGATACGGCGACTACGGACTACGACTACGGTTGGACGTGCCTACCGGTCGGCTAGAGTACTGGGCCGAGTACGCAACGAATGGCGCGAAAATGTCAACACTTTGGCGAGACTGAGGTGAAACCATCGCGTTTCCGACCGAATTGGCCAAACATTCCCGCATAAGCTATGCCCAGAAACGCTGTAAACTCGAACAGAAAGCAATTTATTGTGTATTTTAAATGTTAGCTATTGAAATATCCAAAAGAGTGGTGACTTAAATCCGACTAACGTACTCTGTTGTGGTGACTACGAAAAACACGCCGACTTCTCACCGTCGTGGACTTGCTACGGTGCAATGGAACCAACACGGGTGTCTCGTTCCAGTCCTTTATTGGCACGCGTCCGTAGTCGTATACCGTAGTCGTCGTATCTTAAATTCCCTAATAGCTATTTGTTGTGTAACAATAGGGGTAACCGTGTGACGTCATAAGATCCAAAATGGCGACGTGTGGGAAATTCAAATGAGTTTTCAGGACAGGAATATCTGTCCATAACTAACATCTAGTATACAATTTACAGAAAACAAACGCAGCAATAGATTTAGGTATCCATATGGAATATTTGAGAGCAAACATTGTTTTTCAGTCGAGGATACCTTTGAATATTCGATGTGTGATTGAATTAACTGATTCAAGATTTGTATGATACTTTAGTTGTCAGAATGCATGCTGAAAGATCTGATTGATGATCTCACTCTGCTCGATGACCTAGCACGCTGCTTGGACAGAGAAAGAAGGGTAATCAAAAACTGGTCGCACTTGGCCAAAGTGCTACAAATCCCAAGTGATGTACTTCAGGAATGCAGTATGTACAGGGAACACAGCCCAACTGAACGTTTGTTTGATTTCTTACAAGCCTCAAAGCCCGAACTCACCATGAAGGAGCTGAGGGACGCCTTGAGGAACATTAATCGAAATGATGTTTATCAGGGTGAAATCACCAGTAAGTTTAGTTAGAAAATTGTACTTAAAGTTTATATATATATACATATGAGGCATGTTAACACAAAAGGTGCCTTAGCAAGGAACACTCGTTTTGTGTTAACATGACTCATCTTGTGTGGAATTCTCGATTTCCCCAGGTTAAAGCGCTGATAACTGATATTCTAGGTTTCAATGATAGTAAAATGACACTTGCTTCCATTTATAGCCTTTCGATCCCATAATTTCCTTGTTTGAGATTTGGAGTTTTTCGAGATTTTCTACCTTATGACCTTTTTGCAGTTGATCAACTAAAAGTGACATTTTGGGGTGTTTCTAATGCACAGGAGCGAGAAACGGCGGCCAGTTGAAACTGAAACGGTGCACAAATTGAGGTATGTTAACACAAAAGGCGCCTTAGCAAGGAACACTCGTTTTGTGTTAACATGACTCATATATATATATATATAATTTCATTTTCCTGTAACGATCAAGCAGTACAACGGCATACAGCTGCAATGTATTTAATACTCTCTTTCACAGTTCTTACCACCATTGTCATGGAAATTGTGAAACTACATGAAAACGAGGCGAACGGTGACTCGAATGATGCTATGGCAGTCAAAGTACTGTAGATATAGAGATTACTTCATGGAAAATGCGCGCGTACGATTTTTATTAACGAGTAGAGGCGTATCAGAAAACGAACGAGTGAGTTTGCTGATACGCCTTTACGAGTGAATAAAAATCGTACAAAGCATGTTCCATGCTGTTATTTGTTTATTTTATAGGTATACTGAGATATAAGCAAATTTTACTAGTACAATATGCAACACCAAGCCGTGCGTCTCGTTGATTTTAAGAAGCCAATAAAGCATTCACAAGCGAAACTGAAAAATTTGCATAAGCTTGAATAAAATCAAAAGGCAGTTTACAAAAATGTTTAATATTATTTTCAGAAAAATATTCTCCAACTCTTTTTAAATATGTACTCAGCCTTGCACGTAAAATAATATTTCATTCACACAAATACAAAGATTGAAAAGGAACTACAACCAAAATTCGCTAAAAAGCTGTAATTTTGTAAAACTGTTCAAGTATTAATTCAGTGAGGTTTACGTTTCTATCTTCGAGTATTCTGGTTCTCTTGTTCTACAATAAAGCTGTCCCGACTAAAGACCCAAACCTTTCATGTTTGAATGAAACCTCAAAGCCCGCACGTTTGTTGGTTGGACGTAAATTCTGATACGATAGTTTTTGTGATTGAAGAAACATCGTTCGCGCTTCTTATTTTTTTCAGTGGGTAAATCTCAGTATCTATGAAATAAAGAAATATTACACGATTGTATGGCAAATTTCTCGATTTGTTTTAAAGATAATTTCCTTTGTTTAATATTCGCGGACAAGTGAACGTTACCTCGTTTTCATGAGTACTTTACATGACCTCGTCTTCATGAGCACTTTATACGAAATATTCAAAATGGCGCACAAATTATATAGAGGATATTACACGGTGGTGCGAAGATATGAAGTTTATTCGAGTGAGCGCAGCGAATGAGTGAAATGTTTTGGACTTGAGATGATAAACTTCATATCTTCAAACCACCGTGTAATTTTCTTTTTATTATATGGGCAATTAAACTGCTCTAAGAACTCTTATCTATTAATTTTACTAACTGTCTGTACAAACTTCTTCGTGATCTTTCTAAACTGTTCTGGGGAGTTTCATCGGGTTTTCTCGTCTCTTTATTGCAGTCGAGAACATCTTTAGAGAGTGTTAGATGGTATTTGGCTTTTTGTGATCGGAATATTCATTGCCATGCAGCTCATTTAAGCTGTTTACATCTTCCTCTGTGATGTTCACAAACCTGCCGCCATCTTTGTAGTTCAAATGGCGCGGCAAACGTGACGTCATCGATATTTTCACTAGTGAGGATATGGAAAATACTCTACTCAGTACCCGGATGTAGTTTCGTATGAGTTCTATGAGTGGTTTATTGCTCAGTAAAACACTATCGGCCATATAATAAATTTAATTGTAAACTGCATGTTAGGATAGGACTATGACTATATAATCTGTCTCCATGGCATTAAAAATCATTAAAAATACACTTAAACATCTTACAGTTACATTTCACATTACCCTCAGTCGACCGTATCCTTTGCGTGACTCAAGTGAATTTTCCTATGATATGAAATTCGGCTTGAAAGCGATAAAATTTAGTATTGTTTTTAGTATTCCCAGAAGGTATACAGCAATAGCTACACCCTCGCAAAGCATAACGGTCGACATAGAGTATTTAAACAATAGTGATATAATTTAGTATTGTTTTTAGTATTCCCAGAATGTATGAAACAATAGTTATACCCTCGCAAAGCATAACGGTAGACAAATGGTTTTCAACTGAACTTAAAGATTTTGAAGATGAAGCTACAGTTGGCATGGTGTGTAATAAATTATGTAAACATAAATGTGCCCTCTTTCTCCTCTCTCTTCAGAGTTCAGAGATGAAGATAAAGTTGCTGCGGTCATCACGTCGTCAGGTGTTGTACTTGACAACATAGCTCTGAAAATGGATTCAGCTGACTGCCGAGTTGTCAAGAACTGGAAAAACCTTGCACATGAGTTGGGAGTTTCTCGTGAGCAGTGTACTCAATTTGAGATGTATCATTCTATGAACCCAACTGTAGAACTTTTCCGCTACCTGTACGCAACTCAGAAAGACATCGCTATGGAAGAAATCACAAACAAGTTTGGAGTAATGAAAAGAAACGATGTTCTTCTGAGGTTGGAAGGACAACCATTTAAAGGTCAGTTTATAGTTAGCAATATTTGTATATTGTGAAAAAGGTGAAAAGAAGCTGAGCCTTGCATGCTCAAAGGAACGTTTTACCAGACAAAATTAAGTGTATTCCACCCCTCTTAGTTACTGTCCCCCGATCCGTAAACTTTAACTCGAAGAAATTCAAAATAAACATGGCGAAAATAACATTTCGAAGGATTTATCGATTTCCTATCTTTCACTGAATTTCTTAAATCTCAAGTTTGTATTTTCATTTCATCAGAAGAGCTTCTGGGACAAGATGGCGGCGGTATTTTTTCAGGAAAAAATTGCTGCGTTCTGATTGGTGCGTTTTAAATGACAGGTGCGGGACTACGAATTATCTCACTGAACTCAGTGAAGTACAAATACAGCCTGAGAGCGCCTGACACGAGTACAAATATCCTTCGTTATAATCCATCAACTATTTTCTCTCGCGCGCGATTGGTTGAATGCGTCACGTGACCCGATATTTTCTCTCCGCGAGCGAAAAATATCAGCGAATACACCCCCTGTGAGCGTATAAACGCGCGTCAAAGAAAATATTTGAGGGATGATAATAACAATAATCGATATATGCCCTGATATTTGTCCTTGGACATTCTCTGATCCTCGAAGCTCAAAGTTTCCCTCGAGCTTCGCTCTCGAGAACTGTTCTATTCTCGGATCAGATAATGTCCGCGGACGAAATATCAGGGCATATTTCGACGCCACACATAGATTATTGTATTTATATTACACAGTAGTTATCTCTTATTAGTATATACAACACGGGAACCTACATAGTTCATGCAATTTGATTGGCTCGCTATCTCGGAATAATTAGCAATAGCCACCTACAAAACTCGGGATAATTTTGAAACAAAATGGCAGGCGTAAATTCACGTTTCGCCATTGTTTTCGATGCGGTAATTTTAGAAATTCGACAAAATGCAGTGGCCAAAAGCAGATTCCCGTGTTGTATATACTTAAACAATTATTCGCCTCAGGCTCAGTCGATATCTCGACTTCGCCTTCGGCGAATAATTGTTAATTAGACGTTTGGATATATTTACTCACCAATTTCCGGTCACGTGACGCATTATTTCTGATAGGCGGTCCATAAAATATCGATGATGCTGTTTATTAATCAGGAAAGTATCAGGCCAGCGAGGTAATCCCACTACATTCAGACCTTCTTCTCGACATTGCTCAGCAATTGAACAAAGACATTGCTGGTCTTGGAGGATGGCGAAAACTTGGTAGTCTCCTAAAGGTACCTGCCGAAATCTTAGATGCCTGTGCTCCTCCAAGTGGAATAGAGGTTCATAGTCCTACCAAAAGAATGCTTAAATGGCTGGTGTCAGATAAACCTTGCTTTGCAGTAAAATATCTCATCATCGCACTGGAGAAAATTGAACGGCAAGACGCAATAGCAATTATACGCGGTACGTCAGAGAAATGTAAACTTGAACAATCCTGGTTAATGGGTGGGGTCGTAGATCATTAAAATTGCGTAGAAACGATGAAGTAACAAGGAAATTACCATATTTTCTCGATAAAGTGCCCCGAAGGATTCTTTAAAGTCGACTTTGTGGTCTTGTTTAGTTTCATTTTCATTTATATTTCATTTATAGTTAGATTTATAATTAGATTTATAGTTAGATTTGTTTGTGTGAAATACGGTGGAAGCGTCACTCACAGCACGAGTCATAAAATGTACAACAAAGTAGCCTTGAAGTAGCCGAGTATCATTTCACTGCTGCATTGCTCCTGAGAGGAAATCCTGGAGGAAGCAACGCATAGTTGCCTCGTCACGTGAAAGACCACATAAGAATTAGTAGGAATACCAAGTTTGAGCATGATTTGGTAAATAGAAACTGCATAGCTTGTCCTTCCAAACCATACAAATGTCTCTTATTTTTGCGAAGTTTGAAAGCTTACCACATGATAAATATCCAATCAAACGTCCCCAAACTTGTTAAACTTACTAATTTCGATGTCCCTTTTCTTGTAATTGCTTTAATGTCTTAATTAGATTTACTTTACAAACCCAACTCCAATCCTTTTTTCAATTTGTTATGGCCAATATTTTGTATTATAAGGACATGCAGACCGCAAATAAAGCACCCGACTTTTATTGGAAACTATTTTCTGGCTTTAGTGAGCAGGGTTTATTCACGGAGGGCGTTTATTCGGGGACACCCATACCCAGATTCAAAGTTAGTGTCTATAGCACGTGCATACTCGTTATTACAGATAAATTCAATCGTCATCTCAAAGTCGCTATTATTTATTTTACTTATACACAGCCGATGAACGTCCAGAAGAAGTTGCTGAAAATCACGAAGAGATGCATCAGGAAAGTAAAGAGGTTGAAGATAAAGGTTTGTCTTTGAAAGAAAATCTGACGTCACATCAAAATTTCAAATTGACCATCACAGTTTTTATCATTCATACGATATTTTACAACCACCACCAATTTTCTCGCAATGCAATTGGCTAATTTTCATCATAATCAGTGATCAGACACATAGCTGAAAACATTCGTCACGCAGTACGCGCCTTTGCAAGTGCTCTGTAGAGGTTTATGAATTCAGATTGTGTAAACTTTTGATCCAAAATCAAGAAAAAGAGGATTACAGAAGCATTTTATCACTGGGATGAAACTGTGGATTCACAGTTATTTTGACCATGTTATGACTAAAATCATCAGCAATAATAGGACAGACACACAAAAGCTAACTCACAAATGAATTCATAGTATCGATTGAGTATATAGTTTCTCAAGTGAAGTAAAGAAGCTTAGGTTCAGAAAATCTCAATGCAATTGGAGCATTTTCCCTTTCTCTTAGATCATCCTAAATTAAGATTCAAGATAATAAATACTAACAAATAGAAAGCAAAAGTTCTAATGTAGTACAGGCAAGGTTACTTGTGTAGTACATACATGTGCGGTTACTAGGTGCTCGGAAGGTCAGCCTACGTAGAGACAACGGAGAATAGTGTTCGGTGGTCGATTTGTGTTCTTGTATCGAGTGTAATACTTGTTGGCTTAGTTGGGATTAAGTCTAGTTCTTGTAGTAAGGCCTCATTACCCTGGTGTCGTGAGCAGGATGTCTCCAGTGGAGGAATTATATGAGAAAGAACTAGAAAACCAACAATTTAGCAACGAGAATTCTTTATTAAATATATAAACAAGCTTACATAAATGGACACTAGTCCGCAGGTAGCATATGCGAATAAGTAAGTAAGTACAAATGTATTTAGCTTTGCAACTAATTGGGGACACTAGTCCTACAATTTTACGTCCTTATCCGAGATTACGTGAAGGTCTAACTATTTACTGTTTTGTAAAGGCAGCACCTTCTACTCAGTTATTTTAAGATCCTGGGTGTTGGTCCGGCCGGGATTTGAACCCGTGACCTCCCGCTCGACAGACCGGCACTTACCCAATGAGCTAACCGGGAGGCGGTAATCGAGGCGGGTAGTGTTGATACTAAATTTACAAAGGAGCTGAGACAAAACAGTAAATTAAAAGCTTTACAGAATACAACTTATTACATATCCTTAGTTTTCAGAATAGGAAATCGAGTTATAATAATAAATAATGAGACGGATTTAATAAGATATATAGATACAAAAGAGAACTTAATAAAGTTTTAGTTGAATATTATATATAATATTATGATCAGGATTTTGCAATTTTCCTGATTAGACACCGGCGTCAGATATCGCTGTATACGTGAATTGCAAGGTTAATGGACAGGTTTTAAGTGCCATAGCAGATACTGGAGCCCAACTTACCCTTTATATGTCTAGAAACTATTACAAAACTAACCACTACACTTACCCCAGCAACCACCGATGTTAGGGTAGGAGGACCCAGTCAAGGATCATGTCTCAATATAGTGGGGTTCATAGAGTTAGAGCTTGAGGTGAGAGTTGTTACGTTGGTAGTGACTTATCGCAACCGATGTTACTTGGCAAAGACTATGGAATGACAATAAACTGAGAGAACAAACAACCTGAGTGCTGGTGATAAGGAGGTAAAATCCCAGTACGTGTGTCCAACCGTCACGACCGTCAGTGAAGGTATGGAAGGTATGTTAGCATCGTCATTGGGCATGAAACACTTTGAACCTTAATTGTATGGTCATCAATTCATAACCAGGACTGATCACCACGATATTCAGTGGCTCAAAAGCTTGAAGAATCCAAAGAGGCCGGCAGCACAATGGCTGGAAGCATTGGCTGAGTATGATTTCACTGCGAAACATCGTCCAGGCAAACTCCATGGTAATGCGGACGGTCTGTCTCGATACCCTTGGTCTAGAGCGGGTGTTACAAACAACTGAAAGCGCCGAACCAAGGTCTTATGCCGAAGTCGTTAAATGCAACAGTACACCCATAGTCAACAACAATGATTAAACTGGGGTATCAGGATTGACTCTTGGCGAGTTGAGACAATCACAAAATGGTGATCTGGCATTAATTGAAGCTCTTAAGTTGGGTTGAACAAGGTTATCTTCCTAGCCACCATGAAATGTAGGGGTCCAGCCGGGTGTTGATGTCCATATGGACACAATATGCGAAACTTGTACAACTCGCCTGCAGTATGCAGGACCACCAAGAGCAGGGAGAAGAAAGAGAGTGAGGAAGATTGTACACTTTAACCTTTTGAAAAAGTATAATGGAGCTCAAGAGAATTTGACAAACCATCCTGTGACTTGCGGAGAAAGTGAAGTAGATTGCGACAAGTGTTAGGTTACACAGAAGCCATCAAAACAAACGGTTGGACAACCAGTTTCCGAATACCAAGGTAACTAAACCCTGCCGGCTGCTTATCCAATGTCATTGGAAAAAGAGCAAGCGGAACAAGATAATTAACAAGAGGCCCAAGAAGACAACGACAACAAGAACAGGTAGAACAACACGATACTGTGCAGGATGCTAGACAGTTTGTTCAAAAAGATAACAGTGAACACAGGTGCCGTTCCTAGGTGCGCGGTTGCTCAGCCTACGTATAGACAATGTGGAACAGTGTTCAGCGGTCGATTTGTGTTCTTGAATTCGAGTGTAATACTGGATTAGTTGGCTTTAAAGCCTAGTTCCTGTTGTAAGGTCTCATTATACAAGATATCCTTCCTTCGCTATTTCTAATTCATGTCGTCAGAGTTAAAACAGATACCTTTAGACATCTGTTGGATTTTCTTGTCTTTGTGAGCATCACTTAGAAAGTTCAGATTAAAAACAAAATCATACATGGAACAGTTCAATAGTTTTACACATGTAGGTAATGTATTATGGTTCAAATGTGTAAGTGATCTAAAGCTCCGGCCAAACTATCGACCAAAGTTGCATTGCCCCGATCCAACTTTGCTCTATCCAACATTGTTCGATAGTTTATCATCCATGCTGGATTGCACGATCTAACTTTACTCGATCCAACATTGTTCGATAGTTTGTCATCCAATGTTGGATTGCACGATATAACTTTACTCGATCCAACATTGTTCAATAGTTTGTCATCCATGTTGGATTGCACGATCTAACTTTACTCGATCCAACATTGTTCGATAGTTTGTCATCCCATGTTGCATTGTACGATCCAACTTTACTCGATGGAACACTGTTGGACCGTTTGTGATCCTGTATTGGATAGTGTTTCTCCAACATTTTTATTTGAGCAAATGAAGTTGCTTTTGGTCAAACATTTCATTATTCGACCAACAAATGTTGTAGTGTTTGGCCAGTCTTCCAACAAAGTTGTTGACACGCCTACACTGTTAACCAATCAGGGCTCGCCATTTTATTTTCATACTTATGCTTTACGCTTCCGCGTACCAGAACTTTCTTTGTTTTTGAACTCCCGCCAATTATGAATTGGTTCAGTCGTCTATAAATGTTTTGCTGTCACCCCAACATTTTCATCCAACAAAATTGAATCGTGTTATCCAACAATGTTCAATAGTTTGACCAGGCCTTATGACACTCATATTTAAGGTAATTGACGATTCAGGAAGGAAGAAAGCTGTAGAGGCGGCGGCGTGGACGAGCGGTTAACAAGGCGGACTCGTAATCCAGGGTCCCTGAGTTCGAGTCCCCGTGCGTTCGACCACGTTTGTAAATAACCAGTCGATTTGCCTCCTCGTCGACTGGGATTCTTATTCTGTTTAGTTTAAACACGGCCACATCAGCTTATGCTGCAGTTAAACGCACCGTGTATACATAAGTGCTGTTATTATTATTTATTATTATTATTAGTCTAGTTTAGCCACATTATTAGCCCAAACGAACTTTTCCTCATCCATAGACGCTTGAATTTGCATAAACACTGGTAAGAGTACCAACCTAGCAAAACGTAATAACGCTTTTTAGAATTTGAGTGTAAACTAAGTTCCAATACACCTTATTCACACATGCTGAATTTTTAGATCAGCAATCTGGGATCTCTAACATGGAAATAACCACTGTCATCTCAAAGAGCACCTATCAATCCACAATTTTGGAAAGTTTTAATAATATCGGATGAAATTCCGAAAAGTTATTGAGGATGGAATTTATAGACTTTTTGTATGGGATTTGAAGTCATGCGTACACCTAATTTGAATAATGTCAAAGTTAAAAGTTTTAAGGAGAAATAACTATTTTCTCTAAAAGGGGATGTTTGTGTAAGTAAACTATGGAAGTTTCAAAATGAAGTGACATTTATCTGCATAGTTATTGGCGTTTTTCGTACACATGACTGCAAAATCCGATACACAAAGTCATATAAATCCCATCCTTAATATCTTTTCGGGATTTCATCCTACACAATTAAAACTTTCCAAAAATGTTGATTCATAGGTGCTCTTTGAGATGACAGTGATTGTTTCATGTTAGAGATCCCAGTTGGCTGATCTTGAAAATCGTCACGTGTGAAAGTGTATAAAGCAGTACCACATAATTATGCATCCTGAGGGTTTGTCTTCTGAAAAGATAGTGTTCATAGCTGTCAGCTATTGGTTATGCATAATTTTCATTGCAAAGGCTTAGAGCATAAGTAAAAGAGCGAATCTCCAATACGCGCGCTTGTGCCATGATAATGTCTAATCAAATCTATTTCTAGTAACCGGAGGCAGCTCGCGCGACAACAATCTCGTGGCGGGAAAATATTTTCGCGCCATGAAATTGTTGTCCCGCACTCGCGCACTTTGCTTCAACTGCTTCCGGTTACTAAACTAGATTTTATTCGACATTATCATCGCACACCGCGCACTACAAGATTCCCTCTCTTACTTATGCTCTCTTGTCTAGACCCAGAAATCATGTGTCATTTTTTTCTTCTGTACACAGCAATTCCTGATTTCAGAGGGCGAGAGGGCGAGCCGACAGAAGAGAAACTAGGGAATCTGGCCTGCAACTTGCCACCGACTTTGTAGATTACAACACACCAGATTAGATTCATTCAGATCATGTGAATAATGTAGAGATCAGAGAAGCAGCATTTCAAAATGCTATTTACCGTGAAAGGTGCAGGCTTCGACAGAACATGCGAAACACTTGGAAAGGCACACTAGAAATAGATAAGTAGAGCTTTGCCAAAACGTTCTGTGGTGAAGTCAACTACATGTAAATAGGAAGCATGAATAGCAGTCTTTTAGAATGGGTTGCGTCATGTAGTGAATGAGATGATAAAAGTTCAGTAACAATAGACGTATTGCCAGGCCTAACGCTCGAAACGTTAGTTGTTACACGCTTCCCACGTCAGTTAAACGTTAATCAACTTTTAGTTGATTATACCATCCCCCATTTTATAGTCCGTTAGAGCCCCAGGCAGCCGATAGCATAAGTTCTATAGCTCAAGCCTTTTCAGAATTTGGCTAATGAACGTTTTGTACGTATATTTAGCATTAAAGCTTGCCCTTATAAAGTGGCATTTGTTGCTGGTCAATTAAAGCCTTGTAAATTAACGACTGGTCAATAAAGTTGGTACGGGGGTGACAGATCTAATCGTCAGCTTTTGATGAAGATCTAGACGTTTTGGTAAACAAATATTTCCTGCCTTTAGCTACCCAGTGGCGCGCGCGACACATCACACCATCTTCTGTCACGATGTGATCACGTGGCCGGCAACAATTAATGAATTGTTGCCCGCGCGGGAAACAATGGATTTTGATGACTGCCACGTGATCCTGAATCAGCCAATGAGAGCGTGCGTAATTTCTTGGTTTGATTAAAGTTCCGATAAGGCCAAATTTATAGCATTAATATTAGGGCGCTTTTCATTTATACGAACTGACTAGTCTGACCGGCCAGTTCTCAGAATTGACACATTCCATTGAAGAACTGTCCGGTCAGACCAGTCTGTTCGCGTAAATGGAAAGCGCCCTAAGTGAATATGGAATAAGCGATATATTTGGTTTATATTTCAATATGGTAATGCATGTCGTCAAAGGAGGCATTTACGGTCGTTTCGTTTTCCGTGTGAATGAAACTGATTTTGTTAAAATATTTGTTAAAACCACAAAGCTTCAAATATAACATGGATATTTATAAAATATCATTTATCTCTATCAGCACGTTTTTGTATAAGAAATGATGCCTTCTATGACGTCAACGTAACCATATCCGAAATATAACCCTTGAAATACGAAAAGCGGGAAGAAAAGAAAGCTCTGCAGTATTCGTGTCGTTTCTGGGCTTGACAAGCATGTTAAAACCGGTTTATCAGTGCGCGCATATTTTTTTGTCAAACTAATGACTAAACCTGAGCCCACTGCAACAATGGCATACAAAGGTGACCGAGCCGGAGTGGTACGAGCATTGCTGCCGAGCCTTCTTTTCATCTTCGTGGAGTCGAAGGAGGCTCTGCTGGCAGGGTACCATTCATGTACTGCTCATCACATGCAGCACTCGAATCAAGAAATAGTTATACTATTTACTTTATATAGAATCGATATGACATAAAATTGGACCTTTTTAGGCACTTTAGCGAAATCACTTTTCTAAACAAATTATACGCTTTGATGAACATTGGCCCAAAAGGACTGAATTTGTACAGTGTAATTTTATCAATAAAACGATTTTAAATAACCTTAAACACGTGTAAGTACAGCGGCAATAGATGAAGTGTATTACTGGGTAGTTTTCTGGTAAGTTTCATCAGTGGGAAAGCCAGGAGAAGCCGTTAAATCTGAACATGTTATCGATCGCTTCGCTTCAACGCTAACGGAAAATGAACGGCTTTTGATACGAGGATTCTCTTCTAGCTTAGATACATCCTGGTAGCATTTGATACAGGTTTGATACCCTTCCACCGTTTCTTTTTCCAAGTAAACTCCATTTCGAGCCGTTTAGTAGACCTGTTTTCACTTCATCGTAAAGGCACTTGTATAAAATCGGTAGTCTCATCAGCAAAACCTGTTTGTAATGCGGGTATCAGCGGCCATCCCGAGGGGGCGGCCCACGGGCAACCCACGGGCAACCCAGGGGCTTAGCAGAGGATTTGTAGCAAAAAAATGCCCCACACGCGGGGCATTAGAGCGCTTTTGCGTTTTCGTCAAAATACCCCGGGGACATACCCACGGGGTTTGCACGTAATCTGCTGTCTCAACGTTCAGCGGTTTTCGCCACAGGACTCGCTCACTGCGATCGATCGACGTTCTTCGATTTCTTTGTCCTTGAGGTAAGTCCTATCATTATCATTCAAATTAAGAGCTTAAATTAAGCCATCCACTGTCGGAAGACAGAACAAAGAAATAAAGGATAATATTTGTATAAAACTATTAAGATTTATGACACTTCTAAAACGTTTAGCTTCTAATACTTATAATATGTTGCCCAGGTTGCCCTAGGGGTGGGGATTTTTGTCACAATTTTCTGCCCTACCCGAGGGGTTTTAGCATGTATTTGTCATGGCTGCTGTGACAAATGCCCCTGGGTGCCCGGGGGCCGCCCCCTCGGGATGGCCGCTGATACCCGCATAAATGCTATTATCCACCTCCAATCGATTGTCGATCTTCCAAAGGGACTGTTCGTTAATTATGGCTAAGGGGAGGGGGGGGGGGGGGGGGGGTGTTTATTTCTAAAAAAGACGTAAAAAACGTACCCACCGTATTATGTGCAAAACAAAATCTGTACCCCTCCCTCCCCCCGTTTCTCGGTCCCAGTTCACTCGTCCAGATAGTGCACAACGCCTGGGGATTATTGTATTGTTGAAGAAGCAACTACTGAACTACCGAAAATTCCCGTAATTCCAGAGCCTGTTAATGTGACCTGGGCCGAGAAAAGATCACAAATCAGAGAAGCATCTAAGGTGGGAGTTTTTGTGAGTAAATCTCTACAAGAATTGACACGAGAAGGTGTATTGTTAGCCCTAGAAGCTCGAATAAGAAACTCTCGTGGCTTGGCATGTAATAGTGCCAGAGGTCTTCGTATGATATTAGAAACCATGATCTATGGGGAGAGCATTTCATATCTTTTGAGGAAGCATACCACTAAAAATGTACCCCCTAATTTTTTGCTGAAAAAAAAAATGTATCCCCCATTCTCGAATGCTTAGCAAAAACGTACCCCCCTATTCTAAACACCGGCCCCCCCTTAGCCATAATTAACGAACAGTCCCTAAACGGACAGCGCTTTGAAGTTTGTTTGCCATCACATCGGTTATTGAAGGATACATCAGCACGTGACTGTTTCCGGCAAAAGGTAATCAATTTAAAAATTGGGTTTAGCCCCGTGCCTGAACGGTAAAGGATTTTATAAACTTCAATAACCAAAACTGCCGAAATTCCAGAGAATACGTTTTTTTCCAAATACCCCTCAAACAGAAATTCCAGGGGAGGTGCGGGGTCAAAACTGTAGAGTGGTGGTTGTGGTTACATTATTAATGCCTCTTCACGTTGCAAGTGAGAGGATCATGCTCATTAGAATATAAGTTTCATTTGTTGAAAGATCGAGATTTTAAAAATGACGATCAAAACTTATTTCATTATGTGTTATCTATGAACGACAATAATATCACAAAGTGTAGTGCCTTTTACGTAAAGAACATACATACATCAGGAGTTCCGGAGTTCCGGAGTTCCGGTTGGATCGCACTGCATTCTGGGTAGGTGGGCTCAGAAAAGTGGGCATCAACTTCTAGATCGGCCATATTGGATTTGAGTGCAGTAAATGTTTGCTCCTTTGCAAGTTTAAAAAACTTACTACCTAATACACGGAATATCTTACCTTTACAGATTCTTCAGTTGGGAGTTCTAAGTCGATGTTTAAGCTTTAGAACGGGATTAATAAAGTTTCCAAGTTGACTGCGCTCAACTCCAATATGGCCGCTCTGGAAGTTATTGCCCACTTTTCTGAGCCCACCTACCCAGAATGCAGTGTGATCCAACCGGAAGTCCGGAACTCCTGATGCATGTATTATGGTCATTTACAAAGATATTTCATAACAAGATCCAGGTACCCTGGTTGCAGAGGTTTTCTAGAAAGAACAGCCGCGGAGAAAGCCGGAGCGGCCCCTGATCGCCGCTTTGCGGCTCTTTCTCTTCCGCTGTTCTCTCTAGAAAACCTCTGGAACCATGGTAAGATCCAGGAAGTGAGAATCTTATTATTAAAGTCATCTTGACAACTTAGTTATTGCATTTAGAATAGAGCTTAGTATCTTAGCTGTATTATTTAATGTATGTATCCGCGATCTGTAATGTATCAGTCAATTCCAAACCCGTGCATGACCCCCCCGGGCCACCCCCGGGCATTTGATCAGAGGCTTGCTCCCCAGGGTGGGGAATTTGACGAGTATCTAGGCCCTCAGGGGCGGGCATTTGACAAATAGTGGGGGTGGGGCATTTGACAAATAGTGGGGGTGGTGCATTTGATCGGTGTTTAAAAAAGACATTATCTCTGTCTACAAATTCGCATCGCTCGCATCGAAATGGAGAACGTACGTGTCTTCGAGGACTTCCAGGATAAGGATTGTGCATTTGTAGAGGCCTGTCTTGAAAGAGTGAACCTGCCAAATTTGAAGGCCACTTTCAGAGGTAAATTGTTTATGTTTAAACCTATAAACTATGTTGTTTTGCTTTGCTCCGTGAACTTTGAGCGAGTGCGTGATATTATTAATAGTTGGAAAAGACGGGCCAATTGGTGCCTGCAGTTAATAACAGGCCGACCCAGCTGCTGAGTTGGTCGAACGCGTTACATACTTTATATACCAACAACATAAGCTAACATATTCAATTTCAAACCATTACGTTTATTATAAAGTACGTAACGGAAACCAAGAACGATCGAGCCGGTAGAAATGATTGTTCTTATCCCTGACCGGTTGAAGGTGGTTTTCACCGTCGGTGTTTCCTGTGAATTGCTTGAGTCAGAGTTTGTCAATAAAACAATGATTTCATTTATTTGTCAATAGTCTTTGCCTTGTCTTTGTTAAAAATGTTTTGGAAAATTTTCTGATCCGGTCCCCGATGGTGGGGCATTAGAACAGCCTGGATGAAAAACTGGTGGGGCATTTGAACAGTTTTTCTGCCTTGGTAGTGGGGCATTTGATCGAAATATTTTCAAAATGTTCAAATGCCCGGGGATGGCTCGGGGGGGTCATGCACGGGTTTGGAATTGACTGATACATAAGTGTTTATTTAGTTATTTGTAATCACAAGCCTGGAACTTCCATAAGCCTTACGCTTACTCGTTTAGGCCGCTTCCAACTCACTGTTTTTATCACAACTTATATATTATTGCTGTTATTGTGGCAAACGAATAATAAAATACCAGTGAATTAACTGGAAACTTCACCATTTTTGTAACGCAACGATATGACCTCCAGTTACGTTGTATACGTCAAATCGGATCACTTTTCGCACCCTTCAGTTATTCTCGGTCGAATCCGAATACTTGAGCTTTCTGGGCATCTGAAAGATGGTTGTCGTGAACTTTTAAGACGTACATCTTTCCATGCAATGTCGACAAATTTAAACAAATGGATTGAGATGTTTGCTGCACGATCAAGCTTGTATTAAAAGGCCAGTCTTCGTGAGCTAGATACATGTCCAAATTACCAAACCAACAGGGAGATGCTTAGCGGAAGAGGTTCTTGGCATGAATTTTGCTAAGGTAAGTTGAAAGTAAAACTATACGTGTTCCATTTATAGCGGCCTTCGCAGTGTGATCTGAAACTTTGTATTACTGAGATAGCTATTACAAACTCGTTACTGTGAACGTATTTCAAACTTGAAATGAGCGAGATCTACAGTTTTTATTTGGGACTCTGTAAATCACGCTATGACATCCCCTGGGCACTTTGCACTTTCGGTTTCACCCACTTAGGTGTGTGAGCTCCAATCTTAGCACGTAATTCCGTGGTGTTCAGGGTCGGTTCCTGGGTGTTTGGGGAACATGCCGAGGGCCGAGGGGACGTATTTTTTAGAGGAAATAACTGAGCATGGTCATATAAAGTCATAAATATTGGTGCAAGGTGTTCGACTGCCTATGAATACATTGCGTCTCCCTGGCCCCAAAACGAACCCTAACCGTCACAAAACGATTTCTCAAGTATTTAGAGCAAACGGTGAAATAGTACTGAATAATTGCAGTATTTTTGTTATTATAACCTGACACGTGACTTCTGGTCCCGAGTATTTGAATCAAGCCGTTGTATGGGAGTTCTTCCGATAACTCGGAATAATAACGTAATTTTAGTAATACAAGGTAAATAAAGGAAGAAGGCTTACTTGAAGTTGTTTTGACGTCCTTATATTTGTGTCCAGGTCGCTAGAACGGTGTTTATGGAAGAGTTGAGTCATAAGCGCTTCACCCCTCCAACCAGACCTACCTTGTATTACAGAAGATCTGTCGGAAGAACTCCCATACAAACCTTGTAATTTACTGCTTCGATATACATAGTAGAACTTGGGCGGCCTGTGATCTAAAGTACAATTTTTGATCTATAAACTACTCAAAGCGGCAAACCTTAACACACGAGACATATCCTGCGATAGCTGTCATCAGGACGAATTTAAAAAGGTTTTCTTTCTACGAAATCCTGAAGTGTTTCAAACACGTAGAAAACAATGAAATCGACTTAATTACCGATAATTCTGTTCACCGAGAATATAAAGAAGTCAACAAAGCTCAATATTGAAGATTTTCAATACATTTTAATGATAAATCCACTCGCAAATCAACTTCAAATGTATTACTTCCATTGCATTTTAAGATAATTTACAATGTGAAATTAAAGTTAAATTATTATAATAGTTTTCTTTTCTTTTTTTGTACATGGTAAGTTATGTGATGAGTAGTCTATAGAAAGCTAAACAGCTTGAATAAATAGATCTCTGTCAGCAAGTCTTCAATTAATAATAATATTCAAAAAATAAATAAATAAAATTTGAACAGGTTATGGTATTTATCTAGTGCTTTATTTAGTCTAATGCTTGATGAAGACTTATTTAGTTATGACACCATTATACAAGATCACAAACACTGGCACCAAGTATAGATAATTTGTTATTTGTCTTCAGTTATAGAGGGATATAAAAGTTTAACACTTTGTCTTGAACAGGGTAGGGAAATTTGAGTTTTTTTGTCTTAAACAGGGTAAGGGTTTCAGAGCCCCAGCGGCACACCCCTACCCAACTTTGGGTAGAGTACCCCCCCTCCCGTACCCCCCCCCCCCCCCCCCCCGGGGGAGGTAGTTACTTGCCCACACTGTTGCTATAATGAATGTAAGAATAGACTAGTGTATAGTATAAGCTTTTTGTAGTTTCTTTTGTTAAGTAACTACTTATTTTATACATAATTCCAATAAATTTTGATATTTTAGAAGATATTAAATTGACATGAGATGTCCAAGATAAATGTTCATCAATTACTATAATGCCTAGAAACTTATATTCATTTACTCTAGCGATGGTATTATTATCTATTTTAATATCTAGATTATTAGCTGTTAGTTTTTTCCTATTTGAAAACAACATATAGTTAGTTTTCTTAATGTTCAATGACAATTTATTAGCTTTAAACCATTAAAGATAGTTTGATTAACTCAGTATTTGTTGACTCAAAAAGATTGTTTAGTTGAACTTTTATTTAAAATGTTAGTGTCATCTGCAAAAAATGTAAAGGAAAGTTATCTGAAGAATTACTTATGTCGTTTATGTAAATTAGGAATAATAGAGGTCCAAGAATTGTTTAACATGAATGGATTTATATAGAGATCATCGGTTATTTTGGGACTGCCTGTCTCAAAATGTTTAATTCACCACACACATCCGGGTTATATTATTGTTTTGTAATAGGTGAGATGTCGTGTCATGTGTAAGGGTTAGATAATGGCACGAGAGTTCTATGTGATTTAGAGTGCCGAGCATTTAGATCAGTAGAAAACCATGAGCGCGCTTCTATCAAAAATGCGAGGCACTCTGAATCACATAGAACTCGAGTGTTCATTATCTAACCATCTTAGAATTTGGTCACATCCACGAGACATTTTTTTCTGGGATTATTGGCAACTACTGTAAGAAACATTGAAGATTTCGAAATAATATACAGGGTCTAGACTAGGGGAGTAATTAGCATTCTCTATATAGAGAATAATAATAAGGCTATTGTTTTCTATTGTTTTCTATAGAGAATACTAACTACTTAACTATGGGATTTAGACAGCTGAAATGGGGAACGCTGATTGGTCGAGTGGGTGTGACCATGTTCTAAGACATAGACTTTTAAAGTAGGTAGTTTACGCCTAGTTCCTGTACATGTTAGTATAGCAAGTTCTTCGCCTTCTCAAGTCTAGTTTGAGTAACACACGTACGTTTATCGAACAAGTTTATTTCTGCCCATCCCACCCACCCAGGGTGCTAGAGAGGTTTCATTCTTGTGTAAAACTTTAAACTAGTACACAATTAAACTTCTCTCTTTGCCAAATGAAAAGGAGTCTGTGTCTGATTTGCTAGTGGAATTTAACACTTTTGAATCTATCCTTGAAGGTCAAATAAAAGATTCCGAGAGAGCCAAATGGAAATTGCAATCATCTAAGCGATTAAATGGAAAGATTTCAGAGAGACGAAGGTGACAGAACCAAGGGTTAATGTTTTTTGATAAGTCTAGATAATCCTTATATGATAATTTTGGGTATTTTAAATGAGACCAGCGATGACAGCAGTCATAAAAGATCCCTCTTTGGTTTTAATATCGTGTCAAATCAGTAATTTTTGAAATCACGTGATTCCATACTGATTGCTTCTGCTTGAATACACATATTACAATTTTGAAATATCAAGTTGAGAGTGTCAAGAAGTTCTACTTTCTTCATCTGAACCCCAAATGCCAAAGTCGATTGTTTTCGACAACAACTTCGAAAAGTTGAAGCGAGTTCGTGAATCGACGAATTTCACTTTCAGTCCCGAGATATTGACTGTCCATGGCTATTCTTTTAACAGTTCCAGCAGATATCCAACATGCCTTCATCGTTTCTCGTAGGCAAAGAAACAGGTCCTGCTAAACTTCAAATGGAAAAAGTCAAGTTCACCTGCAAGTGCAAGCGGCTCAGGACAGAAGTACCAGCACTTCATGTGAATCTTCATGCGAATAACCACAGGCAGCCCAAGCTAATGATTTTTTACAAGGAATGTATGGGAATTTTTAGAAAAAATCTAAAACAGTACTACAATCATCAATAAAGTCATACAATATTACCTGTGTGTTGTGAAGTTGGTTCTCTTCATCACTGAGGTGTTTATTTCTGGTTTGAGGCACTTCTGGGCTTTTTTCCCCCTCCCCTATATAAATATTGAGAAGGCAGGAAACACGAGACGCCATTAGTCCACGTGGCGACTCTTCGAGGCCTCGTAGAAGAAAAGGGAGACTAAAAGGTTTCCTCTAAAATATTCGTACGTCCCAATTCGTCTGATCAATAGAGTCAGAACAACACATTTTCATTCCCTAAGAATTGCCTAAAGGGAAAAAGAATCCCTAAAACATTCGTACCTCCACAAACAGCTAATAGCTTTCTAGAATACTTCAAAAGACATAGTAGGCGCCCTAAAATGGCTAGATAAGCTGCAGACAACTGGTTTCAAACGAATTTCAAAAAGGACTCGTTGGGTGCCCTTGATTGCAGTCAGTTCAACAGAATCGTCTATAACAAATTCTTGTAGAACTTACCTTGGTCGGTCAGTTCCATTTTTGGTTATTTTACATTTGAAACAGCTTTTGAAGAAAACTAAATCAAGAAATCGACTATATTTCTATTTGACATTTGCTTCACCTATTGTTTGCTGAAAAATTCGTGGGTCTGCCCTGCAGATTTCACCGTTCAGCGATTGGTCGATTGAGCACAATGACTTCGTTCTCCAGATCACCTCGAAAAAACACGGAGGTGTTGGATTCCTTCGGCAGTCGTTCGTCACTGCTTCCGAAGAAAAGCCATGTTCAACCACAGGCTGCCTGTGGTTCAACTAGCACAGGAAGCCCATGAAAAAAGGTCAAGTGGACGGTACCCGGATCGTTATATGCTAGGTTGGCTGCAGAAACCGTCGAAAAGCGAGAAAATGAGCGGTAGATCGATTAAATGAGTGCTAGAGGAATGTAAGAAAGGGTTTCTGGAGATAAAATGCTGAAAGTTTGGATTTTCGAAGAATTACGAGGCCTCGAAGAGTCGCCACGTGGACTAATGGAGTCTCGTGTTTCCTGCCTTCTCAATATTTATATAGGGGAGGGAAAAAAAGCCCAGAAGTGCCTCAAACCAGAAATAAACGCATCAGTGATATCATGAAGAGGAACAACTTCACAACACACAGGTAAGATTTTATGACTTTATTGATCATTTTAGTACTGTTTTAGATTTTTTCTAAAAATTCCCATACATTCCTAGTAAAAAGCATTAGCCTGGGCTGCGTGTGAAATTAGCAGCCACTGGATTCGCTTTTTGCTTGTGTTTTAACATTTCAAATAACTTAGTACTTTTAACAAGAGTGTTATGAACTGAAATATACTTTGAATTCGAATATAAAAGATCATTTCAGGCTTTTTCCAACTGTTTCCTAACCATCAACTCAATCTGACTCTGAGTTTGAAAATGTTTACTTCGTTCAAAGTCAGCGAAAGGCGCCAAAATTGTGTAGAAACATGGCGCGTGCGCCCACTAGATTCCCGCCAAAATCATTTTATGAAATAAACTCAAGCATGTTAAGGCCTGGTTCATTTAACGGAAAATAGATGTACGTTAAAAAATGTTTTCTGACAGAAATAACACTTTAAACAAAAACTAATTACACCGTAATACTAATATCAACTTCCTTAAATTTGTTAAGGGGGTGGTTGTCGTATCACGTGATCGATGACGTCATAATTATATAAAATCGTTTAAGTGAAATGCGGCTACGACGATAACATATGAATATAAAGTAACCCTGCTAAAACATTACTCCTCCCGCAGTGTTTCAGATCACGCTTAGAAAACATGACTATCATGTAAAGATAAGGAGATATTAAGGGTACAAAAAGTCACGTGACCTATTTTGCATATGTTCGCCTTAATTACTCGTTAACGAAACATTGTAGTCATCTTTTCTAAGTTGATTTAGGTAAAAGGTTTCAACCTTAACTAAACATATCCACTCATCATCCAAGCTGTTTTAAACTCGGAGCCGCGTTTTTGATTTACTGATTTCGTGTTCTAAGTCACGTGACAGACCACGTGACACGTTTTACTACACACAAACTATAATATAATAGCGATACCTATTATCGTGAGAAACTTTACTTACTTACCATACTCGGCTGTGCTGAAATAAGGAAAACAGTTTTTACCCGAAATTTGACCCCTGAACCAGGCCTTAACATGCTTGAGAAGATGTACTCTTTGCGAGTATTTTGGTAAAGGCTGTGTTTTGTTATCGATGTGTTGAATAATAAAACATAATAAAACAATTATCCTGCTCGATCTTGCGGAATATCGCCAGATACTTAGCCGACGACGGCCGATAGGCCCGCGATCTTGCAGGATAATTGTTAAATATTCCGCGCGATTTTGCAGGATAATTGTTAAATAGTCTGACTTCGGACTTTTATGTAAAGCCCGGGCACGAGAGGTCGTTTGCGCAAGTGCCGTTTCAACGAACACGGTGAATTTCACTATGCTATCCCCTTTATGTATAATAGCTAAGTACCTTATTACTTCGCTGGACGTCGCCATTTTGAAATCACGTGAGGGATCTATGCGTTTTCAATGATATGGTCAATAGATTACACCAAGCTAAGCTGTTAGCTCTCTTCAGCGCACACGGTGAGTTTCTCGCCTCAAGATACTAAAAATGTTAAACACGATAGATATTTTCCTTCACAGATGACGTCACGAAAATGCAACCCCCTGCAGGACTCAGACAAACAAACCACATGTGTTGTACATTTCCTTACTGTATCTCCAAAACTAGTACTTCTCCTCTCGTTTTAACGAAACTTGCTTTCAATGGATCTGGGTGTTCAGCCGTGGGCCCTTTCTCTCCAGGACAATGAACTGCACAAATATCAAGGGCACCCAACGAGTACTTCTTGAAATTCGTTTGAAACCAGTTGTCTGCAGCTTTTCTAGCCATTTTAAGGCGCCTACTATGTCTTTTGACGTATTCTAGAAAGCTATTAGCTGTTCGGATTTTCTAGGTGGAAATCGCGTCAACCGAAAATACTATGGCAAAATATTCCCGGCCTACGAATTTGCTAGTAGTCTAGAACATAACAAGAATTTTCTAGCACAAGTAACTTCATGTTGCAAAGTTTTGTGGAGGTACGAATTTTTTAGGGATTCTTTTTTCCTGTTCTGACTCTATTGATCAGACGAATTGGGACGTACGAATATTTTAGGGGAAACCTTTTAGTCTCCCTTTTCTTCTATAATTTTCTAGGGATTGAAAAAAAAATTCTAGCCAGTCAGTTTCAGAAAACAATTTTCTAGGGACAATTTTTTTCAAATCCGAAAGTTTTAGGCTAACTTACTCTCCCGAACAGCTTTTTAACCGAAAACTTCGTTGGGTGCCCTTGAAATATAGGTATTCCTCGTAATCTTTGATACATCAAAGTTTTGTCGTGAACATGCTGAAACCTAGCCTGATTTTCAGACGGTTCGAGGTCGTCCTCGGACCGTTTGAAAATACCCAGCGCTAACATTTTTCAATTCCCTGCGACGGCTTTGTGAATTTGACCCGAAGCTTCCATTTCTTGAAGTATTTCGGTAGCTTTTCAGGGTATCTTCATTGAATCATTTGCACACTTCACCCAGCAACAGTGCTTAGTACTAACCATATTCTAACCTTCGTACTAATCTGACTGAGTTTTAGTTCTGATAAAATAAGGAAAAAGCCCAGTAATAGTTCGATTGCAGTGGAATTACTCAGACACGCTCTGTAAAATAATCGTGCTGCTTGTCTGAGTTTCGCAGGGGGTCTAAGGTCAGGTGATCTATTTTTAGTATATTGAGGCGACAAACTTCGCCGCACACGAGAGCTATCAGCTTAGCGAACGACCAACCTCGTGACCAGGGTCTTCTGGTCAGATCCAAGATGGCGGCTAGAACGACCTCTCGTTCCCGTTGGCTAAGCTGATAGCTCTCGTCTGCGGCGCCGGGCTGAAAGTGTATATAAGCCCTAGAATCTTAATATTTTCCCGAAATCTTCGCAATACAATAAACCAATTCCAGTTAAAAAAATTAATTCGATGATACTCTCGATTATTTACCCTCGAGATTTGGGAGACTGGGACCGAGCACGTCTGTGACGTCATGTAAGTTATCGCGCTGTGCTCACTACCACAGGATCGAGTGTCTCGTATTGGAATTGTCATCGATTATCTTTACGGTTATCTTTACTGTCGTCTCGAAAGTCTATCGCACCACTTTACACCGCTATCTTCTGAATCTGGGCGACTTACATGACGTCACAGGCATTGTTAACTCGAAAACTCGGTTCAGTTATTTTCTGCCCGGCCATGTTTAACACAGGTAACCCAAATTAACGTTGGGTTTACCCCTAAAAAGTAAGTAAATTACGTTTTATCGATTTTTTCCTAGCTCAATGGAAACACCTTTATTTCCAACATCGAGAACTAAGAAAAGTATAGGGCTTATATGCATTTTAAGTTTTACAAGCGCGCGTGACTAGATAGTTTTGAGACAAACATTTGCATAATCACGTCCGCTAGGTTCGGTTCATTGCACAAACCGACTCGACTTGCGACTAGCAAGGACTACAAGAATGGATGTCATTAAAGGAAGAGAAATAACGAAAAACACTCCAAATGCACACTAGAGCTCAAGTTGAAGCAGTAGTCTTCACTTTTCAGACCTCGTACCGTGTTACAAAGGAAGACATCAAATACAGCGAAAATTAATTGTTTTCTGCCACGGCGAGTGAAATCGAAAGGAACCGCTTTCATGCAGTTTAGTGAAAGGACAAATTTGCTGGAAACTATGAAATAGTCTTGTGTATTATATAGCCATCGTTGAATCAAAGAAAATGGTAAATCAGAAGAGAGAAGTTAATTCAGTCTGATATAAGTGACTGATCAGTCGTCTGTTACGTCGCATGGGTTCAGAGGGGGGAGGTAATTTTCACTTTCTGAAGAATTTGAGGGAAGAATTTTTTTGCTTACACAGTATTCTCGTTACTAATATATTTTCTTTAACGTCTGCTACAAAATGCCTGACCCGGTACCCCCTTAGGCGTTGGCCCTCCGGCACACTACATATGCAATCATGCGCCACATGCAGTTAGGAGGGTCTGAATGGGGGGGTCTACGTTACATGTCAGTTGTCAGTTAACATTTTGGTCATTTGTCAGTTGTCAGTAAACCCCATTCAGACCCTCAGTTAGGCTTACAATGCAAACATATCTGGGAGCGCCTCTGCATCGAGCTACGTTCTTCTTTTGCATCCCGTATTTTGATTGTTGAACAAAAGATTACAAATTACAACAACATGATTGTCAAAGCATTGAAGGCGTGATCTGATATATTTTCTTTGGTGGACATCTTGAGTGAGACACGTGCATCTGGAGCTCTTCTCACACGCTTATGCCAGCATGGCAAATGCTAGCTGGTGAAAATCTGACGTATTATGGAAAATCTCACGCATTTTAAACTGTCTTCGTTGATTTTGTTTGAAAATTTGCTTTTGTCTGCCAATTTTATATGTTTCAACTCCTCTAAAGTACTCTCAAAATGCAGAAAATGCGATCTCAGAGAACGGCCCTTTGAAGCTTATGCCTTCGGTACTCGGGTTGCCGCACATGGATCTTACTCATGGAGTGTATGCCTATTTTCTTTCCATATAAAAGCATAATCTTGGTTTAGCAGCCACAGTGAGCATAACCGAAGCATCGTAAAAACCTAGACCAGTGAAAACTTATACTTGTCCCCAGGTGAAGCTAGAGTTATTCAATCAATAGGACTCACTAACTCAACTGCGACGTCTTGTTGTTTAGGCAGAGAAAACTAAACTTTCAGATATTAGTTCCGTTTCTTGGTGATATTAGCATTACAAAGTGATAGCATGACATTTCGGGAAATTAGTGATTACATTTCCCCTCGAGCCTCGGGAGGTTTTGCTGGTAAAAGTTTCTCCGCATGCGACGTCCGGGACTTCCACTGATCCTCCCTCCACTCTCAGGGAAATTTAAGCACTAATTTCTCTCATGCCATGCTATTACTTGTAATTACGAAGAACATGTCTACCTTGTTAATCCTTACTGAATAAGCTTGAACAAATATGGAATAAGTTAGGGATTTTATAGCGCTTTATGGCACGGGTGAACGTTGTTTTAGGGAAAGCTGGAATTTCTTGAAATAAATCCTCCTGTAATTGTTTCTATACATCAACAACAGTTCTATTTCCACAATAACATGTATTTTGTGAACAACATTATCTATCGCATTCTGCTCATGTAAACTTCCGTCTTCAAAATAGTACTATAACATTCCTAACGCTTCGACTACATACATTCCCCTAACTCTCAACCTCCTTTTTCATGGCCACTGCATGGTAATCACTTTTGAGAAAACGTGCAAATGTGAGCTTCAGTTTATGTAAACGCTAGAACTGTTAGGAGGTCAATTTTATTTTGGCTAAGGTTTTCAATGACTCTTCACTCTTCCGGCCTCTCCCCTCCCAAATAATAACTACCTGCCTCAATAAGAATGTACTCTCTTTGTTTCAGTGACCTCTGATAACATACAAACTGATGTACACCCAAGTATGGTGAACTGTCGTTGGCTAACTTCATCACCTGACTGAACGAGGACAATTTAGACACTGGTTATGGAGGAAAGGGTCATCATACATGTAAGTCACTCACTTAGGTGCATCAAACGTCAGTGTTAATTTGTATTATTGTATTAGGGTCCAAGCTGTAATTAGGACAAGCTATGAGAAACTATGAGAAAAATGGGTCTTGGCCTTGCGAAAAAGTAAATAAAATAATACGGTATAGACCTCAGTTCATAATGGCCGCCACCTAATTTGCATAAATTGGAAGATTAATGTGTACAGAGAAACTATTGCTACCACATGAAAGATCGTACCTAAATTAGTAATTGACCACAGTTTGAAAGCAATGTTTCAAATTGCTGTCGAGTTATTGGCATTTTCAATGTAGAAAATACATGAAAGCGAGGCTGTAAAGGCCTACACGTTTTTTTCTCATACAAATCTCTCTAATTTCAAATCGCTGAACTTTACAGCTTTTTATGCTACAACACTCAAATTCTACAGGATCACCAATGTTGGTATGCTCGTTCGCATGGCAAGGATGTTGTTTTCCATACATTGAACATGTGGCTAAACTGTTAAAATACAGAGACCACGCCCTTATGAATGAGGTCCATTCCTGTTACTCTTTTGCAAAAGCAACTAAATACAGGAATTGCTCCGACTCCTGTTTGACCAAGAAAACAACGGGCCGCTAGTTAAAATGACTGGAAACGTATCTACATGGTTATAACATTGAAAATTGATCACATTTTGAGCGACAATGGTCATTTAGCGTACTGGTTACAACGCTTGTATAACACGCAGAAAGTTATGGGGTTCGAATTCTAGGAAACATTGCTTTTTTTCTCTCCATTTTAGTAAGAACTCGTCGTTTACCGGGGAACTTGTTTTGGAAATGGTTAGGATATGTTTTATGGTTGGGATTAGGGTTAGGGTTAGTGCCCTGAATCTGGGTTCGGAGCAGTTCCTGTATTTAGTCGCATGTCTCCTGTCCTCAGGATGCCATGTAGTTTTTGAAGCCTTTCTACTCAGACGGTTCCCAAAATGCACCGCGGATCGGATTGCTTATTTTGATTAACATTGATTATTTGTTATCTACCTAATTGTGGTATGCGGTTATTTTTATTATCGCCTCCCGGTTAGCTTAGTGGTTAAGCCCCGGTCTGTTGTGCGGGAGGTCGCGGGTTCAAACCTCGACCGGACCAACACTCAGGGTCTTAAAGATCGGCAAACATGAAGGGACAAGACCCAGGGACAAGTCCCGGGGAGAAATTCCTTGTTGCATACACACGAAGGGATAAGTCCCAGGGACAAGTCCCCTCGTGTGAACTAGGAAAAATCTTGTCATTTTGTCCTAGGGATTTGTCCCCTCAATTCAAACCAGTTTGATTTGAAAGGACAAGTCCCGGGGACCCCGCGACGATATTTTTCCTAGTTCAGAAATGAGCTACTGGAAAAAGTAGTTGATATCCAAATAAAGTTGATTGGTGTTAAATATGCATGGATTTACCTATTTATTTTTCGCCTGTAGTCCTAAATCCCTTCCTTATGTTTCTCACGTATCATTCAACAAGAACAAGTAATAAGAATAACTCAGTTGAGTTAAATAATCAATAATAATACTTATTATTATTTATTGGCCATATCTCCACCAGGTGGCTCTTCACTTGCCAAACTAATCTACAATAACTTATAATACTAATGATAAAATGTAAAAGTGTCAATAGATAAAAATCCTGAGCATTTTCACCATTGAGCGAATTCGTTGGTTTGGCACTCAATAGAGCAGCTGCTGAATTACATTTCTTTAACGCTCTTTTAAGATTCCCTTGCAATTTTTTTATCAGCAACTGGAAACCGCAAAGAGGAGAGAAGACAAGGAAAGTGAGGGGCGTGCTTGTTGTACACTTAGTAGCTATTATTTTAATCTCGGACGGTACCAAAAGGCCAAACATTATGATGAAATGCACCTGACCATTGCAAAAGAGATAGGGGACAAGGAAGGTGAGGGACAGGCTTATGGCAACCTTGGTAGCTGTTATTACTCTCTCAAAGACTACGACGAAGCTGTACACCATCATGAAATGCACCTGACCATTGCAAAAGAGATAGGGGACAAGGAAAGTGAGGGACGGGCTTATGGCAACCTTGGTAGCTGTTATTACTCTCTCAAAGACTACGACGAAGCTGTACGCCATCATGAAATGCACCTGGACATCGCACAGCAGACTGGAGACAAGGCAGGCAAGAGACGCGCTTGTAATAATCTTAGATACTGTTGTTGTGCTCTCGGAAAGTACGACAAGCCCAAACATGATTCTGAAATGAAGCAAAGCATTGCAAGGCATGCTGGAAATCAGCCAGGTGAGGGAAATGATTATTATAACCTGGTAGCAGTTATCTCAGACGGTACGGCAAGGCTGACCATCATGAAATGTCACCATGGCAGCTTTAGCTTCAACTTAATTATTTGGAAATATACAAATAGGTTCACAAGAATTTACCAGCCCGCAGGTAGTAAAACTATTCTAGGTTATAATTTGTCATCACCAGCTTTCTCGGACATTGAGCCCGCAGTGCGCCAGCGGATTTAAAATCAAAATGGCGAATAACATTTCTATAAAATGACAGAGGATCGAAAAAAAACAACAAGACAAACAGTGCCAAACCTACCGATATTTTGTAATTTGCCAAAATCGGAACGCATTCTATTTATCCTTGTAATCGTTTCTGCTGAAAATATAAATTAAAAGAGCTGAACTTACCTTTTGTTTTGATGTATCAAATACTGTGCCATCGAAGCCCATCTCCCCTTTACTACGCAACAGAAAACTCACAAATGTCGAACTTTTAGAGATTCACTGCCGAGAATCTATTACTGCTACTTAATTTGCCAAAATGGCAGGATGCACTAGAGTTGCTTTATCATCTGCTCACGAGATCATGCTCATAAAGCTGGAAGATATGCATTTCATTTTGGCATGTTAAACCTCCTCCGTATCGTGTTTTTCTCCTTTCTATGATTCGCTCAACCTCATAAAACCGTCATCGTATAAAATCACTGAAGAAAATGAATTTAGTTGGCAGTAATCTGGCCTATCTGACACTCGCTTTCCGGACTCCATGTTTGTTTCTATAATAGAATGAGGAGGAGTAAAGAATATTAATCTATATTTAGGGAGGAGTGGTGAATATTAATAAGTAACTAATATATTTTATGGAGGACAGGGGTGCTCCGCAAATTTCAAGTAGCATAGTAATAGACACCTCAACATAGGTTTATGATGAACTCGAGTAGAGCGTAAAACATGCCCGGGCGAGTCTATTGTGTATAAACAATACCCCTCTAACAGAACAATAAACTATATTTGACGTAACAATCGAGAGTCTAACACAAGAAGCGGCGTTCATACACTTCTTTGAGCTTAGTTGAACTGTTGGGACATTTGATCGAAATCTTGGTGATACAAAGTACTCCACCTGAAACTGTTGGAACCTTTAGCCGAGGTCAGCAAGAAATTCTCAGAACCAAAACATACTTAGCCTGCGTAGCAAGCCCAGGGAGAATTGGGAAGAGGAGGGAAGAGGGGATCGGGATAGGAGAGGGAGGGAATTGGAAGAGTGGGGAGGGGGAATGGGGAGAGGAAAGGGAAAGGGAAAGGAGGGCTTGCAACGAACCCCCCATTTTTTTCCTTACGCCCCCAAATTATAAATTAATTTTCAGTGTCGTCTGACATGTCATCTGTCAAAATCAACCAATCAACTTCCTTGTTTCTGTCTGTTACAAATGTTTGACCTTCGGTGCGAAGGAAGTTCAAAATGACCCCTAGGAAAAACGAAGAACAGAGGTCAAACATTTGGGCTAGAAAATTGATTTCTGCATGGATTTTCACCAAATAAACACTCTACAACCCCTGGGGTATCATACTAAATTTACAGCGGGAAATTGTGGCTTAAACATACGTTTTTCGACACGAAAAAACACAATTACACTCGCGTTACTAAGTATTTATAAAACTCTCTAGAGTCTAATGCCTCAAAATAAAATACAACTTCGCAGCTTCTGGTCCTAAAACGTAGCTATCCTGAATCGCTTGACATCCTAATCGTAAATAATCTACTTCTTATGGCAACCTAAGGTAAATTAAGGCTACTAAATTGGCCTAGCCAATACCATTTTGGTTTCTCTCTCAATCTGGCTGGCGAGCGTTTTGTACCCAAAAACACATTTCTGCACCAAATTGAGTGCAATAAAAGCTATTGACGTCTCCTGGGTACATATTATCCAAGTGTAGTACAATATTTTGCCATACAAGTCAGTGTTTCTACATCAAAAGTTTGAAAATGTTATTCGTCCATTCACGACTTTCGCTTTCCAAACACTGGCGTAACAAAACACAACCCTTCACTCTTCAGACATTTGCATCAAAATAAAATACAACTTCGCAGTTTCTGGTCCCAAGACGTAGCTATCCTGCATCACTTGACATCCTAGTCGTAAAGAATCTGCTTCTTAGGCAACTCAAGGCTGCTAAAGTTGGCCTAGACTATAAATAAGTCTATAACTGTATACAGCACTGGTTGAACAAGACGGGCCGCCATGTTGAACTGCCTTCTCAACGAAGCCGAAGATCAAACATTTGGGCTAGAAAATGGAGTTCTGTATGGATTTTCACCAAATAAAAACTCTCTGAAACCTCTAGGGTATCCGTACTAAATTTCCAGCAAGACATTTTGGCTTAAACATACGATTTTCGACAAGGAAAAATTCACAACAGACTTCAGTTCTTCTCCGATCTTCGGTTTTTCGGGGTTCGTTTTTCCGCCTGGGTCTTCGCTATTCGTTTTTCCGACAACCCTGAAGCTATCGCTGTACATCTACTAATAGCTCTATAAACTACAAGAAGTTGAAGATACTTTTTCCAAATCTGGTGGGTCAAATGGCGTGTGAATTCATTTCATCGCGCCATAACCGCTATTTTTATTACAAGTGTCAATCAAATGTCAATCAAATGTCATTGAACACGGCTTTAGCCAATCGGAATTTTACGTCTAAAAAATGGGGGGTTCGTTGCAAGCCCTCCTTTCCCTTTTCCTCTCCCCATTCCTCCTCCTCTCCTCTTCCCCTCTCCCCATTCCCTCTCCCCTCTTCCCCATTCCCCTGGGCTTGCTACGCAGGCTAAAACATACAATTCATTTCCTCCTCAGTGAGTTCATAATACTTCTCTCTCTCTCTCTCTCTCTCTCTCTCTCTGTTCGGTGGGTTGATATGTTGTACCATGTTACAATGATTACAGCGCTTTATTAGTTGATTCATCGAATGTCTTGTGAGTGGAAATTCTAGTTGAAAATTACTACAGGCGGTTATGTTTTTACCGAAGAGAGGAAAGTACAATACATCATGGCATAGAAATTTGGGACATCCGACAATAATGAATATAACAAATCTAAGAAAAATGACGTAGCCGATCTAATTAGCATAAAATTGCTCTCTTTATTATCGCCAAGGATTAAGATTATGGAACTCAGATTATAATATCAGAATTGATGTATTTCTTTAACTCACGCAATTTCTCCCGCCCTCATAATTTAATGTAATGTATATTTCGACCCTAGGCGCCATGTTATTTCTGTTTGATTTAGGGGTGTGCTAGCTCTGTCAAATCGACATTTTATTAATCCGTAAAGCAAGAAACCAATCGCGAGTCAAATTCTACAAAATACCTGACTTTTCTTACCCGATAGAATACTCACTATTAGGAAAGTTGCTGTTCCCGGCCCCTCAAAACATTCCTTGGGATATACACTTTCGAAATCGATCAGAAACTCGTCGATAAAAGCTGTATAAATTATGTCAAATCTTTGTTGAATCCATGCATGATATGTAGGAAATACTCCTTGGGTACCAATTTACATAGGCACCGATCAAGTAATGAAAATTTGTCATAATCCGGCGTGGTCGTTTGGGTGACGCAGTGGTTAAGATATTCGATAGCTCAACTGGTCCCTCCACTGACAAATGTATCGAGCGCACGAGGTCTTGGCATATCGCTGTTATAGGGAAGACTAAAACATATTCTATGATATCCGCCATACGGTCTTGGGGGCTATGCCATGCTGATGAGTCCTAACAAGGACGAAACAGCTGTACATGGTTGCCACTCTACCGGTAATAAGATGTGAGCATGCGTATTAGACGCTAGCTACGTCATAGCGTGTGTTGTGTAGTGCCATGCAACGAGTTTGGTATTATAATTTCGGATTTGGCCGTGCCATTTCCATTTTGCACTACCAGATCCTCTTCGGAGAGATCCACATTGCTATTGCGCTTGTTCACATCTCTAGCTCCCACACGTGTAGCGTGGTGGCTGGGGTTTAAAGCAGCTTTCGAGCTCGCCGCTAGAGTAACCAGATTCTGAGGCCAATGATCTAAAGTGAGGCTGACGGTCTTGGGGGCTATGCCATGCTGATGAGTCCTAACAAGGACGAAACAGCTGTACGTGGTTGCCACTCTACCGGTAATAAGATGTGAGCATGCGTATTAGATGCTACCTACGTCATAGCGTGTGTTGTGTAGTAGCCTGATTATCAGACTGTCGAGGTCTTCCGCTCACTTCCTCCCACCTCCCAGTCTGATGGACTTTGACACAAACCGTGTTCCTGACGTCATTTCATTTCGACCAATCAGAGCGAAGGTTTTATTTTTAGAGAACTGAGGTATGTGTGGAATGTCAAGTGGAGCCTGCATGAAGGACAAGCCAAATGGCGGACGATACGAACGGGCTTGCTATGGCTTTGGAGAAAGCATGCGAAACTTTCGGCATTTCTGAATTATTTCCCGAACAGCGAAAGGCAATATTACCCCTCGTTTACCGGAAGGACCTTGGCCATCACAGCTGCATCTATAGGCGACGACCAGGTAGAGAATCGAGAGAGGAGAAATTATGTAGCCTTCTAGTACGGCTCGCCAGAATCACGCACTTTCCTGCACTGCAGAATTCTTATGTTTTACAGCTTCAAACTTGTGTCGATTTCTCAGAACTAACCCTAACCATATCCTGTTTGAGCTGCTATGGTTTTTGGGGCAGCAGGAACTTTTTAAATAGGATTTACCGTACAGTATTTCAAGCGCATGGTCACAACACTGATCTAACTACCGGATTTGTTGTACTTGTCAAAATCAAGACTGTTCAAAATTCTGATAACATAAATATTTAGGCAAATGTAATCCAACTTTTACCATGACATATTCACTATATGTGTTCACTCTTGTAAAAATTTCATGCCATTCCATGAAAGAAAAAGCTAAGATATTTCAGCTTTCAGGACAGCAAAATTGTCAAAATAAAGTGTGTTAAAAATTTTGCAAACATAAATAACTGCCCAAATGTCGTGAAACTATTACCATGACATACTCAGTATGTGTGTTCACTGCTGTAAAAAAATCATTACATTTCATGAAATATTTGGTCTTCTAAATGCCAACATTCTAGGAGACATCACATTTTAATACAAAGCGGTCGAGGAAGATAATTATTTTCCAAAGCCCTTAGCTAGTAGATTCATAAACATCGCGATATCGATAGCGCTTCCTATCAGATTTTTCTCCACGTTCTGTTTCTATAAGTTTGAAGCTGTAGAACATATTCTGCAGTGAATGAAAGAGCCGTGATTCTGACGATCTGTAGAAGTTGTAATGCACCTATCAGCGGCTTTCCCGTGGGGTCGACCCCCGGGGTAACCACGGAGATATGTGGGGGAATACAGGAGGATTGAATGCAAACATTGCCCCTGGGGTCGGGGAAATCCTCGACTTTGTTTTAGGGTTGGAAAACTGGGGTGGGGGATTTGTTCAAATTGTTTTTGTCATCAGGGAAACTAACCACGGAGATTGTCCCTTCTTGTTTAAATACGAGAGTTAAAGCGTGATATGAGATATACCGAGACGACCAGTGTAGAATTTCGATGCCGAGTATTCTTGACTTGAGCTTAAGGACGACTTTTAAAATCCAATCCTTTTGGGGTTATCTGTTGACCATCTGTCACCAAGTTTGGCATAAATGAAATCATTACATATGAAGCATAACTTTTTTATGTTTAGTTTTGCCAAAATATCGAATTTTCTTATTCATTAATGCTAAAACAAAATGCATGTTGCTCGCAGCAAGAATTGTTAACTTTTATATCATTGAAGTGTTAATAAAGTTACATTTCTGTTAAAAATAGAGTGTTCAGTAGTCAATTCAGCTCCCTCGATCTCATTTCGTGCAAAATCACGGGGGATTGTAGGTCGTGGAAGACCTAACCAGGGGACTTTGAAAGGGACGATTCCCCTACCCCTGGGGGAAATCATCAAGATTGTTTCTGTCTTTTTACAATCCCCTGGTTACCCCGGGGGTCGACCCCGCGGGGAAGCCGCTGATAGGTGCATAACAGACTACATCATTTCTCCTCTCTCGATTCTCGACCTGGTCGTCGCCTTATAGATGCAGCTGTGGTAGCAAAGGTCCTTCCGGGAAACGAAGTATAATAATGCCTTTCTCTGTTCGGGAAATAGTTCAGAAATGACGAAAGTTTCGCACGCTTTCTCCAAAGCCATATCAAGTCCGTTCGTATCGTCCGCCATTTGGCTTGTCCTTCATGCAGGCTCCACTTGACATTCCACACATACCTCAGTTCTCTAAAAATAAAACCTTCGCTCTGATTGGTCGAAATGAAATGACGTCAGGAACACGGTTTGTGTCAAAGTCCATCAGACTGGGAGGTGGGAGGAAGTGAGCGGACGACCTCGACAGTCTGATAATCAGGCTACCATATTAGACACCAGAATACGCTTGTAACGAAGTAATAGGCCTTTTGCAACAGACAGTCACGTGACTTGTTGGCCCATAGTAACGCCATACTGGGTTGCAAGCTAACCAGCTCTCCCTTGACAACCAACAGAGATTGACTGAGCCGTGGTATCATAGTTGGACTTCGAAGCGTTTTTTCGTCTTACTTACTAAATTCATCTCGAAATAAGTCTTATACAGAACAAAAGTAAAGGTTTTTCTTTACTTTTGATCCGGTATTTTGTCAAATATGCGGCGCAAAATAGAGTTTGGACGCTCAAACGAACTCACCTCGAATCTCAGGCATGGCAAACATCATTGGCGGCCGCTAAACACAACTTAGTGAACTCTTTCGATTGCTTGTTTTAATACTAGTGAATAATCGGTCAAACACAATAAGCTTTTGCTCAGGACTCAAAATAATATTGGGATAAATACTGTTTACTCTAGGCGCTCGTTCATGTACTTAAAAAAAATCCTGTGTTTCACTTTAATTAAGGCTATATTTAAGCTACGAAAATATTCATAAATGTTGTATTATTTAAAATTAAATGTTCGTTTCCTTTGCCTTAACTTAGAAAAGGACAGGATATGGCTAGCTACATGTCAGTTGAGGAGATGCAGAAATTATCTTAGAATATTATTTTAGTTTGATACTGAATCTGTGGGTGTTACATGTCCAGTTTTGAAGCAAAGAAAAATATCAGGACTTTGATAAGTTTTATTTATTACACATTTGGGGTTGATATCCGTGTGATAAAGCCGTGAATAAAAACCATATCAGTGAAGTGATACGATATCACTTCACTGTACTATTGCTTTTAGAAATAAATTTTGTTATGCTTAATTTTGTGTTATTGTATTCACTTTAAATGTATAATAAACAAATTATGGCATGTTAAGAGCTTGATATCGTTTTTATTCACTCGATTTTCGTATCATATCGCTCACTCGCTCGCGGACTTGCTCGTTCGCGATGATACGAAAACCTCGTGAATAAAAACGATATCAAGCTCTTAACATGTAATAATCTCTATATATCCCTACTTAGTCACTGGAGAGAATGTTATATATTTTGTTTCTTATTTTGCTATTAGCCAGTAACAGGCATACATTATTAACCACTCGCTATAAAATTTTAATAATATTAAAGGAACACTGTCAATTAACCCAAAAATGATAAACATTCTCATGACTAAAGACAAAAATATTACCCTGCAAGCAGAGGTTTCTCATCTCTCTGCCAGGCATGAGAGTATGCAGTGTACTAGCCGAGAAAATTTGAGACATTTTTTATAAAGGATGGCAAAGATTTGAGTGGATGAAAAATACTGCTTTTAAGAGAAATTTAGAGCAACTTGAAATATGTTCACTGCATGTAACCAAAATCAAGTTTATAGAGGCCCGGTTATTAGGGGGAGGTGGGGTGCTGTTATCCCTTATCTCTATATTTTTCAGGATAGTTAATCACTTATCCCTGAGATGCAGTCATGGCTGTTATCGATTATCCCGATGGACTTTGGTTATCCCTTATCCCTACTGTTTTCTGGTTTGTTATCCCTTATCCCAGTCATTATTTTGCTAGTTATCCCTTATCCCCAATACCCCTAACCATGGCCAGGCCTCTTCATAGAATTAGCTTTTGTAATCCACTTTGTCATCCTTTATTGAATTTTTTTGAAAACCATATCCGGGCATTCACATAGTATTACTCTTCGAATTCAGGGTGTTTATCAGTTTGCAGTTTTGTTTTAAAGAAACTTGAAGATTCAATTCCAATGACAGTGCCCCTTTGACATCCATTAGACCATGTAAAAGTATATATTAGATTAATAAACACTATCAGAAATATTCCTTAATTTTTTGGTTTTATATGCCTTGCTTCTTCCTGGGGGTACTCCCATATATGGACTATACGGGGATGATCCACTGGACAGGGTATGGTTTTTCGAGTTTCTGGTCTTAGACAGGGTATCCATTTTCACATTGACAGATCTTGAACAGGGTATGGTATTTATCACTTTTGACATGACATTTATCTGATGTAAACATCATACTCATTACCAGATATCGATTTGTAATCAGTTTATCCCTGACCTCTAAATAAAACAGTCGACTTTATTATAGACACTTCTTGTGGATTCTTGTTGTATTTTCGTCTTATAGAAGGGTATAAAATTTTAACACTTTGTCTTGAACAAGGTATGGAAATTTGAGGTTTTTTGTCTTAGGCTATCCCTATTTTTTTTTCCGTTTCTCATCGGTGGGGTTTTCAAAAATTGGGTCGGTCGGTCGGGTGAGAATTTTTTTTTTTTTAATTAAAAATGCGCGAAGAGACTGGAACTAATAAGGCGCGGTTGCACAGGCGAGGTTACAAACCAACATGGACGACGAAACCATCGATGTCGTCGTCCGTATACGCTACAAACATGGAATTACAAATGCTCTGCCGAAACTATTGTGTAACCTACCCTCGAGCACGAGCTTCCAGGAGCTGCTCTAGGGTTTCTTTACCCCGACCCTTCCCCCCAATTTTTTTTTAATTTCTACAAAAAGCCACAAAAATGGGTCGGTCGGACGATGAGAAACGGAAAATAAAATAGGGATGGCCTTAAACAGGGTAAGGTTTTCAGAGCCCCAGCGGCACACCATTACCCAACTTTGGGTAGAGTACACCCCCCCCCCCCCCCCCCCCCCTCTCCCTCCCCGGGTCCTGACTGTATGAAGTATAATGATTGATATCCAGATTTACGATGCCTAATTTGCACTTAAAGAAAAACACCAAGTATTCCAACCAGTTAAGCTTAATTAATTTAATAATTAGATTAAATAAAATAAATTAAATTCAAGTTCTTTATCATTTTCTAGCATGTCACTTTTTGAAACATTAGAGTTGATGTGTTTGCTGCAGGAAGCTTACAATATGTTTAATAAGTTCTCAATATTTCATGTCACCACACCAAACATAGGAAAAATATAGTTGAGAAAAACTGACTCCCTCTTTATAAATATTAAAGAAAAAGAGCTAGCCAGAAAACATACGGATTTACAGGTGCCAGAGCACTAACTGATTGCTATATGGTTAATTATAGACACATGATAACACAAGACCAGTTCTTCAAAGTTAAATATTTTATTTATTTTTCATTTTTTCTTCTAGAACTTTCACAGTGCAAATACAGAGCTTGGCCTTCCTGTATGTGGTCATATATCGACCATTGCATTTTAATACTGACACTGTCACCATTCGTCAATGTTTCGTGTACTCTCGAAAGTTATAAACCTGAGAAATTAACGCCGTAATTACTGGTTTATATAACATAGTATAAAAGAAAGAAGGAATCTGCTCAACTATTACAATACTATTCGTTTAATTATGACTACTTTACCTTGTTGAGCGGCGGCCATGTTTGCCATGCCTGAGATTCGAGGTGAGTTCGTTTGAGCGTCCAAACTCTATTTTGCGCCGCATATTTGACAAAATACCGGATCAAAAGTAAAGAAAAACCTTTACTTAAGTTCTGTATAAGACTTATTTCGAGATGAATTTAGTAAGTAAGACGAAAAAACGCTTCGAAGTCCAGCTATGATACCACGGCTCAGTCAATCTCTGTTGGTTGTCAAGGGAGAGCTGGTTAGCTTGCAACCCAGTATGGCGTTACTATGGGCCAACAAGTCACGTGACTGTCTGTTGCAAAAGGCCTATTCTCCTCTTGGTTTCCAAAATATAATGTCTCTGGAAGAAGCCATACTGTGCAATAAATCCGGAGCATCTTTATACGAAACAGCTTTCGAAAATTCACTTGGTGATACTCCTTCCTGAAATATGCTAATATTCATTACTCCTCCCCATCCTCCCAAAATATTCGGGCCGATGGCACAGGTATTACTACTCTTAGATTTCAATATTTTGTACGTATTAAAATAATTTTTATTTTACGTGAACTCCTTTAATGATCCCTCTATCTCTTGGAGGAACTGTAAAATATAAATTATGAAAAAGTAAATATCCCAATAGTCCTTCATTATGGTGAGCTAGCGAATTTTGTATAAAGTGAAATTCAAGGAAATTCAACCTTATTCTATTTCAGTGCTTGGCATTAAGGTCGGTGCACACGAGGGGACTTGTCCCTGGGACTTGTCCCTTCGTGTGTGCCGACCTTTAGAGTTAGTGGTAAGTTTTGTTATCGTTTTTCATATTTGCATTTTTGGCGACTTGGACAGCGTCTAGCAGCCTTGATTCATTGGATAAGGAAGACGATGATTTGCACAGAGAAGTTTACGTTCTTCATGACGAGAAGATGTATGCGGTGTCATCAGAGACCAAAGGTAATTATTCATGCAAGTGCCATTTTATGGATGCAGCATTGTGTGTACTGCGTTTACGAATGTGAGGCTTTCTCCCGGCGATCATGTGATTGCAGATTCGTTAGATCCTTGAATTCTTTCTAATTTAACGTTCTCCAAAGAAGGGTGATAAAATGACAAATTATTAAGAAACACTACACATATTAATGCAACGGTGAAGACAATATCTGTGTATTATTCTTCAACGGTGTTGCATGTGAATTTCAGCAAAATGGAATTAATATGTCGACAAAAGCGATTTTCTTACGTGCTCTCACTTCGTTACTTTATGTGCTCTCACTTTGTGATGTGCTCTTTGGGCTTGATGTAGTGTCTCTTCTTTATGTGCACTAATTAAATACGTATCTAGGCTCCACTCTCGAACATTGATACCAAGTTTCCATTCCAAACAGAAACTGGATTGAAGGAGTTAGTTCTTCGTCGGCCATCCCAATTTTCTGGTTAGAACCTCTCGTCCAGAAATCGTCGACCAAAAGTCCCAAATAATAAAAATATGCTTTCTGTATCCTGATAACGCACATGTAGAGCGAAGCAAAGTCCGGGAGTGACTTTTACCAGGCTCTGACAATCAAATGGAGTAGATGAGGTATAGAGATAACGTGACACCATTTCGAGTGGATGAGACTGAGGTGGATAATTGTTTTAGTATAATTTCAGAACAATCGTAAAACGAAGTTAGTCCAATAACGATTACATTGCTGGACATTTGTACGGCATTCTAACATGAACATAGTCAAACTTAAAAAATGGAAAATGGTGGGAAAGTTGAGAAAGGCGAAGCCGGGATGAAAAATGTGTTCCGCAATGCGCGCGCTTTTGCTTTTGGGCCATGGACTGAAATCACAGTCACGTGATTTGAAAATAGTTACTTATTGACTGAGTGGGAGGGTACAGAATGACCGAGAGATAAATGTTTTAAGATTCGGCCCAACCTAACTCAGTATATAAGTATTTCATCACATGGCCACTGATTTAGTTCTTAAACAAACTATGCACTAAAGTTTACTTTTGTTTATTCAGTCGTACAAAAGCGGTAAGTGTTTCAGTCTTAAGCCCGCACTATTTGTTCAAAACTGGCGTATGGGTGCCGTTGAGAACGTTTTATTAAAATTGTCAGATAGCCCAAGCTTCTATTATGGCTGAGTCGTTAAGTAATGGTCCGCGCAAGAGGTAGGCTTATGTTATGCATGGAATGTAAAAAGGTGCTAACTGTGTTATTGTTTCAATCTTCCACCTCATTGGCTTAGACATTAAAATCTATCTAAAATTGAAGAAGAAGAACATTTTTTCTCATTTTGTAAACAGATTTGAATTGCATCTAGTGAAAACTCTCATAACTTTCAATATGACGAACTTTCAATATGGGGAACATTTTTGAATTGAACGTTTTCTTGGTTATTGTTTTGCACTCTTCTGATTGGACAAAACGTTTTCACACAAAAGAACTCTCCTTTAAAATGCATTTTTAGTGGATATAATTTCAGAAATTTCTGATTTAAGGGTTGATGAGTTGTCAGTATCAAAAACAGAAAATACTAAAGTGGGGAAAGCAAATTGCATCTGAACAATAGAATTGTGCCTACCTCTTGCGCGGACTGTTACTTAATAAAGTTTGTATTGATTTCTTATCGTTGAAAAATTAAAGGAAATAGAAATAGTGTCATTTTGTTGTATCCTTGGACATTATCTGCTATTTTGGGCTAGATTTGGCTGGTTTTTTATTTCTGAGATCTCTATATATAATAGTAAAATTACAAGGTTGACCAGGTGAAGTCACTCGAAGGGCAATTATTAGACACTCTAAAATAATTGAAATCACTGCCAAACTCCACAAAAGGACGTACCGGCTATCAGTATGTGTGGCCATGTTTGTAATTAACTCAAGCCTCACCACAAATTGATGTTAGTATTTTATCACATGGATGATCACGTGACACCGTGAACACCTAAATGTAAGATAACAATATCGACTGAGGTCGATTAGTCTAATCCTCTGGCGAAAAATGGAAGTCGTTCGACATTTCTGTGCAAATTAAGGCAAGTTTTAGCGATTTTCCGTTGAGGGCTTAAATCCCAAGCTTATTGTTTTCTCTTAGAAAACACTTTATTTTCCTTTTATCTGATTGTGATTAATTGTTGTTCACTTTACATGCCTAACCAAGTAAAGTTTTGCTGTTCAATACGTCCTTCTTTGTCGCAGCTGGTGCTCAAAGAGCACGATCTGAGAGTGTTTCCAGTGGTCAAGACATCATTGGTGCCTTCATATTGGCTCTGACGGATGAGGATACAAAAACTCGCCATCCTTCGATCACGTTGACAGGAGAAGCAAAGGAGGAGTCCACGAGTCCTCTAAAGTCCCCTAAAGGTTAGAGCTATAGGATGTTTACATGCACTGGATAATCACGACTGAAATTAAATAAATATTAAGGTCAAGTATAGTTGTCCAAATTTTTAGCACCGCCTTTTTCAGTTTTCAAATTAATATCTATTACCTTTCGATAAAAAACTGTCATATTGGCAATATACTCGTTTGAAATTGGACCGATTACTGTTTTCACAGCAACAACGCATTTCAAAATCCCTTTTGCTTATCCATTTTTGTTAGTTACGTTATATTGCTGATGTAATAATAATATATGTAAAACCAGAATTCCATAATCATAAGTCTCAATGAGAAATGAAATGAGCATCGAAATGAGCAATGAAATGAGCATCGGCATCGGCAAATAATTGGCAGCTCGCCACAGACAATTCATCATATTTTGCTCAGCCTCGTCCAATAATTGCTTATAAATAACATAATTATCTTATCAGAACAAAGGCTTTCATTATTTGAACCAATCAGAGTTGGTGGTGCAATTAGGTGCAATAGGCTTGGCTATTGATTTGGCAAGAATCGTTTTTTTTGTTAATCATCGAAGTCATTGCGTACAAAACCGATATATCGATTACGGGTGACCCGACTTCCGTCATATTAGACACCAGCATTCTACGCTTGTAACGAAGCAATTCTCCTCTTGCTGCCCAAAATATAATGCATGTCTCTAGTGGAAGCCATACTGTGCAATAAATACGGAGCATCTTTATACGAAACAGCTTTCGGAAGTTCACTTGGTGATTTTGTAGATTCATCTCGACATTTCACTTAATATTAATTCAGTACTCCTTCCTGAAATATACTAATGTTCATTACTCCTCCCCAACCTCCCAAAAAATCCGAGCCGATGGCACAGGTGTTACTACTCTTAGATTTCAATATTTGGTATGTATTAAAATATTTTTTATTTTAATTACGTGAACTCCTTTAATGATCCCTCTATCTCTTGGAGGAACTGTAAAATATAAATTATGAAAAAGTAAATATCCCAATAGTCCTTCATTATGGTGAGCTAGCGAATTTTGTATAGAGTGAAATTCTAGGAAATTCAACCTCATTCCATTTCAGTGCTTGGCATTAGAGTTATTCGTAAGTTTTATTATCGTTTTTTTTGGCGACTTGGACAGGATCTAGCAGCCTTGATTCATTGGATAAGGAAGAAGATGATTTGGACAGAGAAGTTGACGTTTTTCATGACGAGATGTATGCGGTATCCACAGAACCCAAAGGTAAATATTCGTGCAAGTACCATTTTATGGATGCAGCATTGTGTGTACTGGGTTTACGAATGTGAGGCTTTCGCCCGGCGATCATGTGATTGCAGATTCGTTAGATCCTTCGTGGTTGCTTAAAATCCCTCATGATGCATTGATATCGCGCGCGAGAATAATAATTTATTCATAATGTGAGCGATTCAACCAATCAGAATCACTATCCGGATCTGGGTAGATTACGTCATCAGTATGGAATTTTTCGGCTCGAGTCTGACGTCTCTCTCGGGGGATTGAAATAAACCGCGATGAGAAGCCGCTGTTTTCTCAGGCTAATCTTCCTATTAAAGAAATATTTCGACATCGCGCAGAATTACTGGAAATTAAATATGTAGACGTTATTGACCAAGCGTGAGGTCAAGATGGGGGAATACTGGTCGAGTTCATTTTTTGCGTATTTATGGAATGAGACGAATATCCCCCCATCTTGACCGAACAAGCTAGGTCAATAAAGCTTTCATTATATGGCGAAAATAAATAAAATTCACTTTAGAGGCACGCGCCAGGAACCCATTGCGTGGTAAACTGAAGAGCGAATAAAAATCGAGCAAAAATTAGACTGAGACGTTCACAACAGTTTGTTTTCTGATATCAAAAATGCATTTTTAGGGATGAAAACTGATCTGTATTTTATTCAGATGCACCGAGTTTCAATGATAACTTTACCAGGAAACCAAATGCATTATCTGGGGGACAACATTGTGTATATTTTTGGAAGATTTGAGTTGAAAATCCGCCAGTTGAAATTACTTGACAATTAACTTGAGACTTGAATGGCGATAACGAATAAGCACTTTGCAAAACTTGACAAAAAGAGCTGTAGAAGAATTGTACGAACAAACTTGTAAGTAAGCTTATTTATTAGTACTCTTAATTGATAAGCCAATTACCAAATGCGAATGCTGAATTTCTGAGTCATACAATAAAAAAAGCTGCTTTCTTTGACGAAACTGTTAAGTATTTATTCAAATTATTGCAATGTACAGTCGAATTAACTGGATGACGTCACCCCGGGAATCGATCCAGTTTTTTTCTTTCGCGGTCATGGGTCAGGAAAGGTAAAATTTTCACCATTTCGCACAAGCGTAGAACATAGAGTATTCAATGTAAACCAAAATTTTCTTCAAAATAACTGTAAATGCCCCACCCCCTTGGGCAAAAATGTGGCTTATACCCCGTCCACATCCAAGCTTAAACATGTTAAAAAGCTGTTTAGTTAAACAAAGTTAAAAAATCTCCTACCTACACCACAAGCTCCAGGGCGCTAAACCATATTTAAACTAACATTTCTCAACTAAAATAATAAGTTCAAGGTAGTTTTGACCCTGTGCAACTAAACACATTTACGATAGAGGTGAGATAATGAATCCAGTTTAATTTTAATTTTAAAAACATGTTTTGTTGGTGTGAACGAATTTGCAATTGATCTTGATGCTGAAAATTATTAGTGAACACAGCCACAACTAAAGCTGAAGCTCAAACAACACCATCTGAGATTCTTGCCCGAGGTCAAGACGCCATCAATGCCTATAAATTGGCTCTTGAGGAAGGAAAGACAAAGAATCGTCGTCTTTTGGTCACATTGATTGGACAAGCAAGGACAGGGAAGACGAGCCTTTTAAAGTCTCTTAAAGGTGAGACATATAGGGCTATAGGTTAAGATTATACGCAGGTTTGGATAAAAAACATGACTTTTATGTTATTCTTTTACACCATTTAAATAATACATAACGGTATGTAGAACTTACGACCGTACGGAAATAAATGGTTTCCAAAAATGTATTTATTCCCTAACCAAAAAAAGAGAGGGATAAAACGAAAAAAAAGCGGGACAAAAGGTGACAAAAGGGACGAAAGGGGCTACTGACAAGAGACGTGTTCACGTTCGGATATAGCTATCTCCGTTCATCCTTTTTATCCCTTTTGTCGCCTCTTGTCCAGCCTTTTTTCTTTTTTTATCCTTCTTTTTTATCGGATCTTAGTTTTGTTCTTTTCATGGTATCGGTGAAATATGATGCTGGGTCCGCCCACCATATTTTTTCTTGAATAGCGAGTAGAGATCTTTGTTCTTGTCATCGAAGAGGGAGACGAATACACCTGGTTGAAGGGTTTGGAAGAGATAGTACTTATTAAGAAATATTTACATAAATACAATACCTAAATTAATACAAAGACACAATTCAGTATCACATCATGGCTTTATTTTACATAGCATTTCTAACAGAGGGATCGCGCTACATTCGAGGTAAGACAATATTCTGATTGGAAAGTTTCACTAAATATTTTGATCCACAATTCGACACCGGACAAGTATACATAGTGTTGTTGACAACACGAAAACCCTTATTGATACCCGAGTAACACATTTAGATAGTTTTCTTTATCGATCTCATTACATCTCTTATTAACTCCCTTACAACTAAACTTATTTTTGTAGAAAATAATGGCATCTTTGGAGAAATACTTGAGTGAACCGGTGATTTTTGATTATGTGGCTCAGTCCCACATTATCGAAAGGCACTACGAGACGAGTGAACCAAAGTATTCCACTAAATCCAAATTCTTTAAATTTGGAATAAAATACGTGGAAGATTTGATATTCCTGACATTAGCGAGGGCAAAGCGTCTCAAAGAAGCGTATGCTGTCGTTGATGTTTATTTTTCAGCAATAAAGACTATTAAAATTAGGAAGACTTTTAAATCCTCTGTTGGCCTTACCCAGGGAGGTAATACAGCCTATGCGGTCGAAGTGGTTATTCGCGACCATCGAATAGTTACTGCGTACCCAGTGAATCCTATGTTTTGATGTGTGTTTTATAACTGAAAAATGACATCTATAGGCTTAGAGTAAACCATGTCCATTGAATTAAATTGTTTACTTTCAAAGAAACGAGACAGCACCCGAATTTCAATGTTCAACAAAACAATTCACTAAGTGGATGAGTGCGACTATAAGGAAAACGAACTGCAAATTGGTGTTTTTGAGATCGAATAAACTTTGTTTAATTGATCTGGTGGGGTAATTATAGTTCAGTTTTAGAGAAGAATTTACGTCTCAAGAGTTTTCCTCAAGACAATAGGACTATTGTTTCTATCAAACTGTACTGATGGTCCTTCAGTTATCGCTAATCCCTAAGAACAATAGCAGAGTTGATCTAATGAACCATACTGGATTTTGTATACGATTATCTTATGAGTTATTAACTGTAAAGGAAAATAATAAAGACAGTTTAGAGCCTATCACGAGTAGTTTGTTCTTACTATTTACGCTACGAAGGGGTTTAGATATTGCGAGATATTTATTCCTTTTTTCATTCAACTTCTCGCATTTCGAGGGTCAAAAGGGACAATCCAAAGACACGTTCTTTCACCAATAATTTATTTCATCTCACAAGGTACTTACAGGTATTTACAAAATCATATGGCTTACTTGCTTTTCAATCGTAAGTGATGCATCCCACAATCCACTAAGTTCTTCGCCATAGACAGGGAAAATATCTAGTTCATCAAACATCTTTGCCTTGCACAAAGTTTTTGCATCTATCTTTCCTTTAGGAAGTAATGCACAAAGGTGATGGATCTTTTCCCGATCCTCAGTATTTAGATCGTACAGAACTGCCGACATTAATTTTAACATCTCGTAAAAACCCCAGTGAACTTTTAAATAATCTAGGCAAAGTTGAAAGTGATTTCTGAACACCTCGTAGAACCCTCCCTCTACTAGTTCATACGGTAAATAAGAAAAATGCGACCCAGAGTCATGAGGTAAGAGTACATGACTCTTCTCTTCAAGCTCTATTATTCCCCCATAGCTAGTGTTCCGCTGGTATCGTTCATATTTCAGGTGTCTTCCTGCCAGCTGGTGCTTGGGGTGGGGTTTGGTGAAGGTTTCTCAGTAGGACTGGGCTTCACTTTCTTGGGTTTTGGGTCTGAAAATTAAATAATTCAACAATCTATTTGCCTAGAAATAAAAGACCGGTCCAAACATATTCTATTGGGATGTCTGAACACGAATCTACATATGAATAAGACTCAAGATGAAGTTAATGAGGACTAATCCCCCACACAAAAGACTTACATAAGCTTCTATTGTGCTTAAGCCGAACATGGATTGACATATGAATAAGTCACGGCTATCACTTCGGATAACATCAAGCAACCGTGCTGTCTTTGATTTGGGTGATCTGTTTCACATTGTCTTTCTTTCTCGGTATAGATTGGTTTTTCACAGAGTGCAGCATACACCAAATGTATTGTACTTGATATCCTGTGAAATGCTCTGTTTCTTTCGACAACTTCAACTTCATCGATGCAAATAGTGTCTTCTGATATAGGCTTCCTTGCCATCTTGTATTTGGAGTTTTCTGGTTTTATACTTTGGGTTGTACTCACTCAGAGACGCAGGTTCTCGTTTTATAGCCGCTCAAGCTTTGCCCAAACATGCCCGAATAGATCGATGACCTCATTCACAGAAATAATAGATAATCCTCTGAGTTAATGAGATTCCACTTTATTCATGAGAGCGCCGCACTTTACCGCACTTTATTCATGAGCGCGCCTTAAAATTAGCATAGCGCCTTAAAAAAGGGCGTACGCCCTAATTAATTTATGCATGACCTAAGACAATAGGACTGTGACGTCACCTGAATTAATGAGAGCTCACCAAAAATTAACATAGCTCACCAAAAAAGGGGGTAATTCCATGCCTCTCCCACTACTCTCCGGTTACACTAGTCGTACAGTAAGTAAACTTACCAAAAACTGATGTACGTACAGCTCGACATCGTATATTATAGTCAGTGCTAGTAACCATAGGATAACGACCAGAAGGAATATGATCATTAAACTAAATATTTATGGGATATTTGCTGCTGAATAAATGCTTCATGAAATGTAGATTCTGACATAAACCTTTACTTTCTTCCACCTGTAGGCGAAGCTTTCGACCCTCATGAAGACAGCACTTTAGGGATAGCACTACAGCCTTTACATTTAAAGCTTCAAGAGGAATCTTGGAACGTCATAGATGATTCACACGTGGTTTCGTTTGAACAATGTGTGGCAGATAAGATGGCAGAATACCTAAAATCCAAGATTACAGAAATACATTCCGTTCAAAGTAGCAATGACGAAAACGAAAAAGGGAACGCGGTGAAGCAAGATCAACTGCCTACAAAACATCCGAAAACCGAAGGTAGTGAGCACACGCCATTTCAAGAGCCGGGCGCCTCACCATTACCCGAAGTAGTGTTAGCGGATGAGACGAAGATACCCGAAGAAATCTTGGAATTATTGGAAGATGGTCTTAAAAACGAAAACAAGAACGACGAGGAAAAACACATTGTTCTAACTGTACTTGATTTCGCAGGACAGCAAGTTTACTATAACATACATCCCGTGTTCATGTCCTCAAAATCCATTTACGTTCTTGTGTACAACCTTGAGAATGACCCTCATGCAAGGGCGGTATCTACCGTGGGATGCGGGGGTAGAGAGTACCCGATTGACGAAGATTGTCCGAAGACGAACATGAACCACTTAGAGTTTTGGCTTTCCTGCGTGGCATCCATATCTACTGATGGGTCTGCAATGTCAGAATATCAAATAAAAGAAGAAGAAAATAGTGTCAAGTTAAACAAAAACTACCACCAGTGTTCCTAGTATGCACCCATCTTGACCAAGTTCTCGAAAAAGAGAAAGATCCAGAAAGCGTAACTAGTACAATACTCGAAACACTGACTGACGACAAACGGCCCTTTGGAGAGCATCTTGTTTGGAAAATCTACCCAGTCGACAACACAAAGTCTGGGAAAGAGAAAGAAGAAGATGAGGACATTAGGTGTTTGAGAAAAGATATTCTTCAAGCAGCAGAGAAACTCCCTCAAGTGCAAGAGGATATTCCTATTTGCTGGTTGCAATTTGAAGAACATCTTGCCGTCCTTCCTGAAAACTGGATAGACTTAACAAAGGCCAAAGAAATAGCCACAAAATGCAAGGTTAAAACCCAATCTAATGGGTTTAAGACACTCCTGAACTATCTCCATGATTTGAAGGTTGTGATCCACTTTGAAGACACCCTAGAACTTGATGACATGGTGATTATCAAGCCGACATGGCTTCTTGACATGTTTGTGAAAGTAATCACCGTTTTGCCCATAAAAGACTGGGGACCAAGTTACAAAACATTGTGGCAAGACCTCGAGAAATATGGTGTGCTGCACATGGCCTTGGTGAAACATGTCTGGAAGGATATAGTTAGTGAGAAACAGACAGTCACTGCCCTGCTGTCAATCATGGAGAAGTTCAGTCTTCTTTGCAAGTGGCAAAAGTCAGATGGTTCTGAGGTGTTTCTAGTGCCGTCAATGTTGAAGAGCCCGGCAGTTGATGAGGTTCAAGAATCGTTCCAGAAAATCAGGGATGGGGCACCGACCATTGTAATGCGGTTCACAAATGGTCATCTACCACTTGGTTTCTTTCCGAGGTTTGTGGTGTTTTTTGTTGAGTGGTGTACAACAACTTGGAAAGAGTGCAAGCAACCCAAGCTTTTCAGGAACCTTGCAAAGTAAGTAAAGTATGTGAAATTCAATGGTATGCTGGTATATATTGTTGCTGTATTGCTTTATTCATTCTTTACTATCCAGTTTATTTGTAGTAATAAACTTTTGTGGAGCGAGATATTGGTATCATGAGGTCCCGAAATTAATAAGACTCCTTTTATCCTAGATGTGATGACCTTGGAGAAAACATGGAGTTCTCTGTTGTTGTTGTGTCCGACATGAGCACAATAACCATTGAAGTTGTCAAAGACATGTCGCCAACAGGTGAAGCCCATCAGCAACCAGAGTCCCTGCATACATTCTGTGGCACTGTATTGAAGTTCCTGAAATGCTCTCTTGAGAAGATGCGCACGGCATTCCCCTGGATGAGGCACATGGATGCTGAGTTTTGTGTGCATTGCCCTCATTGTCTTGAGAAGACAGAAGCCTGCAAGACCCATGAAGTGAACGGTTGTAAGAGGGATGAATGCCTACATTACATCACGGAAAGTGACCTTCGTCGTGATAAAGTATGTTGTATTTTAACTTCAAGATTGAATAATCTCGTCATCGGCAAGAAAAGGTTCTGCTGTTGGTTCGAATTCTGCGCAGAAAAGGTAGTAGTATTGGGCTGTGTCAATGGTTTGCTTGCTTTACCTCGAAAGACCTATTTTAGGATATGTTTTTTTGCGTTTTGTGTTGTTTTGTTATGCTAACAGCCCGGGAGGAAGAACGGAATGAGGTATTTAGGTCAGGAGACCAAAAATTCACAAATGTAACTGTTTCGTAGTACTTAGGATAAGTGTGGAGGTTATTAATATGAAAGGGAAACATCATTTCAAAGAAGACATGTTCTTTCTTTGGAAAGAGTGGAGCACTGTTTCGAGAATGAAGAACAATAGAAAATAAATCAGGTTTTCAGAGTTTCAATGTGAAGTAAAGTTTCTTAGGGACCGGACATTATTTAGAGGGGATGGGAGGGACGGGCTGGTGCAAATGAAAAACGCTATGCTCAAGTTTTGATGACCCCTCCCCCCAATTCCCCCTCTAGCTTACTATGGCCCCCCTAATTTGCTGCATGAAAACTGGGGACCCTCCCCTATTTGCACCAGCCCTCCCCCCTGTAAATAATGTCGGGTCCCTTACATGTATCATAATTGTGCATCCTCCGAATGTTGTCAACATCTTTCCCTCTTGACAACGACATTGTTTACTTGTCAACAATAGCCTGTAGATGCTTTGTATGCTGTACTTGTGATGTCATAAGAAAGATACCAGATACCGTGCAGTTGAATGGTACATTGAGACATGCATATAACAATACTTTACACAAAACCAAGTGCCCCTCTCGAATGTGTGTTGACCATATTTTTGTAACATATTTGGATTTTGTTCCTGACTTGCGACACAGCACCAAATGGATTAGTGAATATGAATCCTTTACATCGGCAAATATTTGTTTCCAATATGAAATATGAAAGAGTCTTAATTGCTGTGCCAGGTTCAGTTGTTCTCACATAACCACCTTCAGAAATACAGTCAATAATATGCATACTTGTAGTATTTAATACTACTGCAAGCTAGTTAATTATCAGTGCAGCTTAAAGAGGACATCCACTGGAAAACAATGGTTGCTCTCTAATGGCTGCTGCAATCTATTGCTGTGTTTGACTCGCGTAAAATGTACACTAGATGTCACATGGAACGATTTTGCTGTCCATAAATCTCATTTGAATTTCCTGCACGTCACCATTATGGAATTTACGACTTTACACGGTTGACCGTGTTGTCAGGAACTATAACGGATTTAAGATGCAATGAAACCAACACGGGCGTCTCGTTCCAGTCCTTTATTGGCACGCGTCCGTAGTCGTATACCGTAGTAGTCGTATCTTAAATTCCCTAATAGCTATTTGTTGTGTAACAACATGGTAACCGTGTGACATCATAAGATCCAAAATGGCGACGTGTGGGAAATTCAAATGAGTTTTCAGGACAGGAATATCTGTCCATAACTGACATCTAGTATACAATCTACAGAAGACAAACGCAGCAATAGATTCAGGTATCCATATGGAATATTTGAAAGCAAACATTGTTTTTCAGTCGAGGATCCCTTTGAATATTCGATGTGTGATTGAATTAACTGATTTAAGATTTGTATGATACTTTAGTTGTCAGAATGCTTGCTGAAAGATCTGATTAATAATCTCACCCTGCTCGATGACCTGGCACGCTGCTTGGACAGAGAAAGAAGGGTAATCAAAAACTGGTTGCACTTGGCCAAAGTGCTACAAATCCCGAGTGCTGTACTTGAGGAATGCAGTATGTACAGGACACACAGCCCAACCGAACATTTGTTTGATTACTTACAAGCCTGGAAGCCCGAACTCACCATGAAGAAGCTGAGGGACGCCTTGAGGAACATTAATCGAAATGATGTTTATCAGGGTGAAATCACCAGTAAGTTTAGTTAGAAAATTGTACTTAAAGTTTATATATATATATAATTTCATTTTCCTGTAACGATCAAGCAGTACAACGGCATACAGCTGCAATGTATTTAATACTCTCTTTCACAGTTCCTACCACCATTGTCATGGAAAGTGTGAAACTACATGAAAACGAGGCGAACGGTGACTCGAATGATGCTATGGCAGTCAAAGTACTGTAGATATAGAGATTACTTCATGGAAAATGCGCGCGTACGATTTTTATTTACGAGTAGAGGCGTATCAGAAAACGAACGAGTGAGTTTGCTGATACGCCTTTACGAGTGAATAAAAATCGTACAAAGCATGTTCCATGCTGTTATTTGTTTATTTTATAGGTATACTGAGATATAAGCAAATTTTATTAGTACAATATGCAATACCAAGCCGTGCGTCTCGTTGATTTTAGTAAGCCACTAAAGTGTTCACAAAGCGAAACTGAAAAATTAGCATAAGCTTGAATAAAATGAAAAGGCAGTTTACAAAAATGTTTAATATTCCTTTCAGAAAAATATTCTCCAACTTATAATTTCAATGAACACTCTTTGTAAATGCTGTACTCAGCCTTGCACTTAAAACAACATTTCATTCACACAAATAGAAAGAATGGGGTTTAAGTTGACTCCTGCATTTTAATTAAAATTCAGTGAGGTTTACGTTTCTATCGGTTTTTCTTCGAGTATTCTGGTTCTCTTGTTCTTCAATAAAGCTGTTTGAATGAAACCTCAAAGCCTGCACGTTTGTAGGCTCGGTTTCAGCCGTTGGGGTGTCGTTTCTCCAAAGCCTCCCCCCACTAACGGCTGGGCGCGCGGTCAACACACTGTGTCCGTGACGTCATCTGATTAAAATTCAATATTATTCATTTATATGCGTGTTTTGACAAGCAAAGCAGTTTACCGGTTCGATTCCGCGTAAACTTTCAAAACACATGCACATGGATTTCTTTAAACTAAAACTCCTGTGAAATTAATTCTCAAGAACAAACGCCATTTAAGAGAAACCAGGCTACTTTATTTGTTACTCTTTAAATATTTAAGTGCCGATCAAGACACTAAAAGCCGAAATTTACGGGGATAAAGGTCAGATGTTATCTCGGAACTATTATATTCTGAGCTAGAGTCGAATATTCCCGCTCACGGTACTTCTGCAGAGTATGTCTTGGAGACATTAAAAAAATGTACAAACTGAGTACATAGGACTTGAAGAATTGTAAAATTCGTTTGATGCAGCGATTTTCGAGTGAATTGTGATCGCAGAGTTAAACGCGTAAACATGGCCAACATCAGACGTGATTTCTTCTCTTCTATAAACTCTTTTAATATGGAGTCGTCTGTCTTTTCGTCTCCGATAAAGGCAGCACTAATTCTCTTTGAAGTAAGAATGGCTACCTGCATGGTCTTGCATAGGCAAAGAAATGACTGAACATTACGGGTTTCGTGACCTTCGAGCTTGGTACAAGTGACTGTTTCCCAAGTGACTTTCCAAAGCCGGTGCATACTGACACAGTGTCTTTACCCAAAACTAACTCTCTTACTGCTTCCTTGCGTGAATCCTTGAATTCAGTATTCGAAAGCAAACTTTTCCAAAGCAATTTTAAACGCATTTTGGAACATCAATTCAAAGCTTCTAGTCCGGTTTTGAAAAGTTTACAATATAAATTATGCAAATACATTCAGCGACAGGATTTGAGTGGCAAGCTTTTGATTGGCTAAAAACCGACAATGTCTCAGCTCGCGCGCCCAGCCGTGAGTGGGGAGAGGATCGCGGGCTCACCGAAACCCCCACGGCTGGAAACCGAGCATAGCACGTTTGTTGGTTGGACGTAAATTCTAATACGATAGTTTTTCACTAGTGAAATTTCGTCGTTCGCGCTTGTGATTGGACGTACGATTATTTTCACACTGGTGAAGGAACATCGCTCGCGCGCTTCTTATTGGCTGTTGACAGTCTGTATATCATTAATATGCAGAGCTTTTTCAGTGGGTAAATCTCGGTATCTATGAAATAAAGAAATATTACACGATTGTATGGCAAATTTCTCGATTTGTTTTAAAAATAATTTCCTTTGTTTAATATTCGCAGACAAGCCACCGTTACCTCGTTTTCATGAGTACTTTACATGACCTCGTTTTCATGAGCACTATATATGAAATATTCCAAATGGCGGACAAATTATATAGAGGATATTTCACGGTGGTGCGAAGATATGAAGTTTATCCTCGAGAGTCGAAAACATTTCACGAGTGAGTGCAGCGAATGAGTGAAATGTTTTGGACTTGAGATGATAAACTTCATATCTTCAAACCACCGTGTAATTTTCTTTTTATTATATGGACAATTAACTGCTCTAAGAACTCTTATCTATTAATTTTACTGTCTGTACAAACTTCTTTGTGATCTTTCTAAACTGTTCTGGGGAGTTTAATCAGGTTTTCTCGTCTCTTTATTGCAGTCGAGAACATCTTTAGATAGTTTTAGATGGTATTTGGCTTTTTGTGATCGGAATATTAATTGTCATGCAGCTCATTTAAGCTGTTTACATCTTCCTCTGTGATTTTCACAAACCTGCCGCCATCTTTGTAGTTCAAAAGGCGGCAAACGTGACGTCATCGATATTTTCACTAGTGAGGATATAAAAAATACGCTACTCAGTACCCGGATGTAGTTTCGTATGAGTTCTATGAGTGGTTCATTTCTCAGTAAAACACCGATTATCGGCCATATAATAAATTATATTATAAATTGCATGTTAGGATAGGACTATGACTATATAATCTGTCTCCATGGCATTAAAAATAATTAAAAATACACTTAAACATCTTAAGTTACATTTTACATTACCCTCAGTCGACCGTAATCCTTTGCGTGACTCAAGTGAATTTTCCTATGATATGAAATTCGGCTTGAAAGCGATATAATTTAGTATTGTTTTTAGTATTCCCTGAAAGTATACAACCATAGCTACACCCTCACAAAGCATTACGGTCGACATAGAGTATTTAAACAATAGCGATATAATGTAGTGTTGTTTTTTGTATTCCCAAAAGGTATGAAACAATAGCTACACCCTAACAAAGCATAACGGTAGACAAAGGGTTTTCAACTGAACTTATAGATTGCGAAGATGAAGCTACAGTTGGCATGGTGTGTAATAAATTGTGTAAACATAAATATTGATTGAGAATGTGCCCTCTTTGTCCTCTCTTTTCAGAGTTCAGAGATGAAGATAAAGTTACTGCGGTCATCACGTCGTCAGGTGTTGTACTTGACAACATAGCTCTGAAACTGGATTTAGCTGACTGCCGAGTTGTCAAGAACTGGAAAAACCTTGCACATGAGTTGGGAGTTTCTCGTGAGAAGTGTACTCAATTTGAGATGTATCACTCCGAGAACCCAACTGTAGGACTTTTCCGCTACCTGTACGCAACACGGAAAGACCTCGCTATGGAAGATATCACAGAAAAGTTTAGAGAAATGAGAAGAAACGATGTTCTTCAGAAGTTGGAAGGACAACCATTTGAAGGTCAGTTTCTAGTTAGTAATATTTGTATATTGTGAAAAAAAGTGAAAAAGAAGCTGAGCCTTGCATGCTCAAAGGAACGTTTTCCAGACAAAGGTAAGTGTATTCCACCTCTCTTAGTTACTGTTGCTATGTCCCCCGATCCGTAAACTTTAACACGAAGAAATTCAAAACAAACATGGCGAAAATAACATTTCGATAGCCTGAATTTCAGCCGTCTCCTCTGGGTTCGTTCCTCCCGAGAGAGACGTCTGAATTCAATAGACGCTAATGCCGTCCAGTGACGTCACTACCAGAAAACCTGGTAGTGATTTTTGATTGGTTCATATTCTATAATTTCGCATAATTATCATAATTATCAGCCGAGAAGACGGCAGGATTCGCTTTGGACTCGCGATTGTTGCTCGTCGAGTTTCAGTGGAGTGATTGTCTTTGGCAAAGACCTTGAATTCGTAAGGAAAACATCTGGAAATGGATTGAAAGTGTCCTGCACAATAACCGGCCGACTAACCTGTAAACATGTACATTTTATCGCGTCGCGTCCGCGGGGTTGTTGACAATCGATTATTTGTTCACACTCGCATTGGTAAAGAATGTCGCTACTCTCTTCAAGGAACTGTTCTTTCACGTAAATGAGGCTTAGTATTTCTTCGAAAATTCTCCATTATCCTTTCATGTTTTTCTACTTTTCTGTTGCATCATTTACGTAGGTAATATCTCGTAGCTGTGTCGATTCGAACGGCAGATCGCGAGACCGTGTACAAAGATCAACGGAAAGACAAAGATCAACTGTACTTTGCCTCCAAATATAATATAACGATTTGTTGCTTCGGAAAGGCTTTCACAACATAAGAGGCACTTGAGAAGCAAATGGGATGGAGATATATAATATAGGGAAGGCTTTTATTTTGGTCGGCATAATCTCAAATAAATATTTCTCACGAACTCTTACTACCGCCGTGACAGTTCTATTTGCATAAATTCAATTGTTAATCCGCCTTGACGTCACTGGACGGCATTAGCGTCTATTGAATTCAGACGTCTCTCTCGGGAGGAACGAACCCAGAGGAGACGGCTGAAATTCAGGCTAACATTTCGAAGGATTTATCGATTTCCTATCTTTCGCTTCATTTCATCAGAAGAGCTTCTGGGACAAGATGGCGGCGGTATTTTTTACAGGAAAAAAATGCTGCGTTCTGATTGGTGCGTTTTAAATGACAGGTGCGGGACTACGAATTATTCCACTGAACTCAGTGAAGTACAAATACAGCCTAAGAGCGCCTGAGACGAGTACAAATATCCTTCGTTATAATCCATCAACTATTTTCTCTCGTGCGCGATTGGTTGAATGCGTCACGTGAACCGATATTTTCTCCGTGAGCGGAAAATATCGTCGAATAAACCCCCTGTGAGCGTATAAGCGCGCGTCAAAGAAAATATTTGAAGGATGATAATAACACTAATCGAAATATGCCCTGATATTTGTCCTTGGACATTCTCTGATCCTCGAAGCTCAAACTGTTCTATTCTCGGATCAGATAATGTCCGCGGACGAAATATCAGGGCATATTTCGACGCCACAAATAGATTATTGTATTTATATTACACAGTAGTTATCTCTTATTAGACGTTTAGTGTGTAGTATGGCGGATATAGTTACTCACCAATTTCGGGTCACGTGACGCATCCCATGCACCAATCACGCGGCAGAGGAATTATTTGGCTGGTTATTATGTTTGATAGGCGGACCATAAAATATCGATGATGCTGTTTATTAATTAGGAAAGGATCAGGCCAGCGAGGTAATCCCAGTACATTCAGATCTTCTTCTCGACATTGCTCAGCAATTGAACAAAGACATTGCTGGTCTTGGAGGATGGCGAAAACTTGGTAGTCTCCTTGAGGTACCTGCCGAAAGCTTAGATGCCTGTGATCCTCCAAGTGGAATAGAGGTTCATAGTCCTACCAAAAGAATGCTTCAATGGCTGGCGTCAGATAAACCTTGCTTTGCAGTAAAATATCTCATCATCGCACTGGAGCAAATTCAACGGCAAGACGCAATAGCAATTATACGCGGTACGTCAGAGAAATGTAAACTTGAACAATCCTGGTTGATGGGTGGGGTCGTAGATCATTAAAATTGCGTAGAGACGATGAAGTAACAAGGAAATTACCATATTTTCTCGATAAAGTGCCCCAAAGGATACTTTAAAGTCGACTTTGTGGTCTTGTTTAGTTTCATTTTCATTTATATTTCATTTATAGTTAGATTTATAATTAGATTTATAGTTAGATTTGTTTGTGTGAAATACGGTGGAAGCGTGACTCACAGCACGAGTCAGAAAATGTACAACAAAGTAGCCTTGAAGTAGCCGAGTATCATTTCACTGCTGCATTGCTCCTGAGAGGAAATCCTGGAGGAAGCAACGCATAGTTGCCTCGTCACGTGAAAGACCACATAAGAATTAGTAGGAATACCAAGTTTGAGCATGATTTGGTAAATAGAAACTGCATAGCTTGTCCTTCCAAACCATACAAATGTCCCTTATTTTTGCGACGTTTGAAAGCTTACCACATGGTAAATATCCAATCAAACGTCCCCAAACTTGTTAAACTTACTAATTTCGATGTCCCTTTTCTTGTAATTGCTTTAATGTCTTAATTGGATTTACTTTACAAACCCGACTCCAATCGTTTTTTTTCAATTTGTTATGGCCAATATGTTGTATTATGAGGACATGCAGACCGCAAATAAAGCACCCGACTTTTATTGGAAACTATTTTCTGGCTTTAGTGAGCAGGGTTTATTCACGGAGGGCGTTTATTCGGGGACACCCATACCCAGAATCAAAGTTAGTGTCTATAGCACGTGCACACTCGTTATTACAGATAAATCCAATCGTCACCTCAAAGTCGCTATTATTTATTTACTTATACACAGCCGATGAACGTCCAGAAGAAGTTGCTGAAAATCACGAAGAGATGCATCAGGAAAGTAAAGAGGTTGAAGATAAAGGTTTGTCTTTGAAAGAAAATCTGACGTCACATCAAAATTTCAAATTAACCATCACAGTTTTTATCATTCATACGATATTTTACAATCACCACCAATTTTCTCGCAATCCAATTGGCTAATTTTCATCATAATCAGTGATCAGACACATAGCTGAAAACATTCGTCACGCAGTGCGCGCCTTTGCAAGTGCTCTGTACAGGTTTATGAATTCAGATTGCGTAAACTTCTGATCCAAAAGCAAAAAAAAGAGGATTGCACAAGACTTTTATTACTGGGATGAAACAGTGGATCCACAGTTATTTTGACCATGTTATGACCAAAATCATCAGCTATAATAGGACAGACAAACAAAAGCTAACTCACAAATTAATTCATAGTATAGATTGAGTATGTAGTTTCTCAAGTGAAGTAAAGAAGCTTGGGTTCAGAAAATCTCAATGCAATTGGAGCATTTTCCCTTTCTCTTAGATCATCCTAAATTAAGATTCAAGATAATAAATACTAACTAATAGAAAGTAAAAGTTCTAATGTAGCACAGGCACGGTTACTTGTGTAGTACATACCTGTGCGGTTACTAGGTGCTCGGAAGGTCAGCCTACGTAGAGACAACGGAGAATAGTGTTCGGTGGTCGGTTTGTGTTCTTGTATCGAGTGTAATACTTGTTGGATTAGTTGGGATTAAGTCTAGTTCTTGCAGCAAGGCCTCATTACGCTGGTGTCGCGAGCAGGATGTCTCCAGTGGAGGAATTATATGAGAAAGAACTAGAACACCAACAATTTTAGCAACGAGAATTCTTTATTAAATATATAAACAAGCTTACATAAATGCACACTAGTCCGCAGGTAGCATATGTGAATAAGTAAGTAAGTACAAATGTATTTAGCTTTGCAACTAATTGGGGACACTAGTCCTACAATTTTACGTCCTTATCCGAGATGACGTGAAGGTCTAACTGTTTACTGTTTTGTAAAGGCAGCACCTTCTACTCAGTTATTTTAAGACCCTGGGTGTTGGTCCGGCCGGGATTTGAACCCGTGACCTCCCGCTCGACAGACGAGCACTTACCCACTGAGCTAGCCGGGAGGCGGTAATCAAGGCGGGTAGTGTTGATACTCAGTCTCCAAAGGAGCTGAGACAATACAGTAAATTAAAAGCTTTACAGTATACAACTTATTACATATCCTTACAGTTTTCAGAATAGGAAATCGAGTTATAATAAAAAATAATGAGACGGATTTAATAAGAGATATAGGTAAAAAGAGAACTTAATAAAGTTTTAGTTGAATATTATATATAATATTATGATCAGGATTTTGCAATTTTTCTGATTAGACACAGACATCGCTGTACACGTGAATTGTAAGGTTAATGGACAGATACTGGAGCCCAACTTCTATGTCTAGAAACTATTAAGAAACTAGCCACTGCACTTACCCTAGCAACCACCGTTGTTAGGGTAGGAGGACCCAGTCAAGGATCTTGTCTCAATATAGTGGGGTTCATAGAGTTAGAGCTTGAGGTGAGAGTTGTTACGTTGGTAGTGACTTATCGCAACCGATGTTACTTGGCAAAGACTATGGAATGACAATAAACTGAGAGAACAAACAACCTGAGTGCTGGTGATAAGGAGGTAAGCCTGACTTACAAGCGAGCACTGGGAGTGTGTAGAGTAAATGTTGCAGAAACAGTTGTAATCCCAGCTCGATCAATGATGAATACCATGTAATATAGCAGGAGGAACACCTAAGGACAAGTTATTGGGTGTCTTGGAACCAGGTATTTTGAGGAGAAACACGGAGCTGCAATTCTGAAGGTCGCAGCAAGTGTTTGTGCGGGTAAAATCCCAGTACGTGTGTCCAACCGTCACGACCGTCAGTGAAGGTATGGAAGGTATGTTAGCATCGTCATTGGGCATGAAACACTTTGAACCTTAATTGTATGGTCATCAATTCATAACCAGGACTGATCACCACGATATTCAGTGGCTCAAAAGCTTGAAGAATCCAAAGGGGCCGGCAGCACAATGGCTGGAAGCATTGGCTGAGTATGATTTAACAGCGAAACATCGTCCAGGCAAACTCCATAGTAATGCGGACGGTCTGTCTCGATACCCTTGGTCTACAGAGCGGGTATTACAAACAACTGAAAGCGCCGAACCAAGGTCTTATGCCGAAGTCGTTAAATGCAACAGCACACCCATAGTCAACAACAATGATTAAACTGGGGTATCAGGATTGACTCTTGGCGAGTTGAGACAATCACAAAATGGTGATCTGGCATTAATTGAAGCTCTTAAGTTGGGTTGAACAAGGTTATCTTCCTAGCCACCATGAAATGTAGGGGTCCAGCCGGGTGTTCATGTCCATATGGACACAATATGCGAAACTTGTAAAACTCGCCTGCAGTATGCAGGACCACCCAGAGCAGGGAGAAGAAAGAGAGTGAGGAAGATTGTACACTTTAACCTTTTGAAAAAGTATAATGGAGCTCAAGAGAATTTGACAAACCATCCTGTGACTGTGGACCAAAGTAAATAACTCAGAAACTCCAAAGGCATCTGAAGAAGAGGGTAACGAAAGTGAAGTAGATTGCGACAAGTGTTAGGTTACACAGAAGCCGTCAAAACAAACGGTTGGACAACCAGTTTCCGAATACCAAGGTAACTAAACCCTGCCGGCTGCTTGTACTCTAAATCCAATGTCATTGGAAAAAGAGCAAGCGGAACAAGATAATTAACAAGAGGCCCAAGAAGACAACGACAACAAGAACAGGTAGAACAACACGGTACTGTGCAGGATGCTAGACAGTTTGTTCAAAAAGACAACAGTGAACACAGGTGCCGTTCCTAGGTGCGCGGTTGCGCATGCTCAGCCTACGTATAGACAATGTGGAACAGTGTTCAGCGGTCGATTTGTGTTCTTGAATTCGAGTGTAATACTGGATTAGTTGACATTAAAGCCTAGTTCCTGTTGTAAGGCCCATTATACAATATATCCTTCCTTCGCTATTTCTAATTCATGTCGTCAGAGTTAAAACAGATACCTTTAGACATCTGTTGGATTTTCTTGTCTTTGTGAGCATCACTTAGAAAGTTCAAATTAAAAACAAAATCATACATGGAACAGTTCAATAGTTTTACACATGTAGATCATGTATTATGGTTCAAATGTTTACTCAGTAAGTGATCTAAAGCTCCGGCCAAACTATCGACCAAAGTTGCATTGCCCCGATCCAACTTTGCTCTATCCAACATTGTTCGATAGTTTGTCATCCATGTTGGATTGCACGATCTAACTTTACTCGATCCAACATTGTTCGATAGTTTGTCATCCCATGTTGGATTGCACGATCTAACTTTACTCGATCCAACGTTGTTCGATAGTTTGTCACCCATGTTGGATTGCACGATCTAACTTTACTCGATCCAACGTTGTTCGATAGTTTGTCATCCCATGTTGGATTGCACGATTTAACTTTACTCGATCCAACGTTGTTCGATAGTTTGTCATCCCATGTTGGATTGCACGATTTAACTTTACTCGATCCAACGTTGTTCGATAGTTTGTCATCCCATGTTGGATTGCACGATTTAACTTTACTCGATCCAACGTTGTTCGATAGTTTGTCATCCCATGTTGGATTGCACGATTTAACTTTACTCGATCCAACGTTGTTCGATAGTTTGTCATCCCATGTTGGATTGCACGATTTAACTTTACTCGATCCAACGTTGTTCGATAGTTTGTCATCCCATGTTGGATTGCCCCGATCTAACTTTGCTCTATCCAACATTGTTCGATAGTTTGTCATCCATGTTGGATTGCACGATCTAACTTTACTCGATCCAACATTGTTCGATAGTTTGTCATCCCATGTTGGATTGCCCCGATCCAACTTTGCTCTATCCAACATTGTTCGATAGTTTGTCATCCATGTTGGATTGCACGATCTAACTTTACTCGATCCAACGTTGTTCGATAGTTTGCCACCCATGTTGGATTGCACGATCTAACTTTACTCGATCCAACGTTGTTCGATAGTTTGTCACCCATGTTGGATTGCACGATCTAACTTTACTCGATCCAACATTATTCGATAGTTTGTCATCCCATGTTGCATTGTACGATCCAACTTTACTCGATCCAACACTGTTCGACCGTTTGTCATCCTGTATTGGTAGTGTTTCTCCAACATTTTTATTTGAGCAAATGAAGTTGCTTTTGGTCAAACATTTCATTATTCGACCAACAAATGTTGTAGTGTTTGGCCAGTCTTCCAACAAAGTTGTTGACACGCCTACACTGTTAACCAATCAGGGCTCGCCATTTTATTTTCGTACTTATGCTTTACGCTTCCGCGTACCAGAACTTTCTTTGTTTTTGAACTCCCGCCAATTATGAATTGGTTCAATCGTCTATAAATGTTTTGCTGCCACCCCAACATTTTCATCCAACAAAATTGAATCGTGTTATCCAACAATGTTCAATAGTTTGATCAGGCCTTATGATACTCATTTAAGGTAATTGACTATTCAGGAAGGAAGGAAGCTGTAGAGGCGGCGGCGTGGACGAGCGGTTAACAAGGCGGACTCGTAATCCAGGGTCCCTGAGTTCAAGTCCCCGTGCGTTCGACCACGTTTGTAAATAACCAGTCGATTTGCCTCCTCGTCGACTGGGATTCTTATTCTGTTTAGTTTAAACACGGCCACATCAGCTTATGCTGCAGTTAAACGCACCGTGTATAAATAAGTACTGTTATTATTATTTATTATTATTATTAGTCTAGTTTAGCCACATTATTAGCCCAAACGAACTTTTCCTCATCCATTGACGCTTGAATTTGCATAAACACTGGTAAGAGTACCAACCTAGCAAAACTTAATAACGCTTTTTAGAATTTGAGTGTAAACTAAGTTTCAATACACCTTATTCACACATGCTGAATTTTTAGATCAGCAATCTGGGATCTCTAACATGGAAATAACCACTGTCATCTCAAAGAGCACCTATAAATCCACAATTTTGGATGAAATTCCGAAAAGTTATTGAGGATGGAATTTATATACTTTTTGTATGGGATTTGAAGTCATGCGTACACCTAATTTGAATAATGTCAAAGTTAAAAGTTTTAAGGAGAAATAACTATTTTCTCTAAAAGGGGATGTTTGTGTAGTAAACTGTGGAAGTTTCAAAATGAAGTGACATTTCTCTGCATAGTTATTGGCGTTTTTCGTACACTGCAAAATCCCATACACAAAGTCATAAATCCCATCCTTAATATATTTTCGGGATTTCATCCTACACAATTAAAACTTTCCAAAAATGTTGATTCATAGGTGCTCTTTGAGATGACAGTGATTGTTTCATGTTAGAGATCCCAGTTTGCTGATTTTGAAAATCGTCACGTGTGAAGGTGTATAAAGCAGTACCACATAATTATGCATCCTGAGGGTTTGTCTTCTGAAAAGATAGTGTTCATAGCTGTCAGCTATTGGTTATGCATAATTTTCATTACAAAGGCTTAGAGCATAAGTAAAAGAGCGAATCTCCAATACGCGCGCTTGTGCCATGATAATGTCTAATCAAATCTATTTTTAGTAACCGGAGGCAGCTAGCGCGACAACAATCTCGTGGCGGGAAATATTTTCGCGCCATGAATTGTTGTCCCACACTCGCGCACTTTGCTTCAACTGCTTCCGGTTACTAAAACTAGATTTTATTCGACATTATCATCGCACACCGCGCACTACAAGATTCACTCTCTTACTAACCCAAAACTCATGTGTCATTTTTAACTTCTGTACACAGCAATTCCTGATTTCAGAGGGCGAGAGGGTGAGCCGACAGAAGAGGAACTAGGGAATCTGGCCTGCAACTTGCCACCGACTTCAGTAGATTACAACACACCAGATTAGATTCATTCAGATCATGTGAATAATGTACAGATCAGAGAAGCAGCATTTCAAAATGCTAGTTACCTTGAAAGGTGCAGGCTCCGACAGAACATGCGAAACACTTGGAAAGGCACACTAGAAATAGATAAGTAGAGCTTTGCCAAAACGTTCTGTGGTGAAGTCAACTACATGTAAATAGGAAGCATGAATATCCGAGTCTTTTAGAATGGGTTACGTCATGTAGTGAATGAGATGATAAAAGTTCAGTAACAATTAATAGACGTATTGCCAGGCCTAACGCTCAAAACGTTAGTTGCTACACGCTTCCCACGTCGGTTATTAAACGTTAATCGACTTTTAGTTGATTATACCATCCCCCATTTTATAGTCCGTTAGAGCCCCAGGCAGCCGATAGCATAAGTTCTATAGCACAAGCCTTTTCAGAATTTGGCTAATGAACGTTTTGTACGTATATTTAGCATTAAAGCTTGCCCTTATAAAGTGGCATTTGTTGCTGGTCAATTAAAGCCTTGTAAATTAACGACTGGTCAATAAAGTTGGTACGGGGGTGACAGATCTAATCGTCAGCTTTTGATGAAGATCTAGACGTTTTGGTAAACAAATATTTCCCGCCTTTAGCTGGCCATTGGCGCGCGCGACACATCACACCATCTTCTGTCACGATGTGATCACGTGGCGGGCAACAATTGATGAATTGTTGCTCGCGCGGGAAACAATGGATTTTGATGACTGCCACGTGATCCTGAATCAGCCAATGAGAGCGTGCGTTGTGTCTGGAAAACGTATGGCTATGTAACAATGTTATTGGATTTTGGAGTAATTTCTTGGTTTGATTAAAGTGCGTATAAGGCCAAATTTATAGCATTAATATTAGGGCGCTTTCCATTTATACGAACTGACTGGTCTGACCGGCCAGTTCTCAGAATTGACACATTCCATTGAAGAACTGGCCGGTCAGACCGGTCTGTTCGCGTAAATGGAAAGCGCCCTAAGTGAATATGGAATAAGCGATATATTTGGTTTATATTTCAATATGGTAATGATGTCGTCAAAGGAGGCATTTACGGTCGTTTCGTTTTCCGTGTGAATGAAACTGATTTTGTTAAAATATTTGATAAAATCGCAAAGCTTCAAATATAACATGGATATTTATAAAATATCATTTATCTCTATCAGCACGTTTTTGTTTAAGAAATGATGCCTTCTATGACGTCAACGTTACCATATCCGAAATATAACCCTTGAAATACGAAAAGCGGGAAGAAAAGAAAGCTCTGCAGTATTCGTGTTGTTTTCGCCCAAGATTCTGGGCTTGACAAGCATGTTAAAACCGGTTTATCAGTGCGCGCATATTGTTTTGTCTTAAACTGATGACTAAACCTGAGCCCACTGCAACAATGGCATACAAAGGTGACCGAGTGAGTGGTACGAGAACAACAATGCTGCAGAGCCTTCTTTTGTTCTTCGTGGAGTTGAAGGAGGCTCTGCTGGCAGGATACCCTTCATGTACTGCTCATCACACGCAGCACTCGAATCAAGAAATAGTTATACTATTTACTTTATATAGAATCGATATGACATAAAATTGGACCTTTTTAGGCACTTTAGCGAAATCACTTTTCTAAACAAATTATACGCTTTGATGAACATTGGCCCAAAAGGACTGAATTTGTATAGTGTAATTTTCTCAAATTTTATCAATAAAACGATTTTAAATAACCTTAAACACGTGTAAGTAGAGCGGCAATAGATGAAGTGTATTACTGGGTAGTTTTCTGGTAAGTTTCATCAGTGGGAAAGCCAGGAGAAGCCGTTAAATCTGAACATGTTATCGATCGCTTCGCTTCAACGCTAACGGAAAATGAACGGCTTTTGATACGAGGATTCTCTTCTAGCTTAGATACATCCTGGTAGCATTTGATACAGGTTTGATACCCTTCCACCGTTTCTTTTTCCAAGTAAACTCCATTTCGAGCCGTTTAGTAGACCTGTTTTCACTTCATCGTAAAGGCACTTGTATAAAATCGGTAGTCTTATCAGCAAAACCTGTTTGTAATGCGGGTATCAGCGGCCATCCCGAGGGGGCGGCCCCCGGGCAACCCACGGGCAACCCAGGGGCTTAGCAGAGGATTTGTAGCAAAAACATGCCCCACACGCGGGGCATTAGAGCGCTTTTGCGTTTTCGTCGACATACCCACGGGGTTTGCACGTAATCTGCTGTCTCAACGTTCAGCGGTTTTCGCCACAGGACTCGCTCACTGCGATTGATCGACGTTCTTCGATTTCTTTGTCCTTGAGGTAAGTCATATCATTATCATTCAAATTAAGAGCTTAAATTAAGCCATCCACTGTCGGAAGACAGAACAAAGAAATAAAGGATAATATTTGTATCAAACTATTAAGATTTATGACACTTCTAAAACGTTTAGCTTCTAATACTTATAATATGTTGCCCAGGTTGCCCCAATGGTGGGGATTTTTGTCACAATTTTCTGCCCCACCCGAGGGGTTTTAGCATGTATTTGTCATGGCTGCTGTGACAAATGCCCCTGGGTGCCCGGGGGCCGCCCCCTCGGGATGGCCGCTGATACCCGCATAAATGCTATTATCCACCTCCAATCGATTGTCGATCTTCCAAAGGGACTGTTCGTTAATTATGGCTAAGGGGAGGGGGGGGGGGGGGGTGTTTATTTCTAAAAAAGACATTGTAAAAAACGTACCCACCGTATTATGTGCAAAACAAAATCTGTACCCCTCCCTCCCCCCGTTTCTCGGTCCCAGTTCACTCGTCCAGATAGTGCACAACGCCTGGAGATTATTGTATTGTTGAAGAAGCAACTACTGAACTACCGAAAATTCCCGTAATTCCAGAGCCTGTTAATGTGACCTGGACCGAGAAAAGATCACAAATCAGAGAAGCATCTAAGGTGGGAGTTTTTGTGAGTAAATCTCTACAAGAATTGACACGAGAAGGTGTATTGTTAGCCCTAGAAGCTCGAATAAGAAACTCTCGTGGCTTGGCATGTAATAGTGCCAGAGGTCTTCGTATGATATTAGAAACCATGATCTATGGGGAGAGCATTTCATATCTTTTGAGGAAGCATACCACTAAAAATGTACCCCCTAATTTTTTTCTGAAAGAAAAAATGTACCCCCCATTTTCGAATGCTTAGCCAAAACGTACCCCCCTATTCTAAACACCGGCCCCCCATTAGCCATAATTAACGAACAGTCCCTAAACGGACAGCGCTTTGAAGTTTGTTTGCCATCACATCGGTTATTGAAGTGATACATCAGCACGTGACTGTTTCCGGCAAAAGGTAATCAATTTAAAAATTGGGTTTAGCCCCGTGCCTGAACGGTAAAGGATTTTATAAACTTCAATAACCAAAACTTCCGAAATTCCAGAGAGTAGTTTTTTTTCCAAATACCCCTCGAACAGAAATTCCAGGGGAGGTGCGGGGTCAAAACTGTGGAGTGGTGGTTGTGGTTACATTATTAATGCCTCTTCACGTTGCAAGTGAGATGATCATGCTCATTAGAATATAATCTTTCATTTGTTGAAAGATCGAGATTAAAAAATTATGTCTTGTTAAATTCGTCGTTTATTTCTTTTGAGGATCAAAACTTATTTCATTATGTGTTATCTATGAACGACAATAATATCACAAAGTGTAGTGCCTTTTACGTAAAGAAAATTATGGTCATTTACAAAGATATTTCATAACAAGATCCTGGTACCCTGGTTCCAGAGGTTTTCTAGAAAGAACAGCCTCGGAGAAAGAGCGGCGGCCCCTGATCGCCGCTTCGCGGCTCTTTCTCTTCCGCTGTTCTCTCTAGAAAACCTCTGGAACCATGGTAAGATCCAGGAAGTGAGAATCTTATTATTAAAGTCATCTTGACAACTTAATTATTGCATTTAGAATAGAGCTTAGTATCTTAGCTGTATTATTTAATGTATGTATCCGCGATCTGTAAGTGTTTATTTAGTTATTTGTAATCACAAGCCTGGAACTTCCATAAGCCTTACGGTTACTCGTTTAGGCCGCTTCCAACTCACTGTTTTTATCACAACTTATATATTATTGCTGTTATTGTGGCAAATGAATAATAAAATACCAGTGAATTAACTGGAAACTTCACCGTTTTTGTAACGCAACGATATGACCTCCAGTTACGTTGTATACGTCAAATCGGATCAATTTTCGCACCCTTCAGTTATTCTCGGTCCAATCCGAATACTTGAGCTTTCTGGGTATCTGAAAGATGGTTGTCGTGAACTTTTAAGACGTACATCTTTCCATGCAATGTCGACAAATTTAAACAAATGGATTGAGATGTTTGCTGCACGATCAAGCTTGTATTAAAAGGCCAGTCTTCGTGAGCTAGATACACGTCCAAATTACCAAACCAACAGGGAGATGCTTAGCGGAAGAGGTTCTTGGCATGAATCTTGCTAAGGTATGTTGAAAGAAAAACTATACGTGTTCCATTTATAGGGGCCTTCGCAGTGTGATCTGAAACTTTGTATTACTGAGATAGCTATTACAAACTCGTTACTGTGAACGTATTTCAAACTTGAAATGAGCGAGATCTACAGTTTTTATTTGGGACTCTGTAAATCACGCTATGACATCCCCTGGGCACTTTGCAGTTTCGGTTTCACCCACTTAAGTTTAGCACGTAATTCCGTGGTGTTCAGGGCCGGTTTCTGGGTGTTTTGGGAACATGCCGAGGGGGCGTATTTTTGAGAGAAAACAACCGAGCATGGTCATATAAAGTCAAAAATATTGGTGCAAGCCGGAAGTAAATATAGTGTTCGACTGCCTATGAATACATTGCGTCTCCCTGGCCCCAAAACGAACCCTAACCGTCACAAAACGAGTTCTCAAGTATTTAGAGCAAACGGTGAAATAGTACTGAATAATTGCAGTATTTTTGTTATTACAACCTGACACGTGACTTCTGGTCCCGAGTATTTGAATCAAGCCGTTGTATGGGAGTTCTTCCGATAACTCGGAATAATAACGTAATTTTAGTAATACAAGGTAAATAAAGGAAGAAGGCTTACTTGAAGTTGTTTTGACGTCCTTATATTTGTGTCCAGGTCGCTAGAACGGTGTTTATGGAAGAGTTGAGTCATAAGCGCTTCACCCCTCCAACCAGACCTACCTTGTATTACAGAAGATCTGTCGGAAGAACTCCCATACAAACCTTGTAATTTACTGCTTCGATATACATAGTAGAACTTGGGCGGCCTGTGATCTAAAGTACAATTTTTGATCTATAAACTACTCAAAGCGGCAAACCTTAACACACGAGACATATCCTGCGATAGCTGTCATCAGGACGAATTTAAAAAGGTTTTCTTTCTACGAAATCCTGAAGTGTTTCAAACACGTAGAAAACAATGAAATCGACTTAATTACCGATAATTCTGTTCACCGAGAATATAAAGAAGTCAACAAAGTTCAATATTGAAGATTTTCAATACATTTTAATGATAAATCCACTCGCAAATCAACTTCAAATTTATTACTTCCATTGCATTTTAAGATAATTTACAATGTGAAATTAAAGTTAAATTATTATAATAGTTTTCTTTTCTTTTTTTGTACATGGTAAGTTATGTGATGAGTAGTCTATAGAAAGCTAAACAGCTTGAATAAATAGATCTCTGTCAGCAAGTCTTCAATTAATAATAATATTCATAAGATAAATAAATAAAATTTGAACAGGTTATGGTATTTATCTAGTGCTTTATTTAGTCTAATGCTTGATGAAGACTTATTTAGTTATGACACCATTATACAAGATCACAAACATTTGTCTTCAGTTATAGAGGGATATAAAATTTTAACACTTTGTCTTGAACAGGGTAGGGAAATTTGAGTTTTTACTCGGGCTGCCTGTGGCAGCGCCGAGTCTTAAAATGCAAGTGGTTACTATTTTTTTTTTTAATCAGTGTCAGACGGCGTCTGCGCATGCGTTAAAGGTCAAATTCGAACCAATCAGATTGCACTATGCTGGTCACGCAAACAAAGGTTAGATTTCCTCAGGCGCGCTCAGATAAGAAAATTCAAAGCTCAGACTAGGCGAGACAAGGAGATATCAATTTCAAATAGTCATTGTCAGAAATCTATTCCATCGTGGGCAATGATGCAATACAACCTAAATTTGGGTCAGGTCCATGTTTTACGACAGAATAACCAGAGTCTTTCTACTGGATTCGGAGAGCTCGAGACATTATACAAGTCTGCTAATATGGGGAAAACTGAAACAAAAAATGAACTTTGACGGCAGAAACCCTCATATTTGAGCCAAGCGGAATATTTACATGATCCGCTAAGATTTTTACAAATCTAATTAGTTAAGCAGATGTACGCAGTGTATGCCAACTGAAATGCTGTGCTCGTTTTGTGGTTACGGCTCAGTGGGGCAACTACCCGAACAAGAAAAAAGAGAGAGGAAAACTGAAAGAGGAAATCCTTGTGAGAAATCGACGTACATATGAAGCTATATACGTTATCATCGACTATATGGGAGTCAAACATCGAGCTGCTATGAAACCGCTTGTGACAGTTTGTTTACGCACTTTCATGACAAACGAACGTTTCTACTTTCGACACAACGGTCGCTAAACTGTACGAAATCTCCAAGGATATATCCCTAATGTCCAAACTAAAGGGAAAAAGTGAAAGAGGAAATCATTGTGACCAATCGACATAAATATGAAGCTCCAGAAGTAATTATTGAATACATGAGAACCCATAGAGAAAACCGATAATAATGAACACGGTATTAGTTTCACCGACATTTGTGGCGTAACTGAACTCGCACTACAGCATAGCTTGAAATACTGTACGAAAACTCCCGTTTACAAATTTCCTGATGCCGAAAGGACCGTAGCATTTAAACAAGATATCCTTCTGACCAATCGACATACATATTAAGCTGTGAAAGTATGTTTCCATTCCATAACAGCCGATAGTGCAAACTAGTAAACTGCCACTAGTAAATTGACCTTGCGAGTACTGAACTTTCTAGCGTCAAATGCATGTGTTACGTTTCCAAACTTTAGGACAAGAAATCTTCCATAGAATGTTCTATTTTATTTACAGCTGAGAACTGTATTATTAAACATAAGAAATAAAACAATGGTGCCATTTGAAGAATTATATCATGTCAAAAGTGCAAACGAAGAAATATATATCTACGGACGCGAGCAGCTCGATCGTTTCACTTTGGTCAAACTCGGACTGTTTACGACTGGAACGGAAAAACAAAAAGTAAAACCTACTATTGTTACTAGGTCTGAACAGTACTAATTTATTAACTAGCTGCGAGTTGCTGACAGATATCTCAAGACTCTAGCTAGCTGCACGATAGTAGTCTGAACATACATACACACATGAATAAGTAGTGTTTGCAATAAAAGAACAACTACTTTAATTTACATACGAGAAAACAAAAATATTAAATTACATACATGTATATATATACTAGGGGAGCAGAGAATGAAAGTCACCGCGCTACCGGCCACTCCTAAAGACTGCTAATAATTCTTCCCTTTGGTTATTACTAAGAGGATTTCAAATGAAAGTGTATTTCATCTTCAATCTCATGTGGCCCGAGTGAAAGCCCAGATGGGCTCTTGTTTTGTCTTAAACAGGGTAAGGGTTTCAGAGCCCCAGCGGCACACCCCTACCCAACTTTGGGTAGAGTACCCCCCCCCCCCCCGTACCCCCCCCCCCCCCCCCCCGGGGGAGGTAGTTACTTGCCCACACTGTTGCTATAATGAATGTAAGAATAGACTAGTGTATAGTATAAGCTTTTTGTAGTTTCTTTTGTTAAGTAACTACTTATTTTATACATAATTCCAATAAATTTTGATATTTTAGAAGATATTAAATTGACATGAGAAGTCCAAGATAAATGTTCATCAATTACTATAATGCCTAGAAACTTATATTCATTTACTCTAGCGATGGTATTATTATCTATTTTAATATCTAGATTATTAGCTGTTAGTTTTTTCCTATTTGAAAACAACATATAGTTAGTTTTCTTAATGTTCAATGACAATTTATTAGCTTTAAACCATTAAAGATAGTTTGATTAACTCAGTATTTGTTGACTCAAAAAGATTGTTTAGTTGAACTTTTATTTAAAATGTTAGTGTCATCTGCAAAAAATGTATAGGAAAGTTATCTGAAGAATTACTTATGTGTCGTTTATGTAAATTAGGAATAATAGAGGTCCAAGAATCTGCAAAAATGTATAGGAAAGTTATCTGAAGAATTACTTATGTGTCGTTTATGTAAATTAGGAATAATAGAGGTCCAAGAATTGTTTAACATGAATGGATTTATATAGAGATCATCGGTTATTTTGGGACTGCCTGTCTCAAAATGTTTAATTCACCACACACATCCGGGTTATATTATTGTTTTGTAATAGGTGAGATGTCGTGTCATGTGTAAGGGTTAGATAATGGCACGAGAGTTCTATGTGATTTAGAGTGCCGAGCATTTAGATCAGTAGAAAACCATGAGCGCGCTTCTATCAAAAATGCGAGGCACTCTGAATCACATAGAACTCAAGTGTTCATTATCTAACCATCTTAGAATTTGGTCACATCCACGAGACATTTTTTCTGGGATTATTGGCAACTACTGTAAGAAACATTGAACATTTCGAAATAATATACAGGGTCTAGACTAGAGAATACTAATAAGGCTATTGTTTTCTATTGTTTCATAGCCTTATTAGTATTCTCTATATAGAGAATACTAACTACTTAACTATGGGATTTAGACAGCTGAAATGGGGAACGCTGATTGGTCGAGTGGGTGTGACCATGTTCTAAGACATAGACTTTTAAAGTAGGTAGTTTACGCCTAGTTCCTGTACATGTTAGTATAGCAAGTTCTTCGCGTTTGAGTAACACACGTACGTTTATCAAACAAGTTTATTTCTGCCCATCCCACCCACCCAGGGTGCTAGAGAGGTTTCATTCTTGTGTAAAACTTTAAACTAGTGCACAATTAAACTTCTCTCTTTGCCAAATGAAAAGGAGTCTGTGTCTGATTTGCTAGTGGAATTTAACACTTTTGAATCTATCCTTGAAGGTCCAATAAAAGATTCTGAGAGAGTCAAATGGAAATTGCAATCATCTAAGCGATTAAATGGAAAGATTTCAGAGAGACGAAGGTGACAGAACCAAGGGTTAATGTTTTTGGATAATCATAAGTCTAGATAATAAGTCTAAATAATCCTTATATGATAATTTTGGGTATTTTACAGTACGACTACTGAAAGCGGGGCCACACGAGAACCAATCACTCAAGGGCACCCAACGAGTACTTTTTGAAATTCGTTTGAAACCAGTTGTCTGCAGCTTATCTAGCCATTTTAAGGCGCCTACTATGTCTTTTGACGTATTCTAGAAAGCTATTAGCTGTTCGGATTTTCTAGGTGGAAATCGCGTCAACCGAAAATACTATGGCAAAATATTCCCGGCCTACGAATTTGTTAGTAGTCTAGAACAGAAACAAGAATTTTCTAGCCGAATTAACTTCATGTTGCAAAGTTTTGTGGAGGTACGAATTTTTTAGGGATTTTTTTTTTCCTTTAGGCAATTCTTAGCGAATGAAAATGTGTTGTTCTGACTCTTAACCGAAAACTTCGTTGGGTGCCTATGATCACTGGATCAAAACAGCTTACACTCGAGAATGAAACTTGAACTTGAAATGCTATTGTATTGTACTCGGAACTGATTGGCTGAAGTCACCGAAGTTGTAATGCTTTGTTTTCGTTCTACAATGTGATTGGTTCTCGTTATCTAACTCAAATAATTAAATGCGACGTTTGATTCAAACGTCGAATTTAATGGAGTCGAATCTAATTGCTAACTTGGTGAATGTTTACATGAAATCGGTGGTTGCATGGCGACCAAAGTCACTCATGATATGACGGACAAAGAGCATTCTGTGAATCAGAGGATCCTTTTATTTTCAAAGACAACGACTAATGATACCACTGCCAATAACTTTTCGTCACGTTTTCTCTTCGAGGGATCCAGTTTCCCAGGAGTGATTCGTTTCTGCACGAACATGAGAATTCGTGTCGTTTTGTCGCCAGCATAAGGTTTGCAGTAATGTCTTCATCGATTTCGAATACTGAACACTTCATACAGAAGTACTGTAGGCATCCTAAAAAGAATTCACTTGCGTCAGGATCCAGCGGTACTTTCCCCGTGCTGTTTTCCCGCCATCCGTGTCTGAGTTAACGTCTGCGCATGGCATTTAGCCCGAAAGTGTAGAATTGTGGGTATTACATAATTTATGCATTAGATTCGGCACATGAGAAGTTCGGCGTTTGAATCAGCGTCGAACTTGTGTCGTTTTATTCGACTGGCCCAGTCGCGTAAAACGACGAGTCGAATCTAATACAAATCTGTCGAACTTAATTGATTCATACGTCGAACTTTTCATGTACTTAATACAAGCATTAGATTCGGCACATGAGAAGTTCGACGTTTGAACCGGGCCTAAGTGGCCCCGCTTTCAGTAGTCGCACTGTAAATGAGTCTAGCGATGACAGCAGTCACAAAAGACCCTCTTTGGTTTTAATATCGTATGAAATCAGTAATTTTTGAAATCACGTGATTCCATACTGATTGCTTCTGCTCGAATACACTTATTACATTAAGAAATCAACTAGTAAATTACCTCGTTCTTTGAAATATCAAGTCGAGAGTGTCAAGAAGTTCTACTTTCTTGGTCTGAACCCCAAAGTCGATTGCTTTCGACGACTTTGTCGAAAAGTTGAAGCGAGTTCGTGAATCGACGAATTTCACTTTCAGTCCAGAGATATTGGCCGTCCATGGCCATTCCTTTAACAGTTCCAGCAAATGTCCAACATGTTTTCATCGTTTCTCGAAGACGAAGGCAAAGAAGCAAGTCCTGCTCAGCTTCAAATGGAAAAAGTCAACTGAGTCAAGTTCAACTGCAAGCGGCCCAAGACAGAAGTACCGGCACTTCATGTGAATCTTCATGCGAATAATTAGCAGCCACTGGATTCCCTTTTTGCTTGTGATTTAACATTTCAAATAATTTAGTACTTTTAACAAGAGTGTTATGAACTGAAAGATACTTTGAATCCGAATAAAAGATCATTTCAGGCTTTTTCCAACTGTTTTCTAACCATCAAGTCACTCTGACTTTGAGTTTGAAAATGTTTACTTCGCTCAAAGTCGGCAAAAGGCGCCAAAATGTGTACAAACATGGCGCGTGCGCCACTAGATTCCTGCCAAAATCATTTTATGAAATAAAGATGTACTCTTTGCGAGTATTTTGGTAAAGACTGTGTTTTACATGTTTACTTTGTTAATCCTTATTGAATAAGCTTGAAAATATGAAATTAGTTAGCGATTTTATAGCGCTTTATGGCACGGGTGAACGTTGTTTCAGGGAAAGCTGGAATTTCTTGAAATAACCCTCCTGTAATTGTTTCTATACATCAACAACAGTTCTATTTCCACAATAACATGTATTCTGTGAACAACATTATCTATCGCATTCTGCTCATGTAAACTTCCGTCTTCAAACTACTACTTTATTTCGGAGGATACTGTCGCATCCAGAGGGAAATCTTTATGGCCTCCTACCGTTTAATGCAACGCGCCCAACTGTTACCTTAAGGAGTAGAAATCCTATGTGTATACCATCATGTAGAACTAATAGATATAGAAACACCTTTATAATATCGGGCGCAAATGATTACAATAACAATTGTAAGTAACTACAATCGATGTATTTAGAATTTTTTAATTGTAATATAGCATTAGTTTAATTAGAGCAGTATATAGTATATCCTTCTTAAAACTTAGTTACTTATCTAGAACCATATTAATGTAAATCTCCGTAATTCAGTTTTTGCTGTAAGTGAGAAATATTTGTAATAAACGGTCTATCTATCTATCTATCTATCTATCTATCTATCTATCTATCTACTGAGTACTATAACATTCCAAACGCTTCGACTACATACATTCCCCTGACTCTCAACCTCCTTCACTTCATGGCCACTGGTAATCACTTTGGAGAAAACGTGCCGAAATGTGAGCTTCAGTTTATGTAAACGCTAGAACTGTTAGGAGGTCAATTTTATTTTGGCTAAGGTTTTCAATGATTACTCTTCACTCTTCCCTCTCTCCTGCCAAATAATAATTACCTGCCTCAATAAGAATGTACTCTCTTTGTTACAGTGACTCTGATAACATACAATGAACATCCAAGTATGGTGAACTCTCGTTGGCTAACTTCATCACCTGACTGAACGAGGACAATTTAGACACTATAGTTATGGAGGAAAGGGTCATCACACATGTAAGTCACTCACTTAGGTGCATCAAACGTCAGTGTTAGAAAGGGATGGGCCATGGCCTTGCAAAAAAAAAAAAAAGGACTGAATAAAGTAATACGGTATTCCTGTTACTCTTTTGCAAAAGTAACTAAATACAGGAATTACTCCGACTCCTGTTTGACTAAGAAAACAACGGGCCGCTAATTAAAACGACTGGAAACAAATCTACATGGTTATAAAATTGAAAATTAATCACATTTTGAGCGAGAATGGTCATTTAGCGTAGTCACTCACTGGTTACAACGCTTGTATAGCACGCAGAAGGTTATGGGGTTCGAATTCTGGAAAACATTGCTTTTTTTCCTTTCCATTTTAGTAAGAACTCGTCGTTTACCGGAAAACTTGTTTTGGAAATGGTTAGCCGAGGATATGTTTTATGGTTCGGATTAGGGTTAGATTAGGGTTTGGGTTAGTGCACTGAAGGTTCGGAGCAGTTCCTGTATTTAGTCGCAAGTCTCCTTTCCTGAGGATGCCATGCAGTTTTTGAAGCCTTTCTACTCAGATGGTACCCAAAATGCACCGCGGATCGGATTGCTCATTTTGATTAATTAACAATTATTCACCGAAGTGGAGGTGAATAGTGGTGGATATTTACCGCCAAGTCGCTTTAGTATATACCACACTCCAGGTGAATAGCCAGCACCAAATAGTTATTTTATTTTCTGTCAAATGGACAAAACTCGCACGAGATGATCACTGCTTTGCTCGGAGGTGAATATGAAAATAATCATATTCACTGTTTGAGTAGCCAATCAGAGCGCGAAAAGTGATATTCACTGGTGTGGTATATACTGACATTGATTATTGCTATCTACCTAATTGTGGTATATTTTTTTTATAATTAGCTAATTTGTTATCTTACTACTTCATTGGAAATGAGCTATTACTGGAGAAAGTAGTTTATCCAAATAAAGTTAATTGGTTTTAAATATGCATGTTTTTTTTCTCCGGTAGTATTACATTCCTTATGTTTTTCACGTACCATTCAACAAGAAAAAAGTCAGAAAAATAACTCAGTAGAGTTAAAATCCTGAGCATTTTCACCATTGAGCAAATCCGTTGGTTTCGCACTCAATATAGCAGCTGCTGAATTATATTACTATAACGCTCTTAAGATGACCTTGCAATTTTTTTATCAGTACGACAGGACTCTACTTCATAATGAAATGCAACTGGAAACCGCAAAGAGGAGAAAAGACAAGGAAAGTGAGGGGCGTGCTTGTCGTAAACTTAGTACCTGTTATTTTGATCTCGGACAGTACCAAAAGGCCAAAAATTATGATGAAATGCACCTGACCATTGCAAAAGAGATAGGGGACAAGGAAAGCGAGGGACAGGCTTATGGCAACCTTGGTAGCTGTTATTACTCTCTCAAAGACTACTACGAAGCTATACGCCATCATGAAATGCACCTGGACATCGCAAAGCAGACAGGAGACGAGGCAGGCGAGAGACGTGCTTATAGTAATCTTAGATGCTGTTGGTCTGTTCTCGGAGAGTACGACAAGGCCAAATATTATTTTGAAATGAAACAAAGCATTGCAAGGCATACTGGAAACCAGGCAGGTGAGGGAAATAATTATTGTAACCTGGTAGCTGTTATGTTTATATCAGACGGTACGACATGGCAACTTTAACTTCAACTTGGTTTTTTGGAAATATATAAATAGGTTCACAAGAATTTACCAGCCCGCGGTTAGTAAAACTATTCTAGGCTATAATTTGTTAGGCTATACGATATTATTTATTGTACCTTATATTTGGGTTCGGCAGTACGAACCTTCTTCAGGGGTTATATCAAAACTCGCTTTCCACGGCGGTTAGCATACCTCAATCGACTTTAGTTGATTACACCAATGTTTGTCTTCCCCGCCGACGCAGCCAACACTAGTTTTTACAGGAATTAGTTACCCATCGTATCTTCTGTTGAAAACACTTTTATTTGTAACAGTGGTCCTTGCAGCCCTTTTTATAATTTGTTATATTTCTCGAATCAAAGAAGATCTGACCAGGACCCTCCTGCATGTTTCTAAGTGATGTTGGCTTCCTGAATAAAGATCATAATCATAATATTATTATTATTAAGAAGCTTGTAAAGTAAATAGAAAATCTTTCTTCTTTCTATAAGTAATTACATTTTTTATTCCCCGTTTATTTGATCGCGGTCTTTGCATCATCTTATATATCTTAGTAGTAGTAATATACGTGTTATCGGAGAAGGTTTTTGGGGAGAATTACTAATTTTTGGTAGAATGAGCCGGGATGAGTAAAGAATATTAATCTATATTTAGGGAGGAGTGGTGAATATTAATAAGTAACTAATAGATTTTTATGGAGGACAGGGGTACTCCGCAAATTTCAAGTAGCAGTAATAGATACCTCAACATAGGTTTATAATGAACTCGAGTAGAGCGTAAACATGCCCGGGCAAGTCTGCTGTGTATAAACAATACCCCTCTAACAGAACAATAAACTATATTTGACGTAACAATCGAGAATTTAACACAACAATAGGCGTTCATAAACTTCTTTGAGCTCGGTTGAACTCTTGGGACATTTGATCGAAATCTTGGTGATACAAAGTACTCCACCTGAAACTGTTGGAACCTTTAGCCGAGGTCAGCAATCGACAGCAAGAAATTATCAGAACTGAATTGATTGATTCTCAAACCAAAACATACTACAAGTGATTTGATTTACAATTCATTTTCCTCCCCCTCTGTTCGGTGGGTTGATATGTTGTACCATGTTAGGGGCCGTCGACATATTCGAAATGCCCCGCTTAACGCACAACGGACGTTTAGGGGGGAGGGGGTAAGGGCATGGACGTTAGTGTGGGGCATTTAGAACAAACACTTTTTCATCAATAGAAGTACACTTTTTAATCAAACGTTTCTAGTCAGCTAGATCTACATTAGAGCGCAATTTCTGTTGAATTTCCCGGAAATTTCAACAAGGTCTTTTGATTAGAAGTATCTCAAACCTCCAGGTAAGTGAAACCCAGTTTTATAGTCGTGTCCGAATGAGTATTTTAGTCAAGATCCAAAATGAGCTCGTACGGGAATTCGAGGTACTGACTGACTGTACAGTTGCAGCTATTAAAGCTTTAAGCTTGTTTTATACTTTGTTTATAAGTGAACTCCCGTGTATTTCATTACTGTTTTTCCTGACCTAAAAAAAGCATAAAACAATGGGTGGACGTTAAGGGGGAGGGGGGGGGGGGGAGGGGGTCTGACCTTAACGTCCGTTGTGCGTTAAGCGGGGCATTTCGAATATGTCGACGGCCCCTTACAATGATTACAGCGCTTTATTATTTGATTCATCGAATGTCCTGTGAGTGGAAATTCTAATTGAAAATTGCTACAGGCGGTTATGTTTTTACCGAAGAGAGGAAAGTACAATACATCATGGCATAGAAATTTGGGACATCCGACAATAACGAATATAATAAATCTAAGAAAAATGACGTAGCCGATCTAATTAGCATAAATATCGCTTTCTTTATTATCGCCAAGGATTAAGATTATGGAACTCAGATTATAATATCAGAATTGATGTTTTTCTTTAGCTCAAACAATTTCTCCCGCCATCATTATTTAATGTAATGTATATATCGATCCTACGGCATGTTATTTCTGTTTGATTCAGGGGAGTATTAGCTCTGTCAAATTGACATTTTATTAATCCGTCAAGCAAGAAACCAATCGCGAGTCAACTTCTATAAATAAGGTCAAATTCTACAAAATACCTCACTTTTCTTACCCGATAGAATACTCACTATTAGGAAAGTTGCTGTTCCCGGCCTCTCAAAACATTCCTTAGGATATAAGCTTTCGAAATCGATCAGAAACTAGTCGATAAAAGCTGTATAAATTATGTCAAAATTCTGTTGAATCCATGCATGATATGTAGGAAATACTCCTTGGGTACCAATTTACATAGGCACCGATCAAGTAATGAAAATTTGTCATAATCCGGCATGGTCGTCTGCGTGACGCAGTGGTTAAGATATTCGATAGCTCAACTGGTCCCTCCACCGAGAAATGTATCGAGCGCACGAGGTCTTGGCATATCGCTGTTATAGGGAAGACTAAAACATATTCTATGATATCCGCCATATTAGACACCAGAATACGCTTGTAACGAAGCAATTCTCCTCTTGGTTTCCAAAATATAATGTCTCTGGAGGAAGCCATACTGTGCAATAAATCCGTAGCATCTTTTATACGAAACAGCTTTCGAAAATTCACTTGGTGGTACTCCTTCCTGAAATATGTTAATATTCATTACTCCTCCCCATCCTCCCAAAAAATCCGGCCCGATGGCACAGGTATTACTACTCTTAGATTTCAATATTTCTTATGTATTAAAATATTTTTTATTTTACGTGAACTCCTGCAATGATCCCTCTATCTCTTGGAGGAACTGTAAAATATAAATTATGAAAAAGTAAATATCCCATTATTCCTTCATTATGGTGAGCTAGCGAATTTTGTATAAAGTGAAATTCTAGGAAATTCAACCTCCATTTCAGTGCTTGGCATTAGAGTTATTGGTAAGTTTTATTATCGTTTTTTGGCGACTTGGACAGGATCTATTAGCCTTGATTCATTGGATAAGGAAGACGATAATTTGCACATAGAAGTTGACGTTCTTCATGACGAGAAGATGTATGCGGTATCCTCAGAGCCCAAAGGTAAATATTCATGCAAGTGCCATTTTATGGATGAAGCATTGTGTGTACTGGGTTTACGAATGTGAGGCTTTCTCCCGGCGATCATGTGATTGCAGATTCGTTAGTGCAGATTCGTTAGATCCTTGAATTCTTTCTAAGAGTTAGAAATTTAAACGTTATCCAAAGAACGGTGATAGAATGACAAATTATTAAGAAACACTACACATATTAATGCAACGATGCAACCAACAGTTACATTGCTGGACATGCGGTACGGCATTCTAACATGGACATAGTCAAACTTAAAAAAGGAAAATGGTGGGAAAGTTGAGAAAGGCGAAGATGAAAAAAGTGTTCCGCTGTGACTCGAACCTGGTAGATCTATTCTACGATGCTATGCTCAGAATGCGCGCGCTTTTGCTTTTGGGCCATGGACTGAAATCACAGTCACGTGATTTGAAAATAGTTACTTATTGACTGAGTGGGAGAGTACAGAATGACCGAGAGATAAATGTTTTAAGATTCGGCCCAACCTAACTCAGTCTATAAGTATTTCATCACATGGCCATTTAGTTCTTAAACAAACTATGCACCAAAGTTTACTTTTGTTTATTCAGTCGTACAAAAGCGATGAGTGTTTCAGTCTTAAGCCCGTGCTATTTGTTCAAAACTGGCGTGTGGGTGCCGTTGAGAACGTTTTCTTAAAATTATCAGAAATAGCCCAAGCTTCTAATATGGCTGAGTCGTTAATAAAGTTTGTATTGATTTCTTATCGTTGAAAAAATAAAGGAAATATAAAAAGTGTGATTTTGTTGTATCCTTGGACATTATCTGCTATTTGGGGCTACATTTGGCCGTTTTTTTTATTTCTGAGATCTCTATGTATAATAATAGTAAAATGACAAGGCTGAACAGCCCGTTGACCAGGTGAAGTCACTCGAAGGGCAATTAATCACTCTAAAATAATTGAAATCACTGCCAAACTCCACAAAAGGATCAGTACCGCCTATCAGTATGTACGTTTAGTGCGAGGTTGAATTCAGTTCAAACTTTTGAATCTTAGCCCACAAAACCATTTACCTTATATCCACGAGTTTTCCATTGGGAAGCTATTTTTCTAATTAACTCAAACCTCAGCGCAAATTGATTTTAGTATTTTATCACATGTATGATCACGTGACATCCGTGAACACCTAAATGTAAGATAAAAATATCGAGGTCGATTAGTTTAATCCTCTGGTGAAAAATCTAAGTCGTTCGACATTTCTGTGCAAATTAAGGAAAGTTTTAATGATTTCCGTTGAGGGCTTAAAATCCCAACCTTATTGTTTTCTCTTAACAAAACACTTTATTTTCCTTTTATCTGATTGTGATTCATTGTTGTACACTTTACATGCCTAACCAAGTAGATGCATGTAATATATCATTCATAAATAATGTTTAAGTTTTGCTATTCAATACGTCCTTCTTTGTCGCAGCTGGTGCTCAAAAAGCACGATCTGAGAGTGTTTCCAGTGGTCAAGACATCATTGGTGCCTTCATATTGGCTATGAAGGATGGGAATACAAGAACTCGCCCTCCTTCGATCACGTTGACAGGACAAGCAAAGGAGGGGTGCACGAGTCCTCCAAAGTCCCCTAAAGGTTAGAGCTATAGGGATGTTTACATGCACGGGACTGGATAATCACATGACTGGAATTAAATAAATATTAAGCTCAAGTGTAGTTGTCCAAATTTTTAGCATCGACTTTTTCAGTTTCAAATTAATATATCTCTATTACCTTTCAATAAAAACTGTCATATTGGCAATATACTCGTTTGAAATTGGACCGATTACTGTTTTCACAGCAACAGCGCATTTCAAAATCCTTTTTGCTTATCCATTTTTATTAGTTAGGTTATATTGCTGATGTAAAAATAATATATGTATAACCAGAATTCCATAATCAGAAGTCTCAATGAGCAATGAAATGCGGCCCATCAGTTTGCGGTATAATCTATTTTTAGAATGCCGCTCAAACTATTTTCGTGGGGAGGGGGGTGGGGGGTGGGACAATGGCAGCCATGTTTCTTTTATTATTATTCAGTTCCTCAGTATCCCGAATTCTGATTGGTTGATTCACCTGCAAATAACTGCTCGCAAATAAGCGTTTGCCTGCAGATATTTTTGTAAGCATGCGCAGTGCTGTTCAACAACAAATCCAACATGGCCGCTCGGTTTCCAGAGTGTTCAGAGGAGGAAATTGCGAGCATTTTGGATGCCAAAGGTCACAAAAACACTGAATAATAAAACAATTATATTGGAACTCCGACTATCGCAAAATATGATTAATTGTCTTTTCCTCGCTACCAGTTATTTGCCGATGATCATCATATTTTGCTCAGCCTCGTCCAATAATTGCTTATAAATAAAATAATTATCTCATTAGAACAAAGGCTTTCATGATTTGAACCAATAAGAGTTGCTGGTGCAATAGGCCTTTTGCATCAATTGATCACGTGACCATTTTCCCATAGCAACGCATGTGGTGGAGGGCAAGCCATTCTAACATTCCTTGACAACAGAGAGAGCGTGAGAGACGCTAGCGTGAAACCTCAATACTAGAAGTTCTGCCAGTTCCTTTGTTATTCGTTTTCAGCCCAAATTTATCAGAACTATTTAGTTATAAATCTTAAAGTTCAGTGTTAGAGGATTTTAAGGGCCGTAAGACGATCACAAATAGCTTTCTGAAGCCAAAACCGAACCGGACTCTGCGAGATTACTCGCAACATGGTGGCGGCCTCAACAGACAACAGCCGGCGCCGTAAGAAGCTGACTTCGGGAATGTACTTTTCTTCTACGCTTTAAATCGTCTTTATGTTCTAGAAAAAATATGTGATGACAGGAGAATGATGTATCTGTTACTCTACCATAGCCGAGGAGACGCTGGTGTTGTATCAATTCGAACGCGTTACAGGCTACAGGGATATTATAAACTGATGTACGAATAACAACATGATATAGGTTGTTGAGTAGCTGGTTTTCCTATGTGACAGGTTCTCTTTTTTTTCAAATCACCAGCAACACTAGAGTCTGTAATCTTGAAATAAAGCCCCTCGTTATTTCGAATTTTGGTGATTCACTGAGACCTTAATCCCATGTCTTTTCCGGGGACTTTTTGCGACGAAATGAAAGTCCATCGTTGTAGCGTAAATCACCACTGCATATTTGTGGCACATATTTGTGGTAGCGCATTCCAGTTTATACAACACCAGCGTCTCCTAGCATCTCCTCGGCTATGTAGAGTATTAAATAGATACATCTCCTGTCATCAGATATTTTCTCTAGAACATAAAAACGATTTAAAGCGTGGAAGAAAAGTACATTCCCGAAGTCAGCTTCTTACCCTCTGTTGGGGCCGCCATCATGTTGCGAGTAACTCGCATTTTGGCTTCAGAAAGTTATTTGTGATCGTCTTACGGCCCTTAAAATCCTCTAACACTGAACTTTAAGATTTATAGCTAAATAGTTCTGATAAATTTGGGCTGAAAACGAATAATAAAGGAACTGGCAGAACTTCTAGTATTGAGGTTTCACGCTGGCGTCTCTCACGCTCTCTCTGTTGTCAAGGAATGTTAGAATGGCTTGCCCTCCACCACAGGCGTTGCTATGGGAAAATGGTCACGTGATCAATTGATGCAAAAGGCCTATTAGGTGCAATACGCTTGGCTATCGATTTGGCAAGAATCGTTTAAAAAAATCATATCGAAGTCATTGCGTACAAAGCCTATTTTTACAACAACCGCCAAATTTCTCGCAATGCGATTGGCTTATTTCATATGCCATATTTAGACAGACAACAAAAGCTGACGTCATTTGTCAAAGAGTGCGCGTGCGGCTTTCGTTTGAAGCTAAAAGTGTTTTGGTATTGTAAAATTGACTACAATAGTTAAATATCGATTACGAGTGACCCGACTTCCGCCATATTAGACACCATAATTGTACGCTTGTAACGAAGCAATTCTCCTCTTGCTGCCCAAAATATAATGCATGTCTCTAGTGGAAGCCATACTGTGCAATAAATACGGAGCATCTTTATACGAAACAGCTTCGGAAATTCACTTGGTGATTTTGTAGATTCATCTCGACATTTCACTTAATATTCATTCAGTACTCCTTCCTGAAATATATTAATATTCATTATTCCTCTCCATCCTCCCAAAATATCAGGGTCCGGTGGCACAGGTATTACTACTCTTAGCTTTCAATATTTCTTATGTATTAAAATAATTTTTATTTTAATTACGTGAACTCCTGTAATGATCCCTCTATCTCTTGGAGGAACTGTAAAATATAAATTATGAAAAAGTAAATATCCCATTATTCCTTCATTATATATGGTGAGCTAGCGAATTTTGTATAAAGTGAAATTCTAGGAAATTCATAATAATTATAGGTTATACCATGGCATGAGGGGTATTAGTGATTTAAATTGCCCCGAGAGCCGAGGGAAGATTTGTAAAAGTCCCGAGGCCGCTTCGGCCGAGGGACTTTTACAAATCTTCCCGCGGCTCTCGGGGCAATTTAAATCACTAATACCCCGAAATGCCATGGTATAAGTTTGTTATACCATGATCGCCGAGGAACGGAACAAATCTCTGAGAAGTTTAGTTTTCTCTGCCGAAACTAAAGACGTCGCAGTCGAGTTGCTTTCGAAAACGTTTTGTTTAATGCTTGACTGAGCGCCATTGATTAAACGATCCTGGCTTCCCCTGGGGAAAAGCGTGTTGTTTTTGAGAAGAATAACACTAAAATACAATGTAATTATGCGGTTGACTAAATATTCGAAGAGCATGAATGGATTTTAATTACGTCACGTTTATGGTTTTAAGTATCCCACATGGAAGAAGCGGGTTTGAGAAATTAAGAGAAGAATATGCAGATTGAAATACGTGATCCCACATGGATTACGTTGAAGGTTATGATGAAGACAGGTCAGTTTGGATTCAGTATTTTTCATCCGGGAGCGCAGGGCTAGTTGTGCCAGAGGGGAGCAGGAGTTCATGCTTTTGACCTTCTCACTTCCAGCCTGCATTCTCTTCTAATTTTCCCTCATTACGCATGCAGGGGAAATTTAGAAATATGCATTGTCTCGAAATTTCCCGGCGGGAAATATCGAGACTGAAATTTCCCGGCGGGAAATTTCGAAACAATGCATATTTCTAAATATCCCTGCCATCAGGGAAAATTAGTGGTTTAAATGTGCCTCGGAGAACAAAAGAATCCGAGGCTACCATGGTATAATAATAATAATACACTTTATTTTACGAGGGTAAATACACATAACAGCCAAGGCTGATAAACTTGTGGCCCTCCTAAATTTACAATGGTATGGAAACAAAATACTAATATCAATACTAATATAAAATATACAATGTGTATCACACTATTTAGCTAATATAGCTCTAATATAAAATGCGTAAAACTAGATTATTAAAAATTACTCTACTCTATAATGGTCAATGCCTTCATGCTGGTTAATTATGTATTTGCGATAAGAATTCTTAAACGAATGAATGCTGGGAGATTGTTTTAAAGAAGCCGGTAATGAATTCCATAGTTTTGTAGCTTTGACCATAAAGGTGCGGCAACCTTCTGTCTCTCTTTTGTACCATTCATCCTCATTCTATTTCAGTGCTTGGCATTAGAGTTATTGTAAGTTTTATTTGTTATTGTTTTTCATATTTGCATTTTTGGCGACTTGAACAGCGTCTAGCAGCCTTGATTCATTGGATAAGGAAGAAGATGATTTGCACATAGAAGTTGACGTTTTTCATGACGAGAAGATGTATGCGCTATCCACAGAGCCCAAAGGTAAATATTCATGCAAGTGCCATTTTATGGATGCAGCATTGTGTGTACTGAGTTTACGAATGTGAGGCTTTCTCCCGGCGATCATGTGATTGCAGATTCGTTAGATCCTTGAATTCTTTCTAAGATTTAGCAATTTAAACGTTCTCCAAAAAAAAAGGGTTTAAAATGACAAATTCTTAGGAAACACTACACATATAAATGCAACGATGAAGACAATATCTTTGGATTATTCTTCAATGATTATCCACGTGAACTTGGGCAAAAAGGAATTTATATGTCGACAAAAACGATTTTCTTACGTGTTCTCACTTCGTTACGTACCCTCGCTTTCAGTTCACATGCACTTTCTACGTTATGTGCTCTCACTTTGTGATGTGCTCTCACTTTGTGATGTGCTCTCACTTTGTGATGTGCTCTTTGGGCTTGATGTAGCGTCTCTTCTTTATGTGCACTAATTAAATACGTATCCAGGCTCCACTCATGAATGTTGATACCAAGTTTCTGTTCCAAACAGAAACTGGATTGAAGGAGTTAGTTCTTCGTCGGCCATCCCAATTTTCTGGTTAGAACCTCTCGTCCAGAAATCGTCGACCAAAAGTCCCAAAGAATAAAAATATGCTTTCTGTATCCTGATAACGCAAATGTAGATGGGAGCAAAGTCTGGAAGTGACTTTTGCCAGGCCCTGTCAATGAAATGGAGTAGATGAGATTTAGGGATAACGTGACACCATTTCGAGTGGATGAGACTGAGGTGGATAATTGTTTAGTATAATTTCATAGTTGAATATCAGAACAATCTTGACAATTAGGCTAAACAAGTAGTAGTGCTAGTCGATTGCACGGGTGACAAACAAACGCCAGGGAGTGGAACTGCGGGTGTTTTCACCGTGTACTTGAAGTCTTATAATTTATTGCATCGCGCTTTGAGTAGTCTTGCACGATAGCACAGCCTACTCTTCTTGATCGTTCTACGGGCTTCAAACCCAAGTTGCATCTCACAGTGACTCAGATCTTTCAGAAGACTATCCCTGAAGAGCTTCAACACCGTTCTTTGTACTTGAGTCGATAATGTACATGATGAGTCAGGGACTTTAAGCAACCAGGACGGCGACGGCAATGACGACGGGACGTAGAAAAGTGTTTTCTCCCGAAATTTGGTGTCTACTATTTCCCTTGTTCGCCTTGAATTGTTTTTCACAACCAGATTTTCGAAAAATATGATGAGTATAGAATTCCGTTCACGCCGAACGAAAAACGGATTGATTTACTTTCTTACTTTCGCGTTCTCTTTAAAACGTACAATTTGGGTTTTCACGTTGTGTTTTTGCAGAGAACTGTGGGAATGTAGGTGACTGCGTTCATTGTCACGTATATCTATTGTATTTTGTAATAAAGGTTATTGTTTTATGCCGTCGTCGTAGACCTTGTCGTCGTGGTTGTTTAAAAGCCCTTACGCCTGGTTTCCATATGATCGCTACGATCGCTGGGTTCTTTTGTTCGGTGTGAATCGAAGCGTAAACTCATACGCAGAACAAAATAATCCAGCGATCGCAGCGATCGTAACGATCATATGGAAACCAGGCGTAATCATGCATTGAGATCGCGCGCGAGAATAATAATTTACTCATAATGTAATAATAATAATAATAATTTATTTACCTTCGGTAACGCAGGAAGTGGTTGCCCAATCTCCCGAGCCAGGGGCTCATGATATAAGCGCTCGACAAATTAATAGTAACAAAATATAAAATTTGTAGTAGGACAATAAAGCTAGGGCATGACATTATAATACGAATGGAAGCTAAGATAACTCTAGTTTCAACTATTTACATATATATAGTAATATTGTTAGTACATAACAATATGGATAAAGACTAAGAGAACTCTAGTTCTAGCGATTTAACCAATCAGAATCACTACCCGGATCTGGGTAGATTACGTCATCAGTATGGAATTTTTCGGCTCGAGTCTGACGTCTCTTTCGGGGGACTGAAATAAACCGCGACGAGAAGCGGCTGTTTTCTCAGGCTAATCTTCCTATTAAAGAAATATTTCGACATTGCGCAGAATCACTGGAAATTAAATATATAGACGTTATTGACCAAGCGTGAGGTCAAGATGGGGGAATACTGGTCGAGTTCATTTTTTGCGTATTTATGGACTGAGACGAACATAAAAACGCAAAAAATTAACGAGGTCAATATCCCCCCATCTTAACCGAACAAGCTAGGTCAATAAAGCTTTTATTATATGGCGAAAATAAATAAAAATTCACTTTAGAGTCACGCGCCAGGAACCCATTGCGTGGTAAACTGAAGAGCGAATAGAAATAGAGCTAAAATTAGACTGAGACGTTCACAACAGTTTGTTTTCTGATATCAAAAATTCATTTTAGGGATGAAAACTGATCTGTATTTTATTCAGATGCACCGAGTTTCAATGCTAACTTTACCAGGAACCCAAATGCATTATCTGGGGACAACATTGTGTATTTTTTTTTTAAAGATCTGAGTTGAAAACCCGCCAGATGAAATTACTTGACAATTAACTTGAGACTTGAATGGCGATAACGGATTAGCACTTTGCAAAACTTGACAAAAAGAACTGTAGAAGAATACGAACAAACTTGTAAGTAAGCTTATTTATTAGTACTCTTAATTTATAAGCCAATTACCAAATGCGAATGCTGAATTTCTGAGTCACACAATAAGAAAAAGCTGCTTTGTTTGACGAAACTGTTAAGTATTTATTCAAATTATTGCAAAGTACAGTTGAATCAATTGGATGACGTCACCCCGGGAATCGATCCAGTTTTTTTCTTTCGCGGTCATGGGTCAGGAAAGGTCAAATTTTCACCATTTCATACAAGCGTAGAACATAGAGTATTCAATGTAAACCAAAAAATTCTTATCAGAAGTACTAAAAACCTTTCAAAGATTCATAGCTATAAAAATTGCAAAAGGGGTTAGGTGCACTTTAACAGTTTTAACAGTTTGCTTTTACGAGGTTTTAATTATTGCTAAGAAATATTTCGATGAAAAAAAAAAACGTTTCAAGAATCGCAGTCCTTTGAATCCCAAAATAATAGCCTCTGAAATGAGACTTATGAATAAAACAGTTTTTATTTTTACTCATCCAATGGTTTTTATGCTTGTTTCATGGGCTTTTAGTCCAAACCGTATTTTGTAAAATGTAACTAAATATAGCAACATAGTATTGCTGGGTTTCACGTGACGTTATCGTCGCCATGTTGGACGCCGTTTTCAAAAGCTTCCTCGTTAGCATCTTTTGTTATCTCCTCCAACATGGCCGCCACGGCTTTGTCATTTGAATCTCTGGTGATTGATTGCAACCCAAGATTAGCTAGCTTTGTTAAAGCATAGTTAATAAAGTGGAATGGTTAGGAAACCGGGCAAACTTCAAAAGGGCTAACAAAGGCGCTGCGATTTAGGTTGGAAGGGGTAAGACAAAAGATTGTGCACGATCATAGTTCATTAGCGTTCCCTGAACGACTGAACTCACACGTTTCTATTGGCTGATTGACTAACATGTTGGAATTTCTATTGTGTTTTGTGCACGGTAGTGGTTGAAAAAAGCTAACAAAGACCTATAACAAAGAAGGTCCCTGAGTTTCCTAACCATTCCATTCTATTAACTATGGTTAAAGCTAAGATATACCTTTAGTTTTTCTAATTCGTCAAATAGCTTTATTTTCTCATTAACACCTGATTGTGATTGTTTGTTGTCGTCATTTGTTTTACATGCATAGTGAAGGCTTGTGTTATATCATGCATAAATAATGTTTAAGTTATTTTTCAAAAACTCATGAATAATTAATGAAGCAATAACAAAGGAAATCAATAACTGTGAAGACATTTTATACCTGATAAAATTTCATCCTAATTTACATAAAGTTTTAGCTTGGATTTTCTCGGCCAAAATAAGTCGTATCGCCAAAATAACAGAAAAAGGTCTCTTTACCCTCTTTACATGTAAATGTTTTTTAAGTCGTTTAATAAACTCGCAGCAAATTTTGGGCCTTTATCAGTGAATTTCTAATTAGGATGAAACTTTATATAAAATGTCATCCTAAAGGTTTTTGAAGCCGTTTAAAACACTCACAGCACGTGTTTTATCAAGTCTAAAAATTATCGGGCTTCGCCCTCGAATTTTTAAACTTGATAAAACACTGCTGTTCGTGTTTTAAACAGTACGTAAATACTTACATTTTAGCCACAGCCACAACTAAAGCTGAAGCTCAAACAACACCACCTGAGATTCTTGCCCGAGGTCAAGACGCCATCAATGCCTATAAATTGGCTCTTGAGGAAGGAAAGACAAAGAATCGTCGTCTTTTGGTCACATTGATTGGACAAGCAAGGACAGGGAAGACGAGCCTTTTAAAGTCCCTTAAAGGTGAGACATATAGGGCTATAGGTTAAGATTATACGCAGGTTTGGATAAAAAACATGACTTTTATGTTATTCTTTTACACCATTTAAGTAATAGATAAAGAATGAGTGGCCGATCTTTATCCGATTTACAAACTCGAGCTGAAAGCGAGAGTTTCTAAATCGGATAAAGATCGGACACGAATTCTTTATCTTACTTATCAAACGTCTAGATGTAGAGAGTCATGTTTTCAGTTATTTTGGCAATACGACTTATTTTGGCCGAGAAAATCGAACCAAAGTTTATGTAAATCAGGACGAAATCTGTATCAGATTTAAAGATCACTTATCGGTCGGTGATTTCCTTTGTTTTCGCTTAATGAATTATTAATGAGTTTGATCAATAATACATAACGGTATGTAGAACTTACGACCGTACGGAAATAAATGGTTTCCAAAAATGCATTTATTCCCTAACCAAGCTGTGAGCCAATGAATGTATGACAATTTTATGTAACTTTGTATACGGCAGCCAAGTTAGTGTTCCACTTTGGTACACCAACATTACGGCCTCGAGTGTTTAGAATAAACAAGAGGCTGGTACTACTAACCGATCTCGGGCCAATAGAAATCGTTAGAAAGTAGCTTTGCCGAAATGTTGGAGAAAATAATAAAACAGCAAACGTGAATGCTAGAACCTTGATCGGAACTTGGAGATATACACTGGTCCAGATGGCATGGTTCGAACAGGAAAAGTCAAAACAGCCAATCCAGAAGTTGTGACTGTTAGAGAACGATCTTGACTCCGATAACACAGCGAAATGTCTGTAACACCAACAACAATTTATTTGTACTTACAGTGGCAGATTACATGGATCGGATTAAATTAAACAAGTTAAAGTAACCCTCTGTTCAAGCGATGTTTGATCTCCCGATCCGGTCGTCCCAAGGATGCTTAAGCCGAACCATATAATCACTCAAATCAATGAACTGTTTTCTTGTAGTTTTTGTGGGTTAAAGTCACATGACATGTCGAGTTCTTGAGTCGGATCTTCAACTCTCGCTGATTTGCATATACTTACGAAGCACAGATTGTAAGTGATTCAAACCAAGGAATTCTAGTTCTTCTGTTCATCGAGGTATTTGTATACTAATTTGCATTCAATGTGTTTCTTTCTATTTAGTTTTTACCGTTTCTGTAATGCGATTACCGTTGGTGTAAAGCAATTTCAGAAAAGAGTCCATGTTGCATTATGTATTGAAAGACCGGGTCCAATAAATGCAAGAATAAAAAGGTGTTGAAAAATACAATAAACCGAGCAAGAATCAGTTAACGTGCCGTCAAAACTGTGCTCGAGTTTAGAGCTGCACACCACCTTTAATTTCTTTAACGTTATCACAGTTATGTCTTCACTTTACTATATATTTTTGTTGCAAATAGAAAAGTGAATGTTTCCTATTATGTGGTACTACTGTGCGACTACTGTAACCGGGCAACTTAGGCAATGAGAACCAATCACATTGGGCCACTTAGACAATGAGAACCAATCACATTGGGCCACTTAGACAATGAGAACCAATCACATTGGGCCACTTAGACAATGAGAACCAATCACATTGGGTCACTTAGACAATGAGAACCAATCACATTGGGCCAGTTAGACAATGAGAACCAATCAAATTGGGCCACTTAGACAACGAGAACCAATCACATTGCAGAACGAAAATATAGCATTCCCACTTACGGTTATCTGAGCCAATAGCTGATATTACAGTTGAGTTTCCAGAGGAATTGATCCGAACGCCTCACTTCGACGTAATGAAGCACTAATTCAAGAATGAAGGTTTCAATGGCGCTTCATTACATTGAAGAGAGACGTTCGGGGAAATACAAAGGGTCAATACCGCTGAATCTGATATTCGTAGACTCAACCGTAATGTTTAACAATTTGTTTAGACTATGAGCTCGAAGTTTCTATTGGCTGATAGTTGACGAGGAGCAGCCATTGTTTTGCTTTTTCGCTACTCACGTGCACTATCTATCACTTCGCTACTCACTCTCTATCACAGAATAGATAGTGAGTAGTTTAGCCAATCAGATTGCAGGATTGGTAATAGAACGCTAGTTGATTTCTACTAACAGCTATTAGTGTCGAGTACTGTAAAATGGTATTTCAACTTGCCCGAGTGTTGATGCGGTAAAAGGCAAATTTGGTGGAATAGTTCAATTTTGAAGACGGAACTCTTTCAATGAAGAACATAGAGTGGATATGTTAGGATTTGTAAGCTGGAATACTTATGAAATCGGAACTCTTTTCAATGAAGAACATAGAGTGGATATGTTAGTATTTGTAAGCTGGAATACTTATGAAGTCGTAATCTTTTCAATGAAGAACATAGAGTGGATATGTTAGGATTTGTAATCTGGAATACTTATGAAATCGGAACTCTTTTCAATGAAGAACATAGAGTGGATATGTTAGGATTTGTAAGCTGGAATACTTATGAAGTCGTAATCTTTTCAATGAAGAACATAGAGTGGATATGTTAGGATTTGTAAGCTGGAATACTTATGAAGTCGTAATCTTTTCAATGAAGAACATAGAGTGGATATGTTAGGATTTGTAATCTGGAATACTTATGAAGTCGGAATCTTTTCAATGAAGAACATAGAGTGGATATGTTAGTATTTGTAAGCTGGAATACTTATGAAGTCGTAATCTTTTCAATGAAGAACATAGAGTGGATATGTTAGGATTTGTAATCTGGAATACTTATGAAGTCGTAATCTTTTCAATGAAGAACATAGAGTGGATATGTTAGTATTTGTAAGCTGGAATACTTATGAAGTCGTAATCTTTTCAATGAAGAACATAGAGTGGATATGTTAGTATTTGTAAGCTGGAATACTTATGAAGTCGTAATCTTTTCAATGAAGAACATAGAGTGGATATGTTAGTATTTGTAAGCTGGAATACTTATGAAGTCGTAATCTTTTCAATGAAGAACATAGAGTGGATATGTTAGTATTTGTAAGCTGGAATACTTATGAAATCGGAACTCTTTTCAATAAAGAACATAGAGTGGATATGTTAGTATTTGTAAGCTGGAATACTTTGTTTTCGTTGTCTAAGTGACTTCAGTTACACTAGTCGTACAGTAAGTAAACTTACCAAAAACTGATGTACGTACAGCTCGACATCGTATATTATAGTCAGTGCTTGTAACCATCGGATAACGACCAGAAGGAATATGACCATTAAAATAAATATTTATGGGATATTTGCTGCTGAATAAATGCTTCATGAAATGTAGATTCTGACATAAACCTTTACTTTCTTCCACCTGTAGGCGAAGCTTTCGACCCTCATGAAGACAGCACTTTAGGGATAGCACTACAGCCTTTACATTTAAAGCTTCAAGAGGAATCTTGGAACGTCATAGATGATTCACATGTGGTTTCGTTTGAACAATGTGTGGCAGATAAGATGGCAGAATACCTAAAATCCAAGATTACAGAAATACATTCCGTTCAAAGTAGCAATGACGAAAACGAAAAAGGGAACCCGGTGAAGCAAGATCAACTGCCTACAAAACATCCGAAAACCGAAGGTAGTCAGCACACGCCATTTCAAGAGCCGGGCGCCTCACCACTACCCGAAGTAGTGTTCGCGGATGAGACGAAGATACCCGAAGAAATCTTGGAATTATTGGAAGATCGTCTTAAAAACGAAAACAAAAACGACGAGGAAAAACACATTGTTCTAACTGTACTTGATTTCGCAGGACAGCAAGTTTACTATAACATACATCCCGTGTTCATGTCCTCAACATCCATTTACGTTCTTGTGTACAACCTTGAGAATGACCCTCATGCAAGGGCGGTATCTACCGTGGGATGCGGGGGTAGAGAGTACCCGATTGACGAAGATTGTCCGAAGACGAACATGAACCACTTAGAGTTTTGGCTTTCCTGCGTGGCATCCATCTCTACTGACGGGTCTGGAATGTCAGAATATCAAATAAAAGAAGAAGAAAATAGTGTCAAGTTAAACAAAAAACTACCACCAGTGTTCCTCGTATGCACTCATCTTGACCAAGTTCTCGAAAAAGAGAAAGATCCAGAAAGCGCAACTAGTACAATACTCGAAACACTGACTGACGACAAACGGCCCTTTGGAGAGCATCTTGTTTGGAAAATCTACCCAGTCGACAACACAAAGTCTGGAAAAGAGAAAGAAGAAGATAAGGGCATACAGTGTTTGAGAAAAGATATTCTTCAAGCAGCAGAGAAGCTGCCTCAAGTGGATGAGGATATTCCTGTCTGCTGGTTGCAGTTTGAAGAAGAGATTGGCTTCCTTGGTGAGAACTGGATAGACATAACAAAGGCCAAAGAAATAGCCCAAAAATGCAAGGTTAAAATCCAATCTGATGGATTGAAGACACTCCTGAACTATCTCCATGATTTGAAGGTTGTGATCCACTTTGAAGACACCCTAGAACTTGATAACATGGTGATTATCAAGCCGACATGGCTTCTTGACATGTTTGTGAAAGTGATCACCGTTTTGCCCATTAAAGACTGGGGACCAAGTTACAAAACATTGTGGCAAGACCTCGAGAAATATGGTGTGCTGCACATGGCCTTGGTGAAGCATGTCTGGAAGGATATAGTTAGTGAGAAACAGACAGTCACTGCCCTGCTGTCAATCATGGAGAAGTTCAGTCTTCTGTGCAAGTGGCAAAAGTCAGATGGTTCTGAGGTGTTTCTAGTGCCGTCAATGTTGAAGAGCCCAGCAGTTGATGAGGTTCAAGAATTGTTCCAGAGAATCAGCGATGGGGTACCGACCATTGTAATGCGGTTCACAAATGGTCATCTACCTCTTGGTTTCTTCCCGAGGTTTGTGCTGTTTTTCGTCGAGTGGTGTACAGCAACATGGAAAGATTGCAAGCAACCAAAGCTTTTTAGGAACCTTGCCAAGTAAGCTAAGTTTATTAAGTTCAGTAGTATTCTTCCTTGCCCTCTGGGTTGCTTTTTCTGATTACCTTTGACTAAACTACCCAAACTTTGGTGATCAGGTGTAAGACCAAAAGTTATTTATTTATGGAATGTCAGAGATACGAACATTGGCTGCATGGACCAACAGTTGGGTCTTAAAATGAAAACGGAGAATTTGGTGCTAGTTTGGTAAATAATTTGTCTCTAACTGAAGATTGTTAGTCCTTACTCGTAGATGTCTTAGATGAATTCGATTAATCGTACATTCATCAGAAATTATGTGATCGTCAAGTTTTACAGGCTATTACAAGTTTGTGGAATCAAATATGATTTATTTACGTTAGTTTATATTTTTGACTCACGGATCCTGCGCAGTAGACCTGGGAGTCATTGGTGTCTAATCACTACTCAATCATGTACTGTAAACTTTGGTGTACGTGGAGACTACTAATGTAGAATTTGGTTAATTTAACCCTTTCACCCCCAAGAGTGCCATATGGCACTATCTACTGGTTACTTGTTTTGAGGGTTTAAGTCTGACTAAGTTCAAAGAGCAAGGCCCTGAGATTCCCACACACCATAATGTATAGACAAATGATCCTATTGAACTGCATTAGGCATATTAAAAATGAATAATTTCATATAAATTCTCCTTCTAACATTATTTTATTTCAGAGAAAGGGACTAAAATGACAGTTACAGAAAAAACAATTCTCCTCAGATTCTAAATTTTCTTACAAAAAAACACTAACCTCACTTTCTGTCCCTGAACACTGAAACTTGCCCAGCACCAAGCCATCCATTCCATAAGCACTTCAGAGCAAGCTAAATTCAACCACTCTGACCGCAAAGCATGTCGGGAAATCCAATCAACCGACGGCATGGCCCTCTTCCATCTTCATTCTTCAAAATATAGAAGAACTCTAAAGCCATTTCGACCAAATAGCATCAAAAATGGAATCAATGGCAAGTAAATATTGTCCAATATTCCCAAAAGCTATGATAGGTGCCTGGTGGCTCCATACATCCATTTATAAAGCCCACGGCAAGATTACTGAAGAGCTCAGGGCCCATCGCTAAGAGCAAGACACAAGGCTCTTTCTCTGTCAAAACGCCAAGGCACAGACTCAGTTCTTCGAGAAAGTGCTGATTGAAGCTCTCGTCAGACTTAATGAAGTCCTCCAGCACTCTATAGATGGTGAAAAAGGCAATAAAAAGCCTTAAATTCTGTATTCCCCCAAACAAACTTCCCTCCAGTTCCGTAGAAATCCGACAACAACGCATCCATCCCAGTATTATAGGTCAGTTGAACATTCCATGGTAACAGTGACTGCAGTTTTCTTAGGGGGGAGGGTTCCTTGTGGTCTAGAAAGAGCCAAAAATCAGTTAAAACCCTTGGGGCTTAAAGCTTTAAGGTACAGCTCGAATTAAAGCTGTACAAATCTTGTTAGCTAGATATCAAGCGATTATGTTTGATAGATTATTGGCGGCCGGCCGGTCGGGCTTAGTACGTAGGTTGGATAAATTTGTTTTCGGAACTAGTATTCTTGGGGAAGGACCTCTAAGCGAAAAAAAGCAACACATTAAGGGATGTTTGGCCTTTCCCTCTGGCCTACTAGAAAATATATTTTAGCAAATATCCCTTAATAATAATATTGTAAGTGAAGATTTGGCATTTCTTCAACTTCAAGTATATATGTATAAATTAGTATTTGTGTATGACAAATTCTATTTGTTTCCTGAATTGATATATACATAACATGTTGTCTCGTCCATTATGTACACTGCATTGTGTTTATGACCAGATCCAACACAAGCAATCAAATCGTGACAAAATGTGAATCGGTCATGTTGTCATTGAAATGAATACTTATAACACTGCACACAGACTTGACTAAACATACCACAATGCACAATATAATATGCAATGTCCAACTTGAAAGATGCACGAGACGTCCTCAATGTGGAAGAATTGTATATATATGTATATTTTAGTTCTAAAATAGGGTCTCTCTGAATCCGGTTCTTTCTATCCTAGATGTGACGACCTTGGAGAAAACATGGAGTTCTCTGTAGTCGTTGTGTCAGACATGAGCACAATAACCATTGAAGTTGTCAAAGACGAGTCGCCAACAGGTAGAGCCCATCAGCAACCAGAGTCCCTGCATACATTCTGTGGCACTGTATTGAAGTTCCTGAAATGCTCTCTTGAGAAGATGCGCACGGCATTCCCCTGGATGAGGCACGTGGATGCCGAGTTTTGTGTGCATTGCCCTCATTGTCTTGAGAAGACAGAAGCCTGCAAGACCCATGAAGTGAAAGGTTGTAAGAGGGATGAATGCCTACATTACATCACGGAAAGTGACCTTCGTTCTCTTAAACCACGTTGCGATTTACTTTCAAGAGTGGAAGCTCCTCCCATTGACAAAGAAAGGTTCTCCCACTGGTTTCAATTCTGCATAAGAAAGGTATACTATTCTTGTTAACTGCGTGTGTATATAACTGTGTGTGTGTGCGAAATTCTGTGTGTCGGACTTACTGGCACGTGGTATAAATTGTTGTTGCTAAAGACTAAATGATAACTTTATCTAGCATTCATTTAAAGCGAAAGGGGGGATTTAAAAGCTGTTCTCTTCTTTTCGTTTACAATCCTTTCATGGGAATTGTTGGTAAGGGCCTATGTGTCAAAGGCTCGTGTTTTTTATTTCATTAGTGGATGCGATATAAGCACAGTGGATGTGATATAAGCATAGTGGATGCGATATAAGCATAGTGGATGTGATATAAGCATAGTGGATGCGATATAAGTATAGTGGATGTGATATAAGCATAGTGGATGCGATATAAGCATAGTGGATGTGATATAAGCATAGTGGATGTGATGTGATATTCTAAGGACCATCTTCCAGCCAAGGACATATTATCAGCCGATATACAGTAAGCCAGAAAGGGGTTTATATATTTTATAACCCTCCGATAAAGGTAGTACACTGAACATCAAACGCCTCGGGAAAACCCAATAATTTCTTATTGATGGTTTGCACTCAATCCCCAGAGATTCAAATGACAAAGGGCATGGCGGCCATGTTGGTGTACAGAACAAACGAAGCTAACGAAGAATCTATTGTTTACTGTACACCAACATGGCGGCTATGACGTAACGTGCAAACCATCAATTGGCATCTCGAAGCGTGACGAGCGTGCTGATCGGTTGTCTTGAATTTTATCTTGATCGTGATTGGATAAGGGGAATGCTGTCAAACTCGCTGTTCGATCAGAACACAAACAACGAACATTCGCAAAGCTTTTTGACATAAACGTCATGCTTCATCAATCAATCAACCAACCAATCAATCAATCAACCAATCAATGCTGAAACCAATACTTTATTTCGAATGCAGAACAACATGAAAGCGAGGCTAGAAAGTCATCCGTTGTTTTTCTTATATAAAATATATTGAATTTCAAATCGCTGTAACTCGACAGTTCTTTATGTAATGCATCTGCTACGAACGATCGCAGAAACGGCAAGTAATGTAAAATGTGTTAAATTGCTATTCTTCTTTCTCGTAATGTCGTTGGTTGATACTTGCCAAACATGCAGTTAGTTAAAATACTATTCGAGGCGGGAAGCAAGGACACACAAAAAGAAAATAAACAAGTATCTAGATCAGTAAACGTTACATAAGCAGATGCTCTCTGCTTCGTAAGAGAATATATCAGTAAGTAAGGCTACATGAATTAAGTAAAGGACTTAGTAGTGTTGGGGAGTAGAAGTAATAACAGGAATTATACATATCATACAGGAAATAAATATATCATCTATTTTTTAAGTTGCTTTAATATTTCTGGGACTTCAAGATAGGTATCATCATTTTGCAGAATTTTTAGAAGTGTCTCTTTGATTTTTAGTTTAAAGTGAGATTTCACGAGTGATCTAAGAGATTAGGGTAGACCATTCCAGATATGTGCACCAATTCTTGAGAAAAAATTGCCCAGTTTATCTGTGCTTGAGTATTTGCTTGAGTATTCAATAAAAACGTTATCGTTCGTTGTTGATCGAGTCCTGTATGCATGAATTTCACTGGTATTCTTAAATCGATTCATGATGTTTGTAGGAGCTAGTTGATTATGTATGTCATGCATAAGTTTACAAGTATGTCCAAAAAACAAACATGCCAATGGCAGAGTTTTGGACTGTAAGAAGAAAGGAATTGAATGGTCTCTTGATTTTCAAACTATATCAGACAAAGTGCTCGTTTATTTAGGACACGTAGCTTATTCAAATGTATTTGGGAACTCTGGCCCCAAACACGAACGCCATACTGAGCTCAAATAGGGTCAAATCAAAGAACCCCAAAGAAGCCTTAGCTTAATATATTACACTGTCATAAAACAAGACGGGCATTTAAGAAAATAAGAGAAATGTTAACAAATGATTGGAGTGTAATGCATGGCTAAGGCTTCTTTACTGGCTTTATGATAGAGATTTAAGTGCGCGAAGGAAAGCAAACAATCAAAAACACGCTCCCGCATGCCGAAATAGGTCGTATCGCCAAAATAACTGAATTACCTGACTCTGTACATCTAGACGTTTTTCAAGCCGTTCACAAAACTCGCAGCAGTGTTTAAATCTGATAAAACACCGCTGCTTGTTTTGTAAACTATACATAAACACACACAGAGTGCGCGTTATATCGTGGCTTTGTTATTCAAGAATACTGTAAGTAAAATGCATTATTTAATAGATAATTACTTCGGCCATCAGCATTATTAGATATATTGCCACAGGTCGAAGCGGACTGCAATATATTTAATAATGCTGATGGCCGAAGTAATTATCTGTTATAATTGTTGTTCCTCATCAAAACTCCGTGTTCTCTCTCTTGCACAATATTGACGATTTAAGCCACGATTTCTATTGTGTTGAAATGTATGAACCAATGAAATTTGCGGTATTGTATAAGTTTGCACCAGTCGTATTCCTCTTACTTTGTTGTATATAAAGGTTAATCAGTGGCCATTCAAGTTATTTTCCTTTTCACGCGTTTAGAGCTCGAAATTTAAAATGCAGTTGCATCACTGACATGCGCAGGTGGTGTACAGTGCAGAAAATGAGGTCCCATAATTGTTAGACGTCTGTGTGGCATAAAGTGAGTGAGTGAAAGCTTTGTGTATTTGAGCTCTGACGTGTGGTCATTGCACTTATGAGTGGCAGTTTGAGAGTCATAGAAGAAGCTGGTCGATCTTTCACAGTACGAAACATAAAATAATGTAACTCCCCTGCCTTTAGAAGTTAGAAAATTGCAATCCGTCAACTCTCTCAAATCTGCTCTTTTTAAAAAAGCTTTAGAAGACCAGTCTCAGCTAGACCATTTTTAATCCTTGTATACTATCATTTTTAGTATGTTATATCTATATGTGTAGTTTCCAGCTTAAATTCTAAATTAGGTTTCATTAATTAGATCATTGTACATTTAGCAAATTAGACTATTTTAGTGTGTATAATTCTAGGCTCAACTGTTAGTAGAACTTTAATGTATAATTTTATCCATGTAATATTTGATATATTTATATTTAGTTAAACCTTCAGAGGGCCACACGTTTATCAGTTTGTAACTGTTTAGTGTCACCCTCATTAAATAAAGTCTTATTATTATTATATGTAGTTATGATATAAATCATGTTTGCCGCGTAGCACTAGTAAATGTAAAGAATGTGATGTAAAGTGGTAAGCTGTAGTGCTAAGTATGCACGCCCTACGAGGGAAAGAGAAAAAAATATCTGACCCAAGTGGGACTCGAACCCAACGACCTCCAGGTTACATGTCTGGCGCTCTACCAGCTGAGCTATCAAGTCATATGAGAGCAATCGTGGGTTATTATTATAATATTATTATTATTAGAGTACCCTGAGTCTTGCCTTAATTAAAGCAAGGGAGCAGGGCTGTTGAATATTGCACACTGTAATATTATTAACATTGCACCTCGAACTGGCTACAGGCTGCAATATTATTAGTTTGCTGGCTATATCAGGCTGCATTCTGTGATACAGTGCAGAGAGAGAACAATGGGTTTTGATGAGGGTCAGTAACTATAAGCATTATTATACTACTGCAAAATTGGCGGCCTAATAATTTGAACAGAACACATTCCGCCATACTGATGATACTGTAACTGTGTGTTATTATAATGATCTAACTTAACATTTCTATCCTATTTTAGTTTCCAAAAAGCAGCCTGAGAGATCTGATTGATGACTACAATATGCTCGATGACCTGGCGCGGTGCTTGGATAGAGAATTCAGGGTAATCAAAAACTGGTTGCACTTGGCTAAATTTCTAGGTATCCCGACTAATGTACTTGAGGAATGCAGTATGTACAGGGAACACAGCCCAACCGAAAGTTTGTTTGATTTCTTACAAGCCCGCGAGCCAGACCTGACCATGAAAATGCTTAGAATCGCTTTGAGGAACATCTGGCGATATGATGTTTGTGAGGGTGAAATCGACAGTAAGTTTAGTTTGCAGGTGTACATTGTACTTAAGATTTTAATTAAACCATTATTTGAATTTTGTTAACTTGATAACATAAACCGCCTCTCTTTTCAGACTTCAGAGATGAAGATAAAGTTGCTGCGGTCATCACGTCATCATGTGATGTACTTGACAACATAGCTCTGAAACTGGATTCAGCGGACTGCCGACCTGTCAAGAACTGGAAAAACCTTGCACATGAGTTGGGCGTTTCCCGTGCGCAGTGTACTCGATTTGAGATGTACCACTCTTTGAACCCAACGGTAGAGCTTTTCCGCTACCTGTACGCAACACAGAAAGACCTCACTATGGAAGAAATCACAGACAAATTTAGAGAAATGAAAAGAAACGATGTTCTTCAGAGGTTGGAAGGACAACCATTTGAAGGTCAGTTACTAGTATTTGTATATTTTGAGAAGTGAAAAGAAATTGAGCCTTACATGCTCAAAGGAACATTTGCCAGACATTTTATGTAAGTAGATACTGCAAGATCCAAAACACTTCTCCTTAGGAGTTAAATGCACTGAAACTCGAGAGGCCTGGGGCTCAACATGCACGCTATTAATTTCTTGAATCAATTTTCTTAAGCAGTGGATATTGGGAGTATAGTGGAATCAATTATTTTATCTATTTCTAAATTTGTGTGCCTAATGTTACATTAAGTTTCAAAACTGCATGGTGCTGAAATCCTATTATGCAGAGCCGGCAGGTAATCACTTCGGTCATCACACCATTTCTCGAAATCGAGGTTTTCATACGGAGAAACGACATATACATAGGATTAAAGACTAAGCAAGACCGAAAAGGAGTTGCCTTGATGAGTATATTTGCGCAACCATTCCACTAGAATATAGATATTATGCGGTTTACCTTCTGTGGTATTTAAACAATAGACCATTTCTGTCGAGAGACTCTTTAAAGATTATCCTGCAAGATCGCGCGAAAAATCGCCCGCGAAGGCCCGAGCTGGCTGAAACCAGGCGACATTCCACAAGATCGAGCAGGATAATTGTTTTATTATTCAACACATCGATAACACTCGCAAAGGTACATCTTTACTACATAAAACGATTTTGGCGGGAATCTAGTGGCGCGCGCGCCATGTTTGTGCTTGAAAAGTTTGGCGCCTTTTCACTTTGAACACTCCAAAGTTAGCGAATTGGCGAAAATTGATGGTTAGAAAACAGTTGGAATAAGCCCTCTTTATTCGGGTCCAAAGTCCCTTTCACTTCATTACGCTATTAGTCAAGGTACGTTTTCATTTGAAAATTAAACGCATCTTCGTAAACGCTAAAGACAAAGGCTGCACATGTCTAGACATGTCTAGACATGTCTACACGCATTAGTTTGTTTGATACATCACTCGAGAGTTTTGCCAAACATCCATTTTGGAAAACGTATTAGTTGTGGACGGAAGGCCAAAATGCATTGAAAGAGATGCCTTTTCAAATGAAAACGTATTTATTTATTTTATGTACTGTTTAATAAACGAGCAGCAGTGTTTTATCAGGATTAAAACTCGAGGGCGCAGCCCGAGATTTTTAGACCTGATAAAACACGTGCTGCGAGTTTATTAAACAGCTTCAAAAATATATAATGGTTACTTAATGAACCATTGAACCTTTGTATTCACAACGCCATGCAAAATATTCGAGTAATCACCGCCTGCGATTACGAACATCTCAAGGGAATGGTATGAAGAAATTACCATACTATGTTGTTTGAAGCGGCGTTTCGCAATGCTGAAAGCATTGCGTGGCAAAGGACAAGCTAGGGCAAGAAGCTGCACTTGAAGGATTTGGTGTCGTGGTTGACATCGATAAGTTCAAGACTTGGAAAGCGATGTGACTGACACGACGGCAGACTCTAAATTTTTTACTCTGGCACAAAATATGAAGAGGTTGTTTGTAAGTTTAATGCACGTTTTTATTATTTTACGGCTTTGAGTTTGGTTTAATAATTGGAACTAAACAGTGGCTCGGTAAACAAGTAATGGTAGTTGGATAACTTCATTAAAAAAATATTATCTGTGTTATCTCGGTAGTCTGCTGATATTAGTAAATTTAGTGCAAAATGATTTATCTAGGTACCTTATGTTCCGTGTACTTTTTGCTATCTTTGGGTCTTTATCAGTGAATTCTTAATTAGGAAACTTAAAATAATATTTCATGTTCATTAGTATTCTATATATAGAACGTTCATCCTAATTAGCAATTCAATGAGAAAGCTGAAACATCAATAGAAATTCCAAGAGTTGGAAGGTGCTTATCCATTGTCTCAATCATTAACCCCGTTTCCCCCTGGGACAGAATTCAAATCCCTCCTCGGGCTTTTTAGAATGATGAGATTTTATCAGGTATAAAGGAGCACGTACGTGACTGATTTGGTTCATCTGATTGGACAAAATGTCATTAATTATTCATGAGTTTTTGAATATTATTTTATTTGCCACAAGATTACTGTAACAAATAATGTTATATATAACATAAACAATACAAAGAGAACTGCCGAGGAAGCCTGGGCCCGATTGTTCTCTTTATCCCAAGGATAGCGCTAAATATGTAATTCTAATCTGTAGTTTACCTGGTCCACTGGGGTATTGCTTACCCTGGCTTCGAACAACCGGTTCCTGGCTTATAGGATTTTGGGCTTCTTCCTAATGAATATCTACTTTCTATTATAATTATAATAATTATGACGGTATTATAATTATCAGATACAAACTAGTAAACCTTAATAAGTAACCTCGAATGACGAGCAGCAGTGTTTTATCAGATTTAAAAACACGAAAAGATAATTTTCAGAAATTTAGATGAAAAGCGAAGAATTACTACGTTTATAGCTACGTTGTGCGTCACTGACATGCGCAGTTGGAATACGGAGCAAAAATGTGGGTCCCATAATGTTAGGCCGGTTGCGTATGAATAACTGTGAGCCGAGTGAGGGTCTTTACATGACTTCTCACTGTACGAGTGTGGCGCCGCCTCTATAAAACTTCATGGTTCAGGTCTTGTTCTTTTGTTGAACAAGGAAAAAGGCCTCGATCATGAAGTTTTATTTAGGGCCACACCAACCTCGTTCCCAGGGTCTTCTCGGTCAGATCCAAGATGGCGGCTACTCAGAGAGAAGACCCTGGTAAAGGCTGGATCACGTGATCAAATACTCCCAGATTTTGGGAGTATTTTGTCACGTGATTTGGCAATCTAAGATGGCGGCCAAGCTAAATATGGGAATAGTTCATGACGTGTATAAACCATAGGTATCCCAATCCAGAGTGAGCGAGAAGCGATTAACGGTATTTCTACGCGGCGAACGATGCAGTTAAAACAAGTCTACTAAATGGCTCGAAATGGAGTTTCCTTGGATAAAGAACCAGTGGAAAGGTATCACAAAGCTACCAGGATGTATCTAAGCTAGAAGAGAATCCTAAAAAGCCGTTCATTTTCCGTTAGCGTTGAAGCGAAGCGATCAATCACACATGTTCAGGTTTAACGGCTTCTCCTGGCTTTTTCACTGATGAACCTTACCAGAAAATTACCCAGTAATGCACTTCATCTATTGCTCTATCTACACAACGTGTTTTAAGGTTATTTAAAATCATTTTATTGATAAAATTTGAGCAATCTAAACTATATACAAGTTCATTTCTCTGGACTCAGTCCGTTTGGCCAATAAAAAGCATTGTTAGAACAACCATGCGTCATAATCGAAGAGCCAATCAGAATACGTGACAGTTCAGCCTTTACCAGGGTCTTCTCTCTGAGTAGCCGCCATCTTGGATCTGACCGAGAAGACCCTGGGAACGAGGTTGGGGCCACACTTAGGCCTGGATACAAATATCACGTAAAATCGCCTAAATATCATTCCGGAATATCAGGCAAAATTTTCTAAATATCAGGCAAAATTTTCTAAATATCAGGCAAAATTTTCTAAATTTCCCACTAACAAAGATAATGTTAATACAGTTTTAATAAATATTATAATATAACAACCTTTTTTATTATCGTACTCGCATTTTTCACAAAATAAGCTTACAACCATTGGTGGATCCGCCATTTTGCTCTGAGTCTGACCTCTGTACTGACTGCACTAAGCATCATGGGATACATTATTAAGTGGGAAACCGCTGATCCAGATTGCTGTTGCCACTGAATTGAGCTAACCAGTTTCAATCACCAAAAACTACGCTGAAAATGCCTAGACCCTCAACAAAATTCCTAAATATCCCAACAATATCCCATTTTTTTTCTAAATATCACATTGTTTTCTAAATATCATGGAAGGTTCTAAATATCTAAAAAAATATCATGATATTTGTATCTAGGCCTAGCCACACTGTAAAACGAAAGACCCTTTCGTTTTGCAGTGTATAAAGTAGCATGCACGTGAGTGATTTGCTTCATCTAATTGGACAAAATGGTGCAAAATGCACGAGTTTTTGAATTTGGTTTTAAAAGTGGTGATTTTCAAGAGAATGTGTTCATCTAAAATTACCGGCTCCAACAAAAACAACTTCATTCACTTGATAAATTTGCTGGTTGTTTATGAATATCGATACATCAAGCGGTTGCCTTTTATGCCTTGCTTTGAAGACCATAACATTTTCTTTGAATTCATCGTAAGCTTATTAGCCTTAAATCGATCACATAACTTATTCATTTCCGCATTAACTGTATTCATCAAGTAATTTGGATCTTTATGAGAGAAGAATAGATTTCTGTCATCAGCAAATAAAAACTTTCGAGACATTACATAAATCATTAATATATAGCAGAAATAGGAGAGGGCCAAGAATAGAGTGTGAGGGACTCCGCCTTAATTGTCTGAGATGACGAACGACACCCATGAAATTGAACAAATTATAACCTGTTAGTAAAATAATTTCTTAATCCAGTCCAAAGTCAGACCACGAATTCCATAATGTTCAAGTTTATCATGAACGAATATTGTGATTCACGGTATTTCAAATGCCGTAGAGAGATCAAGAGAAATACCCACTGTATATTCCTTCTGGTCAATAGCTGATGAGATTTTATCAAATAAATGAATTAGAGCTAGTAAGGTTGAATGTTTTTTTCCTTCTAAATCCGTATTGATTATTAAGTAATGATTCGCCTAAAAAGTAAAGTAAAGCAACTATATTTAACGTCGGTAACTCGTGACAGTCTGATCAGAGTGATAAACTTGAAGCCGACCGGAGTCCTACGATTTTACGTCCTTATCCGAGAAGACGTGAAGGTCTAACCATTTGCAGTTCTTTCACAAAGGCAGCACCTTCTACTCAGTTATTTTAAGACCACGAGTGTTCGTCCGGCCGGGGTTTCAACCCGCGACCTTCCGCTCAACAGACCAGAGCTTAAAGTGCAACTAACCCCTTTTGCAATTTTTATACATATGAATCTTTGAAAGGTTTTGAATACTTCTGCGAATAAATTTTTGGCTTACAGAGAATACTCTATGTTCTAGGCTTGTTTGAAATGGTGAAAATTTGACCTTTACTGACCCATGACCGCGCAAGAAAAAGCCTGGGTCGATTCTTGATCTTACGTCACCTCATTAATGCATTATTCTCCATGGCGCCTTTCCATCACAACAACATCGATATATAGAGAATATACACAGTCTGTGAGTTGTTAGTAAAGAAAACAGTTGTTTTAGAGTAAATGCTAAATATTTATTCAAATTATTGCAAAGTCGAATGAGTTGGATGACGTAAGATCAAGAATCGACCCAGGCTTTTTCTTACGCGGTCATGGGTCAGGAAAGGTCAAAATGTCACCATTTTAAACAAGCATAGAACATAGAGTATTCTCTGTATGCCAAAAATTTCTTCGCAGAAGTACTCAAAACCTTTCAAAGATTCATATGTATAAAAATTGCAAAAGGGGTTAGTTGCACTTTAATCACTGAGCTAACCGGGAGGCCTAAGATGGAAGCATTCATTAGTATCAGTGATTCTTGTGCCTTAGTACTCAAGTAAAGATTACCCAGAATGCTTGTTCTCTTACGTCATCGGTTACTGGTTTTACCGGTGTATGAGCTGTCAAACTATTGGCTCTGATAATAATAATATGTCTCGACATAGATTCAGTTATTACGTTCTCAAGTTCAGCAGTAATTAATGCTTTTATGAAATGTAGATGTGCCCCAAAAATGTTTTGTTGTCGAGGTGTTAAATAAGAAAACAATTATCCTGCTCAATCTTGCGGAATATCGTCTGATTTTAGCCAACTCAGACCTTCGACTCTCGTTGGCTAATTATCCGGCGATATTCCGCGCGATCTTGCGGGATAATTGTTTGCATCCGCGGGCGACCACTATCGAGTCACGTGATCAATTAATCCAATCAGAATCGGATAAAATTTAGTGGTGACCTATAATTTCTTATAGACGTCCGGTAAAAAAATATTATGTTCGATTGTTAAATAGGTAAGGATCTGGCCAGCGAGGTAATCCAGCTACATTCAGATCTTCTTCTCGACATTGCTCAGCAATTGAACAAAGACATTGCTGGTCTTGGAGGATGGCGAAAACTTGGTCGTCTCCTTGAGGTACCTGCCGAAATCTTGGATGCCTGTGATCCTCCAAGCGGGCTAAAGATTCATAGTCCCACCAAAAGAATGCTCGAATGGCTGGCAGCAGCTAACCCTTGCTTTACAGTTAAAGATCTTATCATCGCACTGGAGAAACTTCAACGCCAAGATGCAATAGCAATTATACGCGGTACGTCAGAGAAATGTAAACTTGCACATTACATGTTGATTGGATGGATCATTAAAAACTGCGTAGAGTTGATGATGAGGTATAAGGTGATTAGGTCAAAGCTTTATCCATATCAAAACCTAAAGCCATATCCATGCCAATGCCCAGACAGGTTCCAGACCGATCCCAAACCCAAACTCAAATTCATACCCATATCCAAACCGGCCCTAACTCAAATTCTCAAGCATGTTAAGGCATCGTTTATTCAGCAATTCTGTTAAAACACTCTAAATTCGGTAAGTTTGTCATTTTTCAATGAAATACCATAGAAATCGGTCATTAGGCAGCAATCATATGCCTTAACATTTAAGTTAAGGTAGTCTGGTGTTTTGGTGGTCACGTGACCTTAAGGCTGATAAAACAAAGAACTCAAAATTGGCCGGTCACAGTGCATTTTTAATGTAACGATTTCTGGCTTATCTGATTACACTTCTGGTTGTCTCTAAAGCTCTGTCTGGAATGGTTGACATTTTGCCATTGTAGGTGAGAAAATTGGGGAAAACTGGTTCGATCCAAGGTCAGGTCACGTGACCTGTTTGCTCTATTTTCGCCTTTTTAATATAATACAGACAATGAATGGAAAACTGTAAACACGATTGCACACTTCCCAGCACAGCTACATCCCTCAAATTTCAATATGTAAATCTTTTACCTGGTATCTTAAGTTTGTATCTAAAGAATATTTCAGAAATTCGATTTTACGGATTTTATTTGGCATCGGATTCCCATCGATTCCCATACAAACACTGTATTTCGCGCCATGTTTGCACCCCTTTCAAAATGTCGGAATTTATTGAGTTATTTGAGTTTGTTGGTATCTCGCCCTTGCTCCGAGGGTTTTTGTCCGGGTTCTCCGGTTTTCCTCCCTCCTCAAAAACCAAGCTAAATTCCAATATAGACTCGGTAACGGCTTCCTGTATCTTCGACGTAAAATAAATCATTTATTTAATTTTTTATTTGTTACCTACTCTCATACTAAATCAAAAACGAATACATATACACTCTTTATTACGCGCGCATGCATTCTTAAATCTTACAGTCTATTTATATTTATTGATGCACAGCGCACGAACATCGATCAGGAAGACGTGGCTCAAAATCTGGAAGTAATTCACAAGGAAAGTAAAGACTGACGGGAAAAAAAATCAGTATACAAGAGTCAAATTTACAAATAGAATTAGGCAACCACGATCGTATCATTGAGATGGTTATTTATAATACAAACCACGTTGAATTAATGACATCTATTGGCAATGTTGTTGTTGTGTTTTCTCCATGAATTAAAAGTAGTTATTATAAGAAACTAGAACACGTAAGTTTCGGTGCAATTATTACTTTTCCTTAAAAATCATCCAATATTAATACTGAGTATAGAAATTATAATTTCAAGAAAATCCCAACTTACTCAGTTGTTGTCTACCATGATATCATCTTAGGGTGTGTTTAATTTACCGTATTCCGGAATAAGAATACACAGAATGATTACTACGAATCACTTTATCATATGTCAGCAAAAGTTTGTAGTTTACAGTGAAAATGTACCTGAACCAGTGATTTCCACAGACTAATTCCATCTATTCTTATTCTGGAATACGGTCAATAGAAATACCGTATTTCCTCGATTAAGCGCCCTGGGCGCTTATTTGAAATTTTGTTGCCAAGGGGGGCGCTTAATCGAGGGGGGGGGGGTCGCTTAATGGCTCACGGAAACTGGAAATTGGTCTTGTCGTCCCCGGCTGTTTCACAGCATTTACTCAAAGCGTTGAAATGGGAAGAAGGCTGAAGAACGAGCAACTTCGGGTACAAGAGCTATGCAAGCACATGGACTTAATAATCACGGACTGTGAGTTGGAAGAAAAGAAACTAATTTCCCTTATCAGCCAAACATAACTTTAATACGGTACTACATATAGGAACATGCCGTAACTTTGTAATAAAACGCAAGTTATATGCCATCTCTCTTACTGTGTCATATTTATTGGGGGAGGGGAGGGGGGCGCTTAATCGAG
>JAOWCC010001368.1:49420601-49784365 GCA_030867875.1 Actinernus sp. WN-2022 | reverse complement strand
GGCGTGACTGTTCCCACGTTCTGAACAAAAGACGGCTTTTTTGGCTTTTTTCACGTTTAACGCACACTCGTTAAGTGAAATTCAGGTATTTGCTTTGGAAACATTTAGATTCTAAGCAAAATATACCAGCTAATAATTAGGAAAGGCACTATAAAGAGCAGTAATAGCATTGCTTTTGGCTTTTAATGCTTCAAATTATGCTACAATCTGGTAATTATGCTCGAGCAGTGCTTCTTTGAAAAATTATGCTCGTTTGCCCCAATTATGCCAAAAATTATGCTAGCACAATCCGCTCAGGCCTAACTACTACTACTATAATATGATACAAAACTAAAAATAAATAAAATTTCCCTGCTTTACAAGGACGCCGTGTCTTTAAGTGCTCACCCCGAGAAATCATGGCAGCGTATTTGAGATTTAAAAGTTGTCAGTGATAAACGTCTGTCCTAAGGTCTGATGGTAAACTATTCCACAGTACCGCCCCACTGTAACTCAAACTCCTTTTATAAAAGTCCGGTGCGGGGGAGCGGCACTGCCAGCTTGCCATCTGTGTTTCTCAAGTTATATGACGCAACATCAGTCCGATTGATAAACCTGGAGGCCAAATATTCAGGAGCTTCATTATGTAACACTTTGTACATTAAAATCGATTTACTGACCTTTCGTTTGTCGGTCCTAGTTTTTTCCAGTTAAGTAACTGAAAGAGGTTATCGCGCGTTAGCGTCATAGCTTGAAAATGTTATTATGCGTGCCGCGCGATTTTGTATTTTTTGTAATTTTTCGGTGTCTGTGTGCTATTGCACTAATTAATATCTTAGCGCACTGCTGACTGTGCACCGAGCACAAGTAAGCCTCGAAGAGATTCAGGAAGAAGAAGAAGAATACTATTCGTTCTTACTTCAACTTGGTCGTGAAAAGAGATTGAGATCGAGCAAAAACCGGAGAGTTTCTATGGAAATTGATGAGTAAAAAATAAACCAAAACTTTGCCGAAATTCCAGTATTTCTGGACTTTTCACTTCCTGTTTCAGTTTCTATCGTTCCCAGTCCCGCGCTTCCATAAAGAAAACGTGGAATAAGGATGGCGGATATGTACATGTAGTTTGTGATCCTGTTCCTTTTCTGCTTTGGTTTTGTACTTAGTAATGATGGCTTCCTGCAATAATGAAACAGCTGTAACCAAAAAGAAGCCGCCTGATTTACAACGGTCCTTGTCGCTACAGAATTCAACAGTGAAATCCGTAGAAGATCCAAAACACAGTAGTGAAATCCTCGAGGGGATTGCATGAACACTACAAGAGTGGACGATTCTGTGATGTGGCTCTCAGTTTTGAAGAGAAAGAAATCAAAGCTCATAAAGTCGTGCTCGCTTCCTCCTGCCCGCTATTTCGAAGCAATGTTTTCTTCAAATTTCAAAGATGGCGCCCAAGAAAGACTCGAACTGCCCGCCCTAGACGACAAGACTGGCATTGCTCTGATAGAATTTGCTTACACAGGCAAAGTTGAGATCTCGCCGGAAAAGTATTCAAGATCTGCTTGCAGGGGCGAACTTTTTTGGAAGGATTCCAGTTTGTAGAGAAGTCATGTTGTGAGTACTTGAAGTCAGAAATGAATGAAGATAATGTTCTGGGTATTTTACGTATTGCTGATACGTTTGGCCTTAGCAGTTTGAGAAACGATGCTAGAAAGTTACGCACTGAGACATTTCGTAGAGGTATTAAAGGGAGGAGAGTTTTAGATTTACCTCTCTTACTGCTTCAGGAGTTGATCTCAGAACGGCAGCCTTCTTATAGTAAAGGATGGATTTGTGAGGCTTCGTGGGGAGCAGGAAAAAGTCGTAGTAAATGCAGTTCTGCAGTATTTACAGCATGACCTTAAGGTTAGGAAACCAAAAACTGCTCAACTTCTGTCCTGCATTCACCTGCCTTTGTTGAAGAAAGCAGACCTGCAAGAGTTGAAATCACATGAGTTGCTGTTGGATGCAGAATGTGTCCAGCTTGATTGACAAGGCACTCCAAATCAAGGATGACAAGAAATCTGGCAAAGTAACTGAAGTGAGTGACTGGGGCAAGCAGCGCGCATGTGGAGAGTACCAGACATGGAAAGGTCGTAAGTTTGCTAATGGGGGAGAGGTGGAAAGTGAAGTAGGACTGTTTAATGATATAGAGGCTATCAGCATCCAGAAGGACTTCATCACAGGAATGAAATTGGTGGGATCCGTCGCTGGGATGGCAGGCCAGTTCTTGGAGGCATTAAAGTATTTTACAGTAATGGGGAATCTAAAATGCATGGAAGTGACAAAGGGGCAAGATGTCCATGAATTTCATCTTGAACTCAATGAGCGAATCACAAAGCTAGAAGCTCAGAGTGGCTGGATGATTGACAAACTCACCTTTTACTCTAACAAAGGTACAGAAGAGGGACCCTTTTGGGGGAACTGGTGGCAGTTATCGACCAGAAAACCCACCTGGCTCTTATAAATATATTGCATGTGTTCAAGGGTCAGTAGTTCATACCCAAGGAGATTTGGGAATAATAAAGCTTCAGTTTATCTGGCGGGTGTTCAGATTTCCTGGGAGAAACCTTACCCTGATTACACGACTACAACCAGCCAATGGGAAGATGAGTATGCAGAGTGGGATGATGATGAGTACGAGGCATATGATGAGATGCCAGATGACTTCGCAGATGATGATGTCTATGATGATTGGTATGGTGACCCTGGAGATTATGATGAATTTGATCCAGATGACGTGGACCAATGGATTTAATTTATCATCCTTATAAACATACTTCAGCTTACATGGGATTGCACACTTTTCCCAGTCATGCATAGGAATTTGTTACCAAAGTTGTTATAATTATACCGTATTTCCTTGAATAATTTTCCCCTGCTTGAAGAATCACCCCCCTGCTAAGTTAGTGGAGATCCAGCTAGTCTGGGAACTTTGAAAATAATCGCCTCGCTTGAATAACCACCCCTTTTTTGGCTTCCAAAAGAAAATCATTCAGGGCAATTATTCAAGGAAATATAGTAACTGATTAATCCATGGAATATTTGTTTCTTCTTTGATAATATATGAACAATACCATAACCTACTTGTGGCATTGAAATATACACTAACATTAATTTTGTGTTACAAGAAGTGAATCTGTTACAAGAAGTGAACAGGCTTGTGGAAAACTGAGTTTCAAGGAACAGATAATGTCCAAGGACAAATAGCAGTTCCTATTTCAATGCCACAAAGTAAGTTATTGTCTTTATAATCCTTCATATATTTTCTTTTGCGGGAGCCCTTGCATACACTGATATGCTCACAATGGGGTTGTATTTATAACCGATTTCAGTATTACATAGAGCAATCATTCGACGTAGTCATTTCAAACACAATCATTCAACATGCTTTGTAACCAGGCTCACTTGTTTATCGTAGTTTTGTTGTACTGAAATAGAATAATTTAGGTGCTTTTTTCACATTCGAGTACTCAACAGACTTTGCCAACATGCGTTGCTGACTGGAAGTGGTGAAAAAATGATTGTCAAAATACTTGAAATATCACCTATGCAATCTATCACCTGAAATCGGTTGTAATGATACATTGTATTTTTTCTTCTGACAGAGAGCAAATGTCAGGTCACATGATGCATTCTACCAATCGTGTGGGAGAGAAAATATTTGGTGGGTCATAATGGGAGATAATAATTATTGTCAAGTGTTTGCTAGCTTATAACGAAAAGTTTTGACTCGAATAACAAAGCATAATATTTGGTAGAGCCTAATGTTCCTATCAGTTTACAGTGGGGCCTCTTGACCACAATGGCCACCCTTGGAACAAGTTTGAATGGTCATTTTAGAGATAGACAGTACATTGTACATGTAGAAGTGGCACATGGGATGTGTCTACAATACATGTATATACATTCAGATTTAGAACTAATTTTTTTTTGCCACTAGTAATTTTTTTTCAAGCCAGCAAAGTAAGAAACCCAAACTAACAAAAATTAAAATGTCTCAAATAGGTTTCACAATGTATGTCTTTGTTTTACAGGTAACTGTTTCTGACTAGCAAAGCATTGCTACTAGCACTTTTTTATTATTGTCATAACTTACAAATAGATATTAGGGTTTAATTAAATGACATTGTAAGTTTGTTAACAATGAAATTATTAGAGTTATGTTTGAGGTGTTATGTTATGTTTGAGTTCAAAGGTCACATTCCATGTTTCCATGGAATTGCCATGTGTAATCGTTAAGGTCGTGACAACATTTGTCAAAATTGTATGTAAAAATATTACAAAGAGAAAGAGATAGACTACCCCCTCTTGATTTGGGGTGGCCATCTTGAGTACGCAGTCACTTTCTTCACACTTTAAACTCTGGAACCCAGGGCAGTGGTCTAATAGACCAGTTCGCGGCAAATTCCGACATTTTGAAAGGTTTTACTTACGCGGTCATGGGTCAGGAAAGGTCAAATTTACACGATTTCAAACAAGCGTAGAACATTGAGTATTTTCTCTAAACCAAAACTTTCTTCACAGGAGTATTCAAAACATTTCGAAGGTTCATAGCTATAAAAATTGTAAGAAGGGTTATAGGCACTTTAAATGTTTTGCCTTTTGTTTGTAAATTCGGCGAGCCGCGCGGAAGGCAAAATTGCCGTCCGCGCACTCGACGATCCTCGCGCCAACGCTATTTTATACCAACAAAAGGCAAACATTTAACCTTTGGAACCCAAGGTATTAGAACCACTCGATGGCCATCACGGACACATTTCACGTCACTACCCAAATAATGTTTTGCGCGAGCGGGTGAGGCACAACTGACAGTCACTGGAAGCGGCCAGAGGCAACGGGCGACGAGCGGGAGGGGCATGTGCGCGTTCGGCGTGAATTTTTTTTTTACTTACATGGGTTCCCCTTTTCCCTCTTTTTTTCTCATTGATTTTCCCATGTGTATAGAGCTCCGCTATAAAAAAATATTACGTATTTGTGACGTCGAAATATCACTGATATTTCGTCCGCGCAGCCGAGAAGAGAACAACCGGTTTCCCGAGAGCGAAACTCGCGCGAGGGGAACTGTGAGCTTCGAGGATCAGACTGAATGACGTCAAGGACACTGGAATACCAGGGCATATTGCTTTAACCTTTTTAAAATCTTTAATCATATATAATTGCCAATATAGCGTGGCTAATCTAGGCAATGGTAGAGAGCAGTAATGTTTACATAAATTATAAGAAATAGTATGAAGGTAAATACATAAACAACGAAAAAGAAGAGATAAATTAGTAAGTACAATGGATCATTACAATCAGTGGGAAGCATGTACACCAATTAATTCACTCTTTTTCAGCTGGTGGCCATCTTGGATTCAAAGCGAGGCAATCCTTTGTTTTTGCCAGGTTAGCCTCGTTTTGACTATCCCTCACTACGAGGCTGACCTGGCAAAAACAAAGGATTGCCTCGCTTTGAATCCAAGATGGCCACAAGGTGAAAAGAGTGAATCCCTCAACACTACCTGAAATTGCCGTAAGGAGGTGGTATGCACGATCGACATCGGCCGATAGATTGTTCACGTGCCACAACGGACAAAAAAAAGAGTATTTTTTAATAGGCATTCACTGTCGGCGATAGAAAATTATATTTCAAGTTGTGAGACCTAGTAGGAGCATTATTCAGCGTTAATACGGGTGGAGAGGGATATTTTAAAGGGGAAGGCAATTTAAGGCAAATGTGAAATTTGATATCCTCAAGTTTCCACCGAATTAACAAACATTCCAATAATAACCAACTTTTCAAATTGGAGCACCGAAGTGTGCACTAACCTTGATTCATTTGCATGAAAATACCTACTGTATCGACAACTTTTACCGTTACTCCCAAGAGGCTTTTCCCACTTTTCCTTAAAATTAAAGTTCAAAGGTGACATTATGCGTTTCCATGGAAACTATCACAAAACTGTGTTAAGGTTTTGACTTTATCAAATCTGTCAAAGTGTCAAGACTATATCTCACAATCACGAAGAGATAAACCACCCCCTCTTGATTTGCTGCGGGCCATATTGGAGACCCATGCCTTAACGCCCCTGAGAAGCATTCGATGACAATGTCCTTATTGCTATTAAACTCACTGTAACTCCTATTTGTCTGTATGTTTTGGAAAGGTATCTTTTAGGGGGAGCCAGGGAGGCGCATTGGATAAGCGCTTCACCTTTCACCTCTGTGGCCCAGGTTCGATTCCCGGACGCAGTGCCATATGTGAGTTATAATACTAACTAGGTATACCCAGTGGGCGATCCAGGATTTGAAAAGGGGGGTGACTATTTTGACCGGTACAGTTTCTGGTACGAAATTTCTTACAAAATTTGAACGAATGTATTTTATTTTTACGAATTCTTATACAGAATTTGTTTTTGGCCCAAAAGGGGGGGGGGTGGGGGGGGGGTGGGGGTGACATGTCACACCCCCGTAAACGCACCCCTGGATCCGCCACTGATACCTTTCGGTAAAGTGCCAACGAGTAATGTTTTAGAATGGTGTTTCACAAAATATTAATAGTCATGAGGTTTTTTGCTCCCTGTGCTCTGATTAAAATAAACGATGATGATAGAATCCTTGACTTACAGGCCTCAATCCAAACGCATGCGCAAATGCAATTGTGGAATTACGCAGTAAATCTCAAATCTCCCTGCATACAAGACTATGCTCTGCCGCCTCGCCAACCTCGCCTTTGGGCTCGGTTAGCTCGGGTTGGCAATAATAATAATTCGATCTGTGGACCCCATGGTTGTTTCAGGTCTCGTCGGAAATTCAAAGGATTCAAAGGGGTCAAAACAAAGCTTGTGCCACGCCCAGATTGGTCTCTTTTATAATTTAGGGGTTCAATTACAATATTCCGACGAGCATCCCCGCTCCTTTTATATGAGAGTCACCCCCCCCTCCCCCTCCCCCCCCCCCCCCCCCCTCCCCCTCCCCTTCACCCAATAACAAATTTATGACCATGAGCTTGGGTTGCCTGTGTGGTTGTCTTCCGAGGGAGCGTGGTACCAATTACGAATATATTTTCTAGTCAAGCCGCTGACCGTAAGGGATGACCAAGTGCAACGTGGCGAAGTTTCAGTGAACCGACGATTCATCTTGGAAATCTTGACGAAAACAGTCCTCAAATATACCCACCTGAACAATAAGAACAGCTTCTATAGGAAGACGAATCATCATACTTAAGGTCAGTGTCATCAAAACGTAAAATTCTTGACTCTTCTAGTCTTAAATTAAGACATTTTGAAGCCGCTGTTTTTTGTCGTTGTCGTGACTGGGAGAAGTGTTGTGGAGTCGGCGTTGTGAATTTCCGTTTAACATCTTTAACTTGTGCCATAATCAAATAGCTGGTCTAACCTGACGGAACAAGAGAGGCTTTGCTGTGGTTAGCTTTCAACAAGCAAAGTCTTGATGGAATCAACACAAGTGGCATTATTGTGTTACATGTAGATGATCTGTGGTCCGTTGCCATCCATGTTTAATACTATTTTGTCTTGACTAGACATTATTCACTCTACCGCGTTTTTCCCTTTCAATGTACAAGAAACCAAAAAGTATCACTAATGACTTTAGCTTAAAATAATCATGTTACTTTGCGTAGTGTACAACTCCAATAGAAAATATCCTGTTGAGAATCACTTGTAAATCCAAACATTTTAGAAGAACAAAATTCCCAAATATTGACAGATTCATTTTTATTTTGCACCATTTTTTTTTTAATTACAAACATTTTAATATAATATACGGTGGAAAAAAGAGAAGAAATAGATATTTACAGCTTTGAGGAAAAGTGCGTAGTGATCAAAGTGGCTTTCGAGTTGACCACTACCACAGAGAAGATAGTCGAGGAAAAAAAGTAAAATAAATAAGATAATTTATGAGTAAGTATTATCATTGACTTACATACGTATGGTACTAATATAAGGTAGGTATCGGATTCATATATACGGATTTTTAGAAGTTGCACAAAGTTTAGCAGGCAGTTTTTATTAAAAATCAATATTTACATGTATAAATGGCTAGATCTGGTTATCAAGTAAAGTTAGTTTGTATTGTTTTTTGAAGCTAGTATGGGGGTAAAGTTTTGATCTCTATAGGTATTTTTTCCCATATCCTTGATGCGAGTGCTTTAAATCTAGTCAATCCTTATTTTGTTCTGGAAGCTGGTCTGTATAGGTTCTGTTTGGCAGCATATCTGGTATTATGATTATGGATATCAGAAGCAGATGGAATTAGATCTAGAAAAGTAGCTGGTATATTAGCTTCTAATCATACTTGATCATTTATATATAAAAGAAACAATAGCCCTGAGTTCCTTGGGTGAGTATCTGTGGGATACCACATGTTTATAGGTTTTAGCTAGATTCAGTGTTATCAATTTTGACATATTGTTTTCGATCTTTTAAATAGCTAGAAAACCATAAATGGGGTAGTCCTCGAATTCCGTATAAATTTATATATTTTTGCTAAGAGAATTTCATGATTGATCGTATCAAACGCTTTTGAAAAGGTGATCACTGCTTTGCTCAGAGGGGAATGTAAAATCATATTCACTGTTTGAGTAGCCAATCGGAGCACGCAAAAAGTGATATTCACTGGTGTGGTATATACTAAATACGTATATCAGCATTTCTGCACCTCAATGTTGTGTGTGCTTGAGCAATAATCAGTTTTTACTAGCCAACATACAAGCAGAACATACAAGCAGAATTTTGCAATATTCAAAATACTTTAAATGTATGAGCTGGTGAAAACATCCAGACGGAACCAAGGATACAAGAAACCAATTATTGGAACCAAGGATACAAGAAACATGTTTTGGGGTAAAAGCCTTATTTTCCAACTGTTTGTTGTGGCAAGTTGAGTCAGCCAGGACATACATGTATAAGCACTTTGGTAGTTGTCATTTGTCCTATTTGCAAAGCATTGTGAAGGACTAATCAATTGAGACTAAATACATACAGTACATGGAACTAAAAGCCATCTCTCTCTATGGTGTAGACGTAGAACTGAAAGAAATTACGGGATCCCTGATGGAAGTAATTTTGGTTTCTGCTGAGGCTGTTCGAGTGAAAGAGTTCAGGGAGTACAATTATGTACATGAAGGAAAAACTGAGCAACTTGCTAGAGGCTGTGGTGGACGACCCCCACACTGTAGAGCTTTGGACAGGAGAAATAAAAGTAACCAACTGTGCAAAGTTTTGAGTAGATAAATTTATCTTAGATACCGATAAAGTTATGGGCTCAACAAGTTCCATTGACATGTTTTAATAATCACGTTAATCCATGTGAAAAAAATAAAATTTCAGTAAGATGGTGGCAGGTACTTATTTTCTCTCACAGCTTGCTCTGCTTGCATCGGAACGAACCGCTTCACTCGCAATACATACTTTATAGGGTCTCTCCTCAAAGCACCTGTTCTGCAGGCTATGCGTGAAGGGTCACATTTTGTAATTAACTCTATTGTATTTGTGATATCGCCAAGATATTTGGGGCTAGCCCCTCCTACTCTGTATGATTGACAGAAGTGTATTGCCAACTTCACGTCACAACTTTGGTCTTGCGTGTAGCAATGAAAATGGTTGTATTTAAAGTGCAAGTATCGTCAAAAAAATAAATAAATATGTTGTACTTCTGTGTTTGTTTCTCACAAAAAGGTATTAGTCTTGCAAATTTTGTAACATTTCTGGCATTTAATCCCTAATTTTGGTTACTTTTCATGGATCCTGTGACGTTATAAGATGAATCAACTCTCTCCCCTAGAGAAAACTACTACAATAAAATCCCATAGGTTTTCATTGTGACATCACAAGATGAATCAATCCCACAATTCGGGTAGCATATATTCTAGTTTAATTTTTGCTTCTGCCTCTCAAAGAAAACTAAGTTAGACAACTGAAGTACATGTATATCAGAAAAAGAATTTGGGGCAAAAAGAGTTGATGTTGTTTTACGGGGCTACTTGCACTTTAAGTACCAAGTGGTGTACATTATTTGTAATTGTTGTTATCTTATTTCCGTAGCACCATGGACCTTACAGATGATGATGGACCATCACAACCAAGTATCATTAGTAGATTTTTTACTTCAATTTCACAGGTATGGTGCACATGTACAAGTATAGAATAACATCGCAAAGCATTCTCTATAGAAGTACAAGACTTACTACGGATTCAGGTTGACTGTTCAACAGAATCTGATTTTGTGTTTGTTGCAGTGGTTGATTGCTCACGTTTCTAGACACACATTGATGCGCTGCTAAGAGAAATGTGGACATTCTCATTTGCAGCGTTTTGTGTTTCTTTCATTCAATCTCTCTTTAATCAAGATTCAAGTAGGTACATGTAGAATATTTGTAAACTATTAATTCATCATTTGTAATGGGAAGAAAGTAGTAAACTACATGTAGCATGTTTGACAATGAATTCATCATTTGTAATGGGAAGAAAGTAGTAAACTAGCGTGTAAGTTTTGAGTCTGAATTTCTAACGAGACCTGAAGCAACCATTGAGGCTAATCAAAGCCAGGGCCCGGCAAAATCACAGATCGAATTGGAGTTTAGCATGTTGGTTTTTGTGGAGGGAGGAAAACCAGAGGACCCGGAGAACAACCATCGGAGCAAGGACAAGATACATGTACCAACAAACTCAACTCACATGGTGCCGCGTCCAGGGACAAACCTGGTCCACAGAGGTGAGAGGCGAAGCGCTTAACCATTGTGCCACCCCCAGCACAATTTTGTCATATTTTGTCAAAAAGCTTCGAATTTTGTTGAATTTCACTTGCATTACTTTCGAGCAGAACTGTAGCAATGTCACTGACCAACTGTTGCATCGAACACAAAATCAGACAATCGTTAAATGCTCAACCTGAATCTGCAGCAGTACTTACAGTACCAGCCGGGAATTATAGGGACATTTACCGCGGCTGTGCCGCATGCAATGCCCGCGGTTTTACCGCGAAAAACCGCTGTCATTTTTGCGGTGACCGCGGTCACTCCTGAGATCGCCGCGGTCACTTTTGAGGTCGCTGCGGTAATCGTGCCGCGGTGGTCATGCTGCGGCGCTAACCGCGACCGCATGTAACATCTCATACATTTTACTTTGAAGCAGTTGGCGGCGGTCTCGAGTAAGAAAGACAACTTACGAAAGTTAACAAAAGATTGTTAGCGCGCCGTGTCTTACGAAATGCTTATTTTGAAGCAGTTGGCTTCGTTAGTTAATAAGAACGCGAACGGCGGTCTCGAGTAAGAAAAAACAGCTTACGAAAATTAACAGAAGATTATTAACGAGCCGTGTGTTAAAAAATGCTTATTTTGAAGCAGTTGGCTTCGTTAGTTAATCAGAACGCGAACGGCGGTTTCTAGTAAGAAAGACAACTTACGAAAATTAACAGAAGATTGTTAGCGTGCCGTGGCTTAAGAAATGCTTAAAAAGAAGCGGTTGGCTTAGTTACAGTATTGTGCAAAAGTCATGCAAACATATTTCGACGAATTTCGCTCTTTGTTCAGCGACATTTCGACGATTTGTCAAACGAAAATTCGGACCGAGTTATCGAAGTATCGTGATCCGAAACGTGTCTGTTGATTGCACAATTACGTATTTTAACCTTTCTTTCACTAGAATTAACGCATGACAAATTCGAATTCATAACAAACAGTTTTACAAACGTACGGTAAGATGGTTTTGGTAAATACCCTGCATGCCAGAGGCGTCAAAACGTCAATATTCTTACTGTACAGTATAATAAAAGTTCCTGTCAATCGTGAACTGTCAGCCAGACGCGTGTCTCATTTCTGACACAAATACCACGGGGAAAGTAATTTCCATTTACGCGAATTGACTGATCTGATTTGATGCATTAAAGCTCTTAATTCAAAAGGAATTGCACTTTCCGAGTAGAAGTTTTCTGGTAAGAGTATAGAAGTTTTTGTACGTCTTTCAGTTTGACAAACGTTGCTTCAAAACTCTGTCGATGTTCTGTAAAAACATCAGACTGACACGTTCACGCCTGACTGATTGCACGTGGAAATTCAGACTCCAAGAAGAGTTGAGAATTTAATACGCAAACATTTACAATTATTTCTGCCGAAACCTTTTGATACTAGTAACAAGACAAGGATCTGCCGTAAATGTGAAACTACACTGAAGCAAAAGTTTATTTGGTGTTATGCTTCGTTAGTTAATAAGAACGCCAACGGCGGTCTCGAGTAAGAAAGACAACTTACGAAAGTTAACAGAAGATTGTTAGCGGGCCTGCGGTCTCTCAAGAAATGCTTATTTTGAAGCAGTTGCTTCGTTAGTTAATTTGTGCGGTGACCGCGGTCATTTGTGCGGTGACCGCGGCGCCGTACTGCGGCTCCGCGTCTGGTGCACAAGGTTTTTCCGTGGTCGGATGTCCCTATAATTCCCGGCGGTACTGTATATGCAATGGAAAGGAATACAAGAAGAGGAATATACCTCCAAAGGTATTCCATCCTCTCTGGAAACTTTCCAGTGGAACGAACCATTCCGATTGTATTCCCAACCGAAAATACCAGTTTTTACAATGTAGGTGTAAATGGTAAGTGCTTTTGAAGAGTTGTGTGCAACAAGGGCGTAAGTGACTCTTGATCACATTCTAAACTCTCCTTCAAATATTTTGTTTTCTAAGAGAGAATTTAGAATGATCAGGAGTTACATGTACTTACACCCTTAATTCACACAGCCCTTCAATTACCCTATATCATTATGACATCACGGCTTGTTTATGAGGGGGACAGAATAGACTTGAACAATAGAATTTTGAACTAAATCTGCTCTGCTGAAAAAAAATTAACTTCGAATTGTCTGGTTTCCAGATATCAGCCGTATCAATGTTTATCCCACAATATTTACCGTATTTGGTGGCTGTTACCGCTATTCTACGTTCTACAAAATGCATTTGATAGCTATTTCCTTTGTCCCCCTCCCACGACCGTGACCCTTAGCGTTTAAACAATAGATTGTTTTGATTTGACATCATAATGATATAGGGCAATTGTTTCAGGGTTTGTAGTGTTTATTCTATAAATCAAATGAAGTGGGATATGTGTCCCATTGTGTTTTAAATTTGGAGACATTTGTTGTGTCATAGGAGACAATTTTTCCCAAACTTGATTGTAACAGAGCACAAAGTATCTATTATGTATAATAATTATATGTATAAGTGCAACAATAGTGTGTACATTCTAGAAAATAGCCATGTGTTTTACGATTAGAAATGGTTATCTGGCTCTACACAAAATTCCTTCTACAACAGTCGAAAAATTATGGCAGATAATGGAGTTTACAAATACATGTATAATGAATTGACGTGACAGGACTTAGAGTACGCATACAAACAAGTATCCCAAGTAAACAAAAACAAGTATCCCATGAACAAAGTGTTTGTCAAATTTGGCAGTCAAAGAGCGAAAATATCGACCTACTGTAGAATGAACACTGGGGTTTGTATGTGTACAGTACATGCCTTGAAAGTCCTAGAGAGTCCTTGAACTTAAACTACCAAAATTCAAGGCCTTGAAAGTCTTTGAATAGTGGATTTTGTGCTTGAATGTCCTTGAGTTTGTAGTTTTCATGACTGATTATTATTCTTTCTCTGGAGTACATGAATATGTACATTGTAGTGAAGAATTAAACAATAAATTAAAGTAAGTTTTCATTAAAAAAATAACTTTGTGGTGAAGATCCTTTAGCATTGGGGGCTTCAAAAATGAGATTTAAGACTTAAAAGTCATAATGTGATCAGGAGTCACTTAAGCCGTTTTTGCACACAGCCCTTCAACATGACTTTGTTGTGCCAATGACGATGATGAACAAAGACATTTATAATATGTGCTCATGATTACTTCAATATACGCTCTGAGTCATTGGGCAGACAGTATGGTATATTGTACATACAGACCAGTAATATAACTTTCCAGTTGAACTTCAGATCTATATATCCATCAGTTGTTTGATTTCAAACACCTGTTAATGTTTTTCTTGCAGAAATACCAAAAATTCTTGGATGATACAACACCGTATCTAGTACCACGATGGATTGCAACACTGATCTTTGCCTTAGTTTATTTACTTAGAGTCTATATACTTCAGGTAAACGATCTGTAGATTTGTTAATTGATCAAATGATGGCCATACAGTGTATATGAAGTACAATACAAAAATTGTAAACAGCACCAATGTCTTATTTTGTTCATTCTCACACATGTACAATGTAAGAGAAAAGGAAGAAGAATACAACTATGTACGTGTACATTGCCAATACATGAGATGCAGATCACCTAAGATAACTATAAAATGTAAGACTTAATTTCTTGCCTATGGTAAAATATAACCTACATGTGTGCTGTGATTTTGTTACTTTGCTTGCATTTTGGGTTATAATTTACATAATTGTGCCAATGACGATGATGAACAAAGTCATTTATATAATATGTGCTCATGATTACTTCAATATACGCTCTGAGTCATTGGGCAGACAGTATGGTACATTGTACATACAGACCAGTAATATAATATTCTAGCTAACCACTGTAGAAAGTGACTTTTAGTACCGGTACTCATGTTTGGTTTGGGGTTTTTGTCCAGAGTAAGTACTAAGGATTTGCCACATGCCAGTTGTAACAAAATCACTGGTGATGGAGTAATAAATTGATAAGTAATAGATACAGAATGAGCGGCCATGATTTATGGGATTTACTAACTCGAGCTGGAAACGAGAGTTGTAAATCCCATAAAGCATGGACACAAATTCTGTATATGGCTTACACTCATTCTCAATAACACGTGCAGGTTCGAAACGAAACTCCTGACTTCGAAGTCGTTTCTGGTGGATGTCAATCAAACGGTTTCCATGGAGTTTGAAGTGAACCGTTGTGTGAGTAAATTCGGGAAACTAGCATTTTATAAACATGGCAAAGTCTTTCCCAAAGTCGCTTAGATGGAGAGTAATCATGCTTAGAGCCAAGGGTTTGCAAAATAGGAAAATCACATAAACTTTATGTGTGAGCGAGCAGTTTGTGTATAAGATCAAAATAGGGAAATCACAAACTTTATGTGTGAGCGAGCGGTTTGTGAATAAGATCAAAATAGGGAAATCGCATAAACTTTATGTGTGAGCGAGCGGTTTGTGTATAAGATCAAAATAGGGAAATCACATAAACGTTATGTGTGATCATGAGCGAGCGGTTTGTGTATAAGATCAAAATAGGGAAATCGCATAAACTTTATGTGTGAGCGAGCGGTTTGTGTATAAGAAATCTGATTGTTTATATAGCTTCAAAGGTCTTGGAAAAAGAATTATAGTTATTTTTATTCATCCAGTTGCAGATATGCTCCTTATAAGAGGTTTTATCGAGCAATACCCTCGATCTCTACCTTGACGAGCTCCAGGCATGGATTTCGACAGGGCAAAATGTTTTTTTTAACTCTCAGGACATGGATTATCGGCAATGCTCTCCACTCTCGACTGACATTTTGATGAGAAATTCAAGCAAAAAACAATCGTTTTTCGGCTTAGTATCCGCCATTTCTCTACCTATGTCGCCTCAAATTACTTACGATTCCGTTGACCTCCTACACTATTTATGTTTCCTCCACATCTGGGAGTTGTATGGCAACGTTTTCGTAGTATTATTTAGCATGCAGACCAGTGTTGCCATAGAAATATAGTTGAGTGACATCCACCAAATTGACGTTTTCCGTCGGAAATTCAATCTCGAACCTGCACGTGTTATTGAGAACGAGTGTAACAAACGTCTAGGTGTATAGTGTTTCACTTCTGATATGATATGTAAATCAGGGTGAAATCTGTTTCAGATTTACAAATCACTTATCGCACATTGATTTTTTTTTTCTTCATGTATTATTATTGAGATTGATAATTATTGTTATTATTAATGTTAATTTTTGTCACTCTTGTTAATTATACAATGTGCATGACTGCTAATAATTTACTATAGTCTTTTTTTTTATGAGTTGATTGTGTTTCTTTCCTCAGGGCTGGTACATAATTACTTACGCCTTGGGAATATACCATTTAAATTTGTTTATTGCATTCCTGTCGCCGAGAATTGACCCTGCACTGGACGATCTCGGTGAGTGATCCACAGCTACATGTACATGTATGTGTGTTCAGTTTGTGTGAAATTGATGGTCGCAAACATCAAAATTGATACTTTCCAGGATTTTTTTTTTTTAAATAATTATATAAATAATAATCTCAAAATACCAGGCATGAGGTTAAATAGAGCATAACATTATGTTGTACCGGTAAGAGTCACTGGGAGAGAAATATGTACAATTGTATGTAGCAAGACTGTAGCTGTACCATTCAAGTCAACACAGGACCAAAATCATATTTTGCAAAATGTTGAAGATCTTCACAAGAAATGGCACCAGATTGTCCTAAGATACAATGTACGACAATGAGAAGTAAACAATCCCTAGTATCGGTATTACATTTGACGACTTGAAGAATTTTGGTACACATTTAGCCAGATTTTCTTTGCTGTTTTTTTTTGGGGGGGGGGGGGGGAACTGTTGTGGAGAACTCCCGTAACTGAATTTCACTTTCTTACACCAAATCTATACCTAACATTGAAAGGGTCTCAATCTTACTCTCAGCCGATCAGAAATGACCTCTCATTGAGCTCACCAATCAGACACAATGCTAATCTGTACAATGAATATTTTGTAGCTTGCAAAATAAACCATTGCAGTGGTACATGTATTGTTGGAAAAAAGCAAAGAAAGCACAACTTTGAATAATTTGCTTGTTTAGCAAAAGCCATATATACAATGACAGTACAGACTGTGTAATAAGACATTTATTGACCAAGCTTGTTTGGTCCAGATGGGGAGATATTGGTCTCATTCTTTTTGTGTGTGTATGGACCTCGCCCTTCAAGCTCAGTCCATACACACACAAATCAGAATGAGACCAATATTCCCCCATCCGAACCTTGCACTTGGTCAATTAATTTACTGAATTTATTGTAACTGTGTAATTTGAATGGATTGGATAGTCAAACAATGTGGAAGCCATTTCAATGTCACAGCATGCCACAAAACCTCTATAAATCAGAAGTAAGAACAAATACAGGCAAACAAATGATCTCTTTTATGGCAATTGATCTTTGGAAAGACCTCCTGACTAACATGAAGGATTTAAGTGCATTCGCTTTTTCAAAACAACTGAAACGTTACATACTGTCAGAGCAACACTCCTAATTTCTATATATCATTCAGTCTCTCTCTAATTCTCTAAAAAAAAATGTTAACTCTTAAACTCCTTTTTTTTCTCTTCCTGTTATAAACACTTAACTAAATATGGCTGGGGGCTAACTAGAAAACCCAGCGGTTAACTTAGCCCTCAGGCTCACACATTTCTTATTATTTATTATATTACTCTTAGTCTACATTTATCTCCATTCTCTGTCTGTATTTTATAATTATTGTATAAAAAAAAAAGATGAGCAAAAATAAATTGAATTGAATTGAATTGCATGGCAACCAGGGTTGTCACCAAAGGATCAAATTGGGGGGAGGGCTCAAGGGGGAGCCAATAGCCCCCTTCTCCAAGGAACTGCCCCCACTCCCCCATCAGACTGTCCCCTACCCCATCAGACTGCCCCCCCTCAGCAGTGAAAATTGGTGATGCAATATCAGAGGAATTTAGATGTTATAAAGGGGACAGGCAGGGGTGTATGCTAAGTCCAACGCTATTCAACCTATTCCTTAGTGACCTGCCTGAATTTCTTAATCAGGCAATGTGGCAGAACCAGTCGAAATCCAAAATAAAACAATAAGTTACCGCTGAAGGTCTACAGAAATATCTACATAGAATCAAGGAATATTGCAACCAATTCAATTTAGAAGTAAATACCGAAAAAACAAAAACCATGGTCTTCAACAATACAGGAAAGAGAATGAACAACTATGTTTTTAATTACGACGGTGAAACCCTGGAAAATGTTTGAGCATTTAAATACCTTGGTTTAACGTTCAGTACGTACTGTAACTTCACACTAGCCAAACAAGAACTGAAAAAGATAGCGCTAAAAGCCCTTTTTAAACGCCGCAAAGAAATGGGTGACCACTTTTGAACTGACCTAAAGCTCACACTGAAATTATTTGACTCTCTTATTCAGCCAAATTCCTCCTATATGGAAGTGAAATCGACTGTAAGGGTCCTATTGACAGAGATCCAATAGAGTCAGTTCATGTTAAGTTTTGCAAATGGCTCCTAGGAGTAAATAGGAATGCTACGAATAATGCTTACGTGCTGAACTAGGCAAACTCCCACTTAAAGGTGAAGTGATATTCCGAAGCATTAAATATTGGCTAAAACTGGAAAATGTGGATAATACAAAATTGGCAACCGAGGCCTACGCTGACTCCAGACTCTTACTCAAGCCGATGGACTGGTGCCAAAAGATAAGAAGCATAATACATGTATGTCACCTCGGCTTTGGCAATCTGTGGCTAGACCAGAATAATATAACCAATTGCACAGCACTCGCTAGCAAACTAAAACAAAGGCTATGAGACGTTGAATGCCAAAACTGGTGCAGCGAGATCCATAATGACTCTAGAAGTAATTCAAATCAGCGAAATAAGTTAAGAACATACAGAATATTCCAGAAATGTTACAAATTAGAAAATTACTTGAAGGAAGTATACAATGTGAAGCACAGAATAGCACTAACAAGGCTAAGAATAAGCAACCACAAACTAGAGATCGAAAAAGGAAGGTATGCAAGACCATACAAACCAATCGAGGAAAGATTATGCCATTTCTGCCTCTCGGAGATTGAGGATGAAACCCACTTTGTCTTGAAGTGCAAGAAATATGAAAACCTAAGGAAGGAATTATATGCTTCACTAAATAATATATTTAATATAAATGAGGCACACAGATCTGAAAATAGCCTATTTTTATGCACAATCATGAACCCTGACAGTAGAATTTCTAGTCTTTCAGCAAAATTCATTATTTTATAACTGCTTCAACATCAGAGCTGAAGCTCTAATGCAGTGATGCCTGTTCCCACTAACAGAGATGTACATAACTTAATTTAACTGAAATTTATTGGACCCATGTCGAAGTACTTGCATGTACAAAACACCAATAAAATGTGTCTGTCTGTCATCAGACTGCCCTCCTCCCCCATCAGACTGCTGGCTAGATTTAGCCACTGGATGTTATTCAGCAATCACTGGGTTACAATAGAAACACACTCACCTTTGGAGTCTCAAACATTTTTCCCATATGTTTTCTGACTTTACCCCCAAATAGTTTCCCATTTTTTACTTTTTCCCCCATTAATTTTCTCATTTTGACTGACCTTACCCCCCTGGTGACAAAGTTCCCTGGTAACTTTACTTTACTGCCCATTCAGGTTGAGGAGTTACATTGTACAGCGCGACATGCAAATGTATAACCACTTTTAATGTATTTGCATACTTACGTGCGAGATTATCCCAATCACATACAAAAGCGGCTGATCAAAATAATAAACAACTGAAACCACAAATGAGGACCTGTTAGTATATGATTGGATAATCTTGCACCTGCCACATTCACGAAAGTATGCAAATACATTATAAGTGGTCATTGTGCATTGTGCTGTTAGTAACAGTGTTTTAAATTTGTGTTCATTGCAAAGGCTGATTGCTCATGTTGCTAACCAATCTGTCCTCTGTTGGCGGCTTGGCTTTGTATATGTACATTATGCAGTTGTGCGAGTGAGCAAAATATGATTTGAAGTGAAACATTCAATATTTTACAGCTTTCTTGCCATTTCTTGAAGGAGAGAATTTTACAGATCAGACATGAAATCTTGTGTATCTTCATGATGGTTATGTCTATGCTCTATTATCAGATGAAGATGGTCCCAGTTTACCAACAACAGCAGACGAGGAGTTCAAACCCTTTATCCGTAGACTACCAGAATTTAAGTTTTGGTTAGTATACTTAATTATAAATACATGATATACCGTAAAATCCTGGTTATAGTCCCCCCAGTTTTAAGCCCCCGGTTATAAGCCCACCTGTCTGCTGATGTAAATGTCCTTCCAGATATAAGCCCATCTCATACTATGTGGCAATTGATGTCGAGTGAAAAATGAGTTAATTATAATATATAATCGGACATAAAGACATTGCTAAAAAAAACACTGAGACAATGTGGTTACTTGCTTTTCAAGTTTGATTATAAGATATACGGTATCCAATCTTTTGAGCAGAAGTTGTTGTTATTTTGTATTTATTTACTATCATTGGTTGGTAAATAAAGCGAAGACATTTTTCATAAAATCATTTCCTCTGAATCCCAAACACTTTTTTCCTGCCAGTTACAGTGTATAAGCCCCACCGATCATAAGCCCACCCTTATGAATGAGTATAAGCCCAGGGCTTATAACCAGGATTTTACGGTATGGTGTATTGACATGTGTTTTTCGTGTGTGGAATTTCATGAAAATGATAAAAATACATTACTGATGTATTTTGTATGCATTGTAGGTACGGCGCAACAAGAGGGGTACTTATTGCAATGACTTGTACATTCTTTGATTTCTTCAACATCCCAGTGTTCTGGCCAATACTTGTCATGTACTTCATTATCCTATTTACACTAACGATGAAGAGACAAATTAAGGTAAGTCGGAGAAGTGCATATACAAAGGTAGCTGCCATATCATTAGAGACATTTTAGCATTTTTTTAGTACTGACAGTCTTTCATTAATAATTATTGTTTTAAGATCTTGTAACTCATTGAGGAAAATGCTCCACCTTTTTGAATGTTTTGAAAACATTGAAAACTGTTGGTTACTATAAATAACATTAATATGGACTGAAATGCAAATTAAAATTAAGAATTTGTTTTATTCACGTGTTCTCAGCCAACGAGATTGCATATTTTTAGCAGCTACTGTATAATTACGATAAATATGGAAAATGTTCCTTATAACAAGTACAACAACCACAATCACTCAAAAACACTGTACGTACATACAGTCCTGCTCAAAAATTCTGCAACCATTGGCTGCACCTGAGGCACCAACATTTGATGCCTGGGTAAACATCGCCAGTTTGGTGCCACCGATGGTAAACAATGGGCAGCTAGCCATCGACTGTTCATAGCCTATTCTGTGCAAAGGCTAAAAATGGTTCAAAGCTACATGTATTTAGCGGCTAGCGATTGACTGTTCAAAGTCCTTTAGCAGACTAACTGTTGACTGTTCAAAGCCATCATTTTAGCAGCTACATGTACATGTAGCTGTCAATGGTTCAAAGCTGTTTAGCTAGCCTTACTTACTTATCTTTATTTATACATGGAAAATCATCAGTTACATACATAGATAAAAAACACTAAAATATGAAACTGTTTTACATGAAAGCCATGTTGCAGGGACGAATAAGAAAAATAGGAATGTCATATATAAGAAATATTTACATAAGGTTAAAATAACTCGATTTCGTAAGATTAAAAATGAAGTTATTTAAACTAGTTGATTGCCTTACATCCTCAGGCAGTTCATTCCATAACTTAGCCCCACTAAAGCGAAAAGCCTTTTTACCGAAATTGGTTTGTGGCCGTACGAGGGTTAGTTTTGTTGATGAGCCCCTAAGATTGTAATTTGTAGAGGCTGAACGTGGTATAAATTTTGAGGATAAATATTCAGGAGACAGGTTATTTAAAGCCTTATAAATCATTATTGCTTTTTGTTTGATTCGTCGAATATATAGTCTGTCCCAATTTAGAGTACTTAGGAGCTCATCAATCTTAGTATCAAAGGGTAAACCGGTTATTATTCTGGCAGCTCGGTTTTGCAACTTTTGTAGATTCTAGGCAAGTCCTTTGTTTAGATTTTCCCATACAACACTGCAGTAATCAAAATGAGGGAGTATGAGAGTATCATAGACACTTAGCAGTGCTTTGGGGGGTATGAAAGGCTTTATACGTCTGAGTGCACCTAGACCTGAGGAGATTTTCTTCATGAGTTTGTTAATGTGGGTTTTCCAAGACAAATTTTCATCTAGATGTACACCAAGATATTTTGTTGAGGTAACTCTTTCTATGACTTTACCATCAATGGTGAAAGATAAATCATCGGCGTACATCCGAGGAAAATATTTTAATAGGCAGTTGGGTAGATCGTTGATGTAGAGTAAAAACAGAAGGGGCCCTAGGATCGTTCCTTGGGGCACGCCGCAATTGAGGGTTCTGGGACTAGATGTTTCATTATTTACCCTGCATCGTTGCTGCCTGTTACTAAGATACGAGTCAAACCAGTTCAAAGAGGCTTGATCTAATCCATACAATTTAAGTTTTTCAAGAAGGATTTTGTGGTCGACAGTGTCAAACGCTTTTTTCAGATCCAGGAATAACACAGCATTGACATGTCCTTTGTCAATGCTGTAGTACCACTGGTCTGTGGCTTCTAGTAATGCTGTCACCGTAGAGTGGAGGGTTCGAAATCCCGATTGGCTATTAGTAAGGATTTTATGTTCTTGAAGATAATCATAAAACTGATCAAATACCAGCCTTTCAAATAATTTTGCAACAGCAGAGATAATTGAGATTGGTCTATAGTTATCTGGATCAAATTTAGTACCCTGTTTAAAGAGAGGAGTAACTCTTGCAAGCTTCCAATCTTGGGGGAAGATCTCTTTTGCTATAGATAAATTAAATAGTGAGGTTAGAGAGGGGCTAACAATTTCAGCTGCATCTCTTAGTAACCTGGAAGGGATATTATCTAATCCTGTGGCTTTAGCTAAAGGGAGCTTCTTTAGTAATCTGAGGACTTGCCTTCCTTCAATAGGTTTGATTTGAAATGAGGAATCTACTGTCTTTAGATAAGTTTTGAAAGACATACATCTATTATTATCGGAGATCTTTCCTGCTAATTTGGGGCCGATTTCGGCAAAATGCTGGTTCAAAGCCTCGGCGATTTCTTTTGGATCTTCGATCGTATTTCCCATAATGTTAATTTTGTTTAATATGGTTGTATTAACTTTATGGGACCTTAGCTCGTTAATAGCTTTCCACATTTTCTTCTGATCACCATTATTAGTTTTAATGGTGTCATGGAAGTAGTTTGCTTTAGCATTGCGGATATCATTATTCAATTTATTTCGGGTTTGTTTGTATCTTAACCAATCAGCTGAATTGTTCAAAGCAGTTTGGAGAGAGAGAGAAAAGCCAGGTAATAATATTCAGCATTCATATAATGCTAATTAGTGGCTAGCTGTCGACGGGTCAAAGCCATCTGCAGATTTTGCGCCACCGATAGTAAATGCCATGACTAAACACCTACATGTATCTATCTAACCTCAGTCCTAAAAATCGATCAAATTTGTCATAATAGCAAGCTTTAGATTCTAGTATGAGTACGACAATGAGTAAAAAAATTCACAATCAGTGAACACTTTAATAATATACATGTATATCAACAAACAAATACTCTTAATAGCTTGTTCTTGCATCTCCAGCATTGTTTGGCAGAAATGGAAGAGTTCTACTTTCTTGCGACTGAGATATTTTGTGTCTAAAAGTCGTACTCGTAGTAAAAGGCGTACTCATTCTGGAATTTAAAGCTTCCATATTTTTTTATGTATTTGTAATGACTAGAAATGCATAGCATGAGTCAGAATAAATCAAATATGCTTTTGTTCATTTCAGCACATGATCAAGTACAGGTATATTCCTCTGACATTTGGCAAGAAACGCTACAAAGGCAAGGAAGACACAGGCAATGTAGTCAAATCTTGAACTTATTAATGCCAACACTAAAAATTATGATATACAGTTGCTTTAGTTCTTAGTTAAAACCAGGGAGGGAGATGGCGATGAATCTGTATACGACCAGAGCTTGCTTTTGATTTAAATTGAAAATATGGGGGGAGCATGTATCATGTCTCCCTGTTTTCAAAAAAGGGGAGATATGCAGTTTTTCTTGGAAGACCATTCAGACTTGTCTTCTGCTCAGATTGAGTGAGCAAAGCCATATACTCTGCCAATAATTGACACACCCTCCAGGGAATAGCAACTGTTCTCCAGTCTCTAAAGTCATGAGCAATGAGAGGTTTGCAACGAAGACAATAAATATAAACTTGCTGTGAGAATCAGAGCTAGGAGATACATTTAATGTAAACAGTATACAAGATGATAATGGGGGAGCATATATAGCCAATCACAACGAGATACAGATTCATCTTCCTCCCACCGCCCTGGTTAAACTACATGACTTTGTATCTAACATAGATGTAAGAGATATCATAATATTATCAGTTATAAAAACTACAAGCACATGCTTATTGTTATTAATAATGAAATTGCACTTGTCTAATGCATATACATGTATGCTGAATCACCACTGATTCGAGTATGAGGAATATAATTCAGCATGGTATCACTACTGTAGTAACTGGTTGTAGAATGACTTCTCTGCCATTTATACCTTGCTGTTGCTAAAAAAATATGAATTAAAACGAGCAGACGAATTCAAAGAAACTTGCTTTGTAGCCTGACAAGGTATACTAAAGTAATGGGAAAAGCACTTGGAAAGAAGTATATTGCCTTTGTTGTGACATCGGTTTCCTTATTAATGTGTTTCTTGGAATTACGTTGTACCTTGTCAGGTTGCAATTTCCCTACAGAATGCATACATGAAATATGTACAAGCAAGAAACACAAAACAGATCAATGGAAGGCTGTGTGAAAAAAGGGTGTAAGTTACTCTTGATCACATTCTAAATTCTCCCTTAGAAAACAAAGAAATTGAAGGAGAAATTAGAATGTGATCAGGAGTCACTTACACCTTGTTTGCACACAGCTCTTCGATTATGTTGGGCTCATTTCAGATGCTGCACCACTGTTAAACTTAGTGCTAATCACCTAAGGCTATTGTTAAAGCTCATTAGCAATGAGTGGAGCAGTTCAGGAAAGGGGGAGGGGTGCACTTGTGTAATAAATGGTAGGTACATGCAGCGTCTGCTCCAGAACTAGAAACAGTTTGTCAAAAAAGTAGTTACAAAAGCTGGATTACATATAACTTTTTTAATGAATTTAACCAGATTCATTAAGAGTTTTAAAAATTGACCGATATTGCCACATATTTTGCCTCAAAACTGGACCTGGTTACCAAATTTTGCAGCTCAAATCCAGGCCCAGTACTGTTGCACATCCCTTATATGCTAACACATGAGTGCCCCCCCCCCCCCCCCCTCCCTCCAGTGAATAGCATCTGCAATGGAACTTAGATTTGGAAATATAGTACATATATTATTGCATTCTTATTTGCATTCATTTGACTACAAACCACTAACAGTGGTTAGTGTCTGGGATGTGACTGAAGTGAATGTTAAGTGATGGGCAGGGCCCTACAGGCTTTTACAGGGCCTTTTAAGCTTGGTTTTCACTAGTGACATAAACATAAGCACAAGCTTCATGCAGTGAGCATGACTGGCAGCAACAAGCATTAGTACATACTGTACACATGTGTATTAAACGTCTCTGGGTAATTTTTGTCACCACTCCCTCAACAGAAGAAAACAAAATGATGGGCAAGTCGACCAGGGGTGTTTCATATGTATGCGTACAATGTATGTGCTTATGTCGCTAGCTCATGTCCTTACTCATAAACCTGTCACATACAAATATGTACATTGTAAGCATAAGAGTAAGAACGAAATTGAAAACTGATTTAGCCATTATTTCTATTATCAGTGTAAATATAGTACTTAAATCATTTATTAGGGCTAGGTTTATAACCACCCTGTACTACTCTAGCAGTACTTTCCAAGTAGTTCAGTATCGTAATGCCATTAAAAAGTCCAATTTGAGGTCACATTAATCTTATGGAATATTGTCCCACTGTATATTAAGATATATTGGAACAGAATTTTAAAACAATTATTTTTTGTTTTACTTGACGTTAATGAGTAGCTACAAGTTTGAAACATAAGTTTTTATCACGCGGTCGCTATGTAGAGTCCCAGGAGAATAAAAACCTTTATTTACGTCCGGTAAACTCGTTCTGAAACCCACCAGTGTGAGGTTACCGGAGCCAAAACCATTGTTTTATCCAAGATGGCCGAACTGCGATAACAGCCCATAGCTGAAGTAGATACACTGTGTAATTGTATGTAGTTTGTTGAGAGGGGAATGGGATGGGCGTAAAATGTAATGTTTTTTTACTGAAAGTGGTAACGTTACGGACACTACCACACATTCAATAAACGGCTCAATGTCTTTTAAAGTTAAACGCGTCTTGTGTTAGGAAGATATTTAGGTATTCTTTTCATAGACTGCATTTATAATGGCCGCCCCCGTCGAGAGAGAGATCTAATGCTACCACATGAAAGGTTACAGTCATTAAAACTAGTAATTGTGTTGAGTTTTAAAGCAATGTAGAGAATAGACTATATGTGCTATCACTTTGGTTGGCTAATGCTACCAGAATTCTGTGTGCTGCTGCTTTTGTTCCTCTAATGTCAGATAGGGTTGTAATATGTATTCCATATATGGTGATTACTGGACAAGCATGCAGATAGCGCTCCCTGATAAGCGAAAAGAGGAACCTGACAAGCGAAGAGTGGCCCGAGTTTGAATGAAAGGTTATGTAATAAAATATTGTCACAAACCAACCGTAGTGGTTATGATGTTCGCCTTAATGCGAAAGGTAATGGGTTTGAATCCCAACATTTCCCCCTCATTTATCTTCCCTTCTTGTTTGCCTGTGAACCCGTAGCCATTAGCCCTAAAACCTCGTTGTTTACCTGGGAACCTCTTTACGGAACGGTTAGGTTTGTGGTATGGATTAGGGTTTCTTGGAAATTTAAAACGTTTGATTATACCAAAGCCTCTTGTCTGGAAATGAGACTAGGGGTTGCTATTCGCTTGTCAGGTTCCTCTCCATTTGTCAGAGACCGCTATCTGCTTGTTCAATAATCACCATATGGAATACGTGTTACAGACCCGGCTAGTCAATGTAGACCATTGTGGGTTAAAATCTGAATACTCCAGTTTCGTATTCGAAAATTACCGCTGAATGCAATGACCACAGACGCATGTACTCAGGCTTAGCCTCATTCTGAAGTTAAACATTCATAAATACCAGCGAGAAGGTGGGCTTTCACAACTCTCTGTATTGTTGTAGTTTCGCATTTTGCACCTCCTCGCTAGTATTTAAGAATGTTTAACTTCAGAATGAGGCTAAGCCTGAGTACATGCGTCTGTGGTCATTGCATTCAGCGGTAATTTTCGAAATTCTGGTAGAAGTACTTAACTGACGGCATATAGCGCGCACATTGCTGTGGAGTCGTGTACTCTTTAGTAAACGATCAGCAGTGTTTATTAGATTTAAAAACATGAAGGCATAGCCAGAGTGTTTTTAGATCTGATAAAACACGTGCTGCGAGTTTATTGAACGGCTTTAAAAACGTTAATGTATAGAGTCATGTTATTGAATTATTTTGGTGACACGATCTATTTCGGCCGAGAAAATTGAAGATAAAGTCTGTCAGATGTACAGACACTCATTAAACATTTTTTGTTTTTTTGTAATGAATTATTAATAGTTGAACGGCATTTCATTCAAAGGCTAACGAACATGAAAGCGAGGCTAGAAAGGCCTGTTTTTCTTATAGAAATCTCTATTTAAAATGGCTGTACCTTCATGGCTTTTTAAGCCACAGCACTGAAATTTCACAAGATCACTAATGTCGACATGCTCTTTCACTTGACAATGTGGATAAGCTATTCAAACAGAAATACACATTTATGAATGCAGTCTGAGTATAAAATAATTGAACATGATGAGTCCATGCGCTATTTTGGCTGATATTCCTTTTTGTTATTATGCCCGCAGATTTTGGCCAGCCAGAAGTTAAAACAAACAGCACTGAACTAGTGCTCACATAAGGACGTGGAGCGGGTACAACATAATAACAAGGCCCTAGACAATGCACCTTGCTCGAAAAACCTGGCCTACATGTATTCCAAAGGTGAAAGAATCACAGAAAATCGCTAGTAGAATGATGGGTTTTAATAGTTAGCATTTGTTCGTAGCTGATTTATACGTAAACATACTTCGTAGCTCATTTATAGGTTAAGTAACAGTCGGCGCAAGCCGGAGGCACAATTCTATTGTTCAGATGCAATTTGCTTTCCCCACTTTAGTATTTTCTGTTTTTCATACTGACAACTCATCAACCCTTAAATCAGAAATTTCTGAAATTATATCCACTAAAAATGCATTTTAAAGGTGAGTTCTTTTGTGTGAAAACTTTTGTCCAATCAGAAGAGTGCAAAACAATAACCAAGAAAACGTTCAATTTAAAAATGTTCCCCATATTGAAAGTTCGTCATATTGAAAGTTATGAGAGTTTTCACTAGTTGCAATTCAAATCTGTTTACAAAATGAGAAAAAATGTTCTTAAATTTTAGATAGATTTTAATGTCTAAGCCAATGAGGTGGAAGATTGAAACAATACCACAATTAGCACCTTTTTACATTCCATGCATAACATAACCCTACCTCTTGCGCGGACGATTACTTAATATACTTCGTATACAGCTATTTCAAACAAGGTTGTCCCTAACAAGCGAGAAGCGACATTCCCAGGCCGAAATGAATTGTGGGTATAACTGTCGAGCTCTGCGAAACGGATAAACTACAGTGCAGCTCAGGAGCCCATTAATATTCGTCTTAAAGTCTGACCCAAAAACAAACGAGTTCACCAGACTTTTAGCTACGACCACAATTCATTTCGGTCCGGGAATGTCGTTTGCGGTTTGTCCGGGACAACCTTATTGAAATAGCTGTATATCACAAGTGAATAGTGCTTTTCACACGCTATGATTGGCTGCTCAAAATCCAAACAATATCCAGCACTCTTCACTGTTTTTGGTCTTGCGCATGAAGAATTCAATTCTTAATGGCTTTTTGAACTCATTTGAGGCTGGTTAATTCACTTATGTGGTGTATATTAAAACAATTATTCCCTTCAGTGTTGTCGACTAGAAATACAAATAACCTATTTGTGGCGCCGAAATATGCCTTGATATTTTGTCGGCGGACATTATCTGATCCGAGAATAGACCAGTTCCCGAGAGCGAAGCTCGAGCGAAACTGAGCTTCGAGGATCAGATAATGTCCTGAGGACAAATATCAAGGCATATTTCGACGCCACAATATAGGTTATTGTCGTTATCATCCTTCGAATATTTTCTTTGACACGTGCTTATACGCCCACAGGGGGTGTATTCGCTGATATTTACCGCTCGCGGAGAGAGAATATCGGGTCACGTGACGCATTCAACCAATCACACGCGAGAGAAAATATTTGGGTTAACGGCGGATATTTAACTGTCCAGTTAATATCCACCACTAGTCGCGTCCACTTCGGGGAATTCCCTCTTTTCACCTGGTGGCCATCTTGGATTCAAAGCGAGGCAATCCTTTGTTTTTGCCAGGTTAGCCTCTTACTGAGGGGGCTAACCTGGCAAAAACAAAGGATTGCCTCGCTTTGAATCCAAGATGGCCCATTCTTATTATTCGTTTTAGTCAATCTCTATTCTGATTTGCTGACAGTTTAGTGCGAATGATGTTGCATATAATCATTGCACAGGCGTCACTGAACCATCTTGCATAATTTCAGCTGATTTGTGCCAATCCATGTATAAATAGGGTAACTACTTCATGTAGGCAGTCACGTAGTGGTCCGGCAGTGACTATATAAGTAGGTATGTTACCATAAATAGGAAGTTGTGCATGGTATAATAGGGCCATGTCCAGGCCATGCCACCTTCAGTTGTCACTCAGCCTTTGTGGAGTAAACATCTCTGTGATGCTCCATTTGAGTGCTCCCTACTGATTGTCGCTTATCACGCGAAATTCAAATCAGACACAAAAAGAACTTCATAGCAAGTACTACAGAGTTCATAAACAGTCGTAGAATACCGCCTAAAGTCTTTAATAAAGAACTATGTTCCCTCTGTTCACTTTTTGATGCCTTGTTTGATTTGAAACCCTCAACATTTGGCATTGTAACAATACTCTATAATTTGACTTTCGAGTTCGCCATGCGTGAAAAGATTTATACCGGAACTTCTTTATAATAAAGCAATTGCTGGTTTGCCATCGAGCCCCAGAGATTCAAATAACAAAGACGCGCCGGCCATGTTGGTTGGATCAAACAAAGAAACTTGGTTTCATGGTTGATCTTTTGTTTACGTTAACCAAGATGGCGGCGATGACGTCACGGCGTGAAAACGAGCAGTTATTGGAATCCCATTTTTCGCAAAATTATCAAAACCTTGGTCTGTGTTATCAGCTGAAGCCGTTGGTCTTGATAGTCTTCGGTGTCATGCGAAAAACCAATTCCAATAATTGCGTAATACTGTGCAATGCACTAAGTGTTTGTCTTTGACCTGTCATTGTAGGGTAGCATTTTTAAAATGCATGATTATCAGTGTCTTCTGCCTGTTACCTTTCATGCTGGCCAAGCGTTTTCGAGTTAGGTGTACTCACGGTTTTGAGTGGAATTTGTGGTTAATTCGAACGAGTGTCATACTTGCGTGAAAACGTGGATTTTTGCGTGAGAAAACCGTAATACATTTCAAAACATGAAGAAAATGAACAAGTTGGCTTCACTTTCATTTATTCACAGGGAGCCCCAGCTCTGCATGTTTTAAGCAAAATATAGATCGTATAGACCCTTTTAATAAGTGGTTGGAATTCAACTATAGTGACGTCAATCGCGGAAAAGCAACAGATCGCGAATGTTTAACTCATGATTTCTTGAATAAAAGATGGCAATATAATTCAGACGTTGCAAAATGCAGCAGAGGCGCTGGTTACTACATTTTAAAACATGCATTCAAGTCCTGATACACGAGAAGGACGCGTATGACGTCATTGATGATACAGTCAGACTTATTAAAAGGGTGTATTCAGGTTGTTCAAAAAGGTGGTTGTCTCGTGCATGAAGCATTGTGCTGTTGAGGAATAGTGAATTCCTAATATTGTTATTGAACTGAATACTCCTAGCACACACGTGGACTTGAATAAACACGCTATTAAAATAACGCATTTCTCTATTGGAATGGGTAATGAAACACGCACGATGCAGCACGCGCGATGCAGCACGCACGATGCAACACGCACGATGCAGCACGCACGATGCAGCACGCACGATGCAGCACGCACGATGCAGCACGCACGATGCAACATGCACGATGCAGCACGCACGATGCAGCACGCACGATGCAGCACGCACGATGCAGCTACCAGTCTGCTTTCATTATCAGTTATGGCTCGATTACTGATCATGGCCAGATTCGGGTCGGGTGGAACTTCTCGAAACGAGCGACAGTATTGGCCTACCTAACAATAGAAAACACCCTAACCTTTGGAAAGTGTAGTACAAAAACTAGAAGTATAGTATTATGGGTGCAATCATGATACGGGTCTCGAGAGGTTCCGTGCTACTTCCATGCAGATTCTATTGCCATAATTGTCATCTTTAACTTTCACAAGCCAATATTATCACTACTACCCTGCGAGCAGAGCCATCAACTCCCACGAGAAGAAAAGAAGGCTCTGCAGAATTCGTGTTTCTTTCGCCCAAATTATGGCTTGACAAGCCTGTTAAAACCGGTTTATCAGCGAGTTTTGTTCTAAGCTGGTCCACTGCGACAATGGCGGAGAAAGATTACACGACTGGGTGACCGAGTGAGTCTGGCACGAGAAGAACTTCCTTGCTACGAAGTGTGTTACATTCAAATCTACAATTTTTCAGTGCATCCTGATTGGTTAAAAGTGACGGCCTTTGTTTCTTCTTGCGGGAAACCCAAAGCTAAAAATAGCTACATCATCTGTTCTGCTGTTGGACAGACATAATCTGGGAGATGCACGCTCTTGGTAACGACTCCCGGGTTTACGCAAGAGTGGGGCGGTTTCTGAAGAATTTCTATGGCATGCGAGACATTTAGTTTTGAAATATTTCAAGTAGATATTTTATATTTTTGTATTATCATTCGACTACATTATTTTGGCTTACTGAATTACTTTTAAAGACTGTTTTTAATTAGTAAAGTAAAAGAAAGCTATTCATTTGTATCATTTTACAATCATAAGTGTTTCGTGTCGTCGAGTTAGACGCCCAGCCTATAATAGTCAATGATCATGATTTTTAAAGGGGCTGTGTCACGGTAAGACTTTACATTCGTTTTTCCGGGCCGGAAAGAGCTATTTCCACCGATTTTGATACGAACTAACGAACCTCTCGGCCATGTGGGATGCTTAAAATCAAAGTAAATATGCAAAAATGACAAACAAATAGTCTATATAAACAGTTTCCAGGGAAAATATTGAAAATCCTTTCAATCAAGCATTGATGAAGGGAAGTTTAACTGTTTGTATCCAATTAACAGCCACTAAATGAGCGATTACTCGATACATGCGCAGTACCATGACATAGCCCCTTTAACGGAACTGTACATAGATGGTTGCTGACCAAGTCGCAAATGTAAATGAATTCATCTTGTAGAATTCAGTGAGCGATTTGATGGCTTAAATGCAGGTTTAACACGTACATATGTATAAATCATAACAATGACGAAGACTCGTCTGTACAGGTAAATGTCATTCTCGAATGAAATTAAAACGTTTTGGATTCCCTGAACTGAGAGCTTGATCACAAGTGAGTGCGAAGGTCACGCTCGCTTACAGTCACGGGAGTAATACAGTACCGCTCGAAACCTGTATTCTGGTTGCTCATTATACTGTAGCTTGTTTTTGTACTGCACGTTCTAAAGGTAAGGTTGGGTAAGCCAATGCTGTGGCTCGTTTCGAGCGGTACAGGCCGGCTCAGTCATGGGTTTTCGGCCCACGTGACTGCAAGGTGTTGTCCCAAATGCGGGGGAGCTGGTACCGGCCCCGTCATGGTTTAAATCGGGTAGGTTGATCCGGATCACACCGTGGCAAAACGTCACGCGCATGTGTATTTGCTATTTCTTGTCGTGGCGCGGCCGCCCCCAGTTTCCCGCGAAAACTGGAATCAAACAACAGGCACATGCCGTGCTTTTAACATTTCTGCTTAAAAGTATCCATTTGTGAACTGTTTTGTCAAAAAATAAGAAAACTACTAAAAAGGTAAGCCTAAGACTTTAACAGGTTGAAGTTTTCTTAATTTGTAATTCACTGTGAGTTTACTAAGTTATAAAATTATTTACTAAAATAGTTGAAACCCTCGGTAATTCGTATTTTATAGCAGAGCCTTCGTTCTTTTGTCCAGCGGAGCATACCGTTTTGCCGCGGTGTGGATCCGGATGTAGAGGTAGATGTGACGGGGTACCAGCTCACCCGCATTTGGGACAACACCTTGCAGTCACGTGGGCCGAAAGCCCGTGACTGCAAGCGAGCACTCACTTGATCAAGCTCTCAGTTGAAAGTCAAAGCTTAAGGTTTTAAGTTTCTTTCAAATTTCTTGTACAGAGTCTCAAAGTTTTAATTTAATTCGAGAATTATAAATCATAGAGTAATAAACGCAAATCTCAGGTCCTGAATATATTGACCTTTGTTGTGAATGTGTATAGAAAAAAGGGGAACTAGATGTCTCTAGCAAAATCAGAGAAGAACGTGCTTGTCTATTTTGCTGTCTTTTTTTAACTCGTGGATGTTGCGTAGCAACCCTCGCTCCCTTGCTCGCTCCCTCAGTCACTCGCTCCCTCACTAACGTGTTAACTACTAGCACTAAGGTGTCGCCTCCCTTTCATATCGCTAAAATCAGCCGAGAAACAGGAATAAGGTCAAATTCACGGGAATATTCGCGGGGTTTACCGAATACATTTTTATAATATGTTGAAGTTTTAAAATGGCCGATAATATCAGTGCATAATTTCTCGCAACTATGTCCTCCCGCAACACAAACACAAACAATTCCTTGCTTTAGAGTCTATTGCTTCTCGTATGGACCACTAAGACGAAATCCTTCAGGTGAGAGCCGGATTGACAAGTCGATTGACAGATCGAAGGTTCAAGTCCATGCATTTCGTTTTCACTGAGATCAGTCTACTTAAGCCCACTCCGAGCCCTAAACTCGCTTAGAGTCGCCTTAAATCGCATTAAGTCGCTTTAAGAGGGAATTCAGCAAGTTACTCCTTATAATCAGTTTTGCTTAAGTTGCCCGAAGTTGCAATAAGCAATTCTTCAATTTTTCTTAAGTCGCCTTAAGTTGCCTGAAGTCGCCTATAATGTCCCCAATTATTTCCCCGAAATTGCTTAAGTCGCCCTAACTGCCCTAAGTTGCCTTAAGTCTTCTTCCTTAGCTTACATAAATTTATACCGTCAGTTAACGGCTCCGATAATAAATCTACTCGATCGTATGAACCAATGCGGATCAGATCATGCCTGAAAAGCGGTCGGAGGACTTTGATCAGACAGAGATGAAGGCGCACCACAGGGATCCCAGAAATGCTAATTGTTGACTCGGTACGTTTGGTACAAACTAGCGATACAAGTGATCAACACTGGCGCAAACAATTTTCATTCAACAATGTATTTTCGGTGGTTCTTTACAAACAGCGATGCGAAATCCAAATTATTTTATTCACAATCGCGTTCTGCCTCCATAATATTGAAAACACGTGAAACTATGCACGTATGTAATAAAAACACCACTTACTGCACAGTGTACCCGCCGAAAAATGCTATCGGAAAATATGTCCTTATAGTGGTTCATCCTACCTCGAATTTATTACGTCTTCCGAGAATCATTATTACGTGAAAATTTGAGATGAATGCGTCAAAATAAAGGAGCTGTGTCATGGTGTTGCGCATGCGTGGAGTCAATGTTCGATTGGTCAGTGGCCGTTAATTGATTACAAACAGTTAAAGGGGCTATGCCATGGTGTTGTACATGTATGGAGTCAATGTTCGATTGGTGACTGTTACAGTGCGACTACTGAAAGCGGGGCCACTTAAACAACGAGAACCAATCACATTGTAGAACGAAAACAAATAATTCCAACTTTGAGTTAGTTGAAATGCTATTGTGTTGTACTAGACAATAATTTGCTCAAATAACCGAAGTTGGAATGCTTTGTTTTCGTTCTGCATTGTGATTGGTTCTCGTTGTCTAAGTGGCCCTGCTTTCAGTAGTCGCACTGTAATTGGATACAAACAGTTAAAGTCCCCTCCCTGAAAGTATCAGATTTACAAATCACCTGTTACACATTCCTTTCCTTTGTTTTTCCTTATGAGGAACACCTTGTGAATGTCCTGGTATACCTTCGAATCCTTTACAATGTGGTTTACAAATCCATTCCAGCTTCACTGCGAAACAAAATCAGGCTCCACTATATTCTCTCTGAAGCTGAGTATCCGTTTCACATCTCGAGTGTTTTTCATCCTTCATCAAATTAATATACATGTAGCCTCTCCAATGTTAAGCCTTTTTGCTGGCGCAAACTAGCGATAAAAGTGACATCAACACGGGCACAAGCAATTTACATTAAACAATTTATTTTCGTGATTCTGCGTTGTACAATTCTCAGTTACGGTAATAGCATATTTACAAACAGCGCTGCAAAATCCAAATTATTTGGCACAATCGTTCTGCCTACAAAGGAATGAATACACATGAAGCCATGCAGTATATCACCCGAAAAATACTACCGGAAAATATATATTTACAATGGTTCATCCTGGCCCGTTTCCAGGGCTCACTAATTTGCTGAGATCTACGCGCATCAACAAAATATCAGTTTGAAAAGAACATCAACTCAGACAATACGCTGACTGTTTTAGTAGCTTTAAGGAACTTATCAGGCGATACATATGCTCATTAAAATATCTAGCTATTTATATAATAAAGGCATGAAAGCGAGGCAAGTTGACCCAGCTTGCCACAGGAAGAGAAAAATCTACAGTCGATGGAAAATAACCTTAATTTCCTTATGACACAAAAGAACACAACAGCGCGGTAGGACAGAAACTAAGACATTTCTGACCGACTCCAATTTTGCAATCTCTGGTCCAACTAGCCTCGCTCTGATACCATTGTTACCAGACTTCTTAACGCGCGGACATGAGATTTGAATATATGCATTATCACTTAAAAGCGACATGATGCCGGTTGTCACTGTTGGACGCTATACAGTATGCCTGAACCACCATTACTGTGCAAGTTCGATTTGGATAGTATACAATATTACTAAGTTATTAAGATATCAATTTGTAGGAGTAGCCTCGTTTTCATTTTTTTTCTTCTAGCTCTTAAAATGCAAGTAGCGCTATAACACAACATGAACTCTTTTTGCTCCAAATTCTATTTCTGATATACTTCAGTTGTCTAAATTAGTTTTCTTTGAGAGACTGGAGCAGCAATTCAACTAGAATAAAAGTTACCGGAATTGCGGGATTGATTCATCTTGTGATGTCACAATGGAAAGCTTTTATTGTAGTAGTTTTCTCTTGGGAGGGAGTTGATTCATCTTATGACGTCATAGGACCCACGACAAGTAACCAAATTGGGATTAAATGTCAGAAATTTTTCAAAATCTGCAAGATTAATACATTTTTGTGAGTCTGAACGACCACAATAGTACAATATAATTTTTTTTTTGGGACATGATACTTGCACTTTAAGTGCTGATATCTATGCAGGATTTAAAGACCCAGCTATCAAACTGCACAGCGGTATTACTAACTGTGGCATGCTCTAGCACATGATGGTATTCACTTCACCAAATAACTAACGTTTCTGGCGATATGCAAATTAGGGCAGCTATTTTGTATAAGGTCTAATGGAGTCAAATTAAAAATAGATCTGTGCAGTGTTCATGACTTCTGGCATGGTTCATGGAGTAGCCTACTGCGCTTGCGCGTGATGTCAACGTTGAGATCCTGGAAACGAAGTAAAGGTGACGTGTTAGTAATTCTGCCACCGTAACCATGACAACCGAGGTTATTTGGTTCACTTCCTGGGGCCAACCATTGAACTTCTTAGGGGGTGGGGTGGGTTATCTAGTGTGAGCATTTTTGTTTCAACCCTCAAATGCGGTCTTTTCTTTCCAGGTAATACATGTGCATTAGATTGCAAACATTTAAAACACTATTTGTGATAGTTTGTTTTGGCACAAAGCACATGTATGCTTTTTATCATTGTTTATGTTGCTTTGATGGAAATTTGTTTGGCAACAAGATAGCCTGCTGGATATTTTTTTTCTGAAAACACCCACCCCCCTCCCCTGAGAAGTTCAATGGTTGGCCTCTTAGTTACACTTACAGAATGTAAAAACGCGAAAATCAGTTGAGAAACAGCCACGCGGCAAGAGAATATGGGGAATAGAGGATAAAGAGTCGCGTCTCTTCCCAACCCGTTTTGTCTAACCGCGTACTCTCCCCAACTTTCTTTTCTGTAACCGCGCTCGTGCGGCCTTGTTTCTCGACTGATTTTCTCGATATGAAAGGGTCTTAAATTGACAAGACAGTCTTATGTATGTTCCGCCCAGTTATGTGCCCACTCCAAAAAAGACTGTGAAGCCAATTATTGCGCTCTTTTTCCCATACATAAAACAATCGCTGAATTGAATGAACCAGAACACTATTTGCCCTTACAATAATCTGATGATTGAAGGAAAAGTACTTTCAATTGAAGAAAAGACTCGACGTGGAGACATCAAGAAAATGCAGAAATAATTATTCGACTTCTTAACAGACTCATAGGCCTTTTGCAGGAAACAGTCACGTGCTGATATAATACAGTCACGTGCTGATATAATACAGTCACGTGCTGATATAAAACAGCCACGTGCTGATATAATACAGTCACGTGCTGATATAATACAGTCACGTGCTGATATAATACAGTCACGTGCTGATATAATACAGTCACGTGCTGATATAATACGTCATTAACGAATGAATTTTGCTCATGATCCCAATGGGAAAGGCGTTGCCATGGCTGCTGGATGACAAGCTATCTTCAAAAACGCAATTTTAGAAAGATCGACAATCCATTGGAGGTGGTAAATAGCATTTACAAACAGGTTTTACTACCTTTTGTTGCAAAATAATATTTAAAAAAGACATGATTGATGTTGCTATGGTTACATACCGGAGCATGGCGCACAACAGCTTTTATTGTTGCTTCCCAGACTAGTTTTGCAATGATTCTTGGGACATGTCACTGTACTGCAGTTAGTCTTGCCCTTCTGAAATACAGCATGACAAAATATCATTACAGGATGACAAGACACTACAAAGTCAAAGGGCCATTATACACTTCAATAGGCCGCACTATGACGTCATTTTAATACAACTACTAGAATCCTTTGCATTGATTCTTTTGTTCTTCTAATTTAGACCATTGTCTTGGTATTCTCATAGGAATTTTAAAATCTGAATACGGAAAAGAATTCGAAAAGAATAGACCCTTTCAGCTTGCCTGTTTGTTGCCCCATGTCAGACCACGTGACGTTTCCCTTGAATAATGCGTTTTTGTTTTTCTGTATCCCAAAAGGAAATTAATGTCCCAATTTCTATAATTGGAACACAAAGCACTGACTCCTCTGGAGAACTATCACGTGGTGAAATGGGCAACAAACAGGAAAGCTGAAAGGGTCTATTCTGACGTATAGTAGTGCAAACGGCCTAAATTTATAGACTATTTCGTAACAATGTTTTAGGGGCATAAGCAACTTTGGTAACCCTCGTGGTTTTATGCTTGTGCTCCTCCACATTAGCAAATATATTTTGTCGCATGTCCTAAATGCAACGATTGTTTTGTTTTGTGGAAATACAAACCTTGAACCCTGGTCAAACTATTGGACATTGTTGGATAACACGACCTAACTTTGTTGAATGAAAATGTTGGCGTGGCGACAAAACGCTGTCCTGATTGGCTAACATTGTAGGCGTGTCTCGCTTCTCGATACAACTTTGTTGGAAGCCTGGCCCAACATTTCTTGGATGAAATGTTTGACCAAAAGCAACGTCATCAAAATGTCGGACAAACACGATCCGAAATGGGATGGCAAACTATTGAACAATGTTGGATGGAGTAAAGTTGGATCGTGCAATCTAACAATGGGATAACAAACTATCGAACGATGTTGGATGGAGTAAAGTTGGATTGTGCAATCTAACATGGGATGACAAACTATCGAACGATGTTGGATGGAGTAAAGTTGGATTGTGCAATCTAACATGGGATGACAAACTATCGAACGATGTTGGATGGAGTAAAGTTGGATTGTGCAATCTGACATGGGATGATAAACTATCGAACAATGTTGGATGGAGTAAAGTTGGATTGTGCAATCTGACATGGGATGACAAACTATCGAACAATGTTGGATGGAGTAAAGTTGGATCGTGCAATCTAACATGGGATGGCAAACTATCGAACGATGTTGGATGGAGTAAAGTTGGATTGTGCAATCTAACATGGGATGACAAACTATCGAACGATGTTGGATGGAGTAAAGTTGGATTGTGCAATCTAACATGGGATGACAAACTATCGAACGATGTTGGATGGAGTAAAGTTGGATTGTGCAATCTAACATGGGATGATAAACTATCGAACTATGTTGGATGGAGTAAAGTTGGATTGTGCAATCTAACATGGGATGACAAACTATCGAACAATGTTGGATGGAGTAAAGTTGGATTGTGCAATCTGACATGGGATGACAAACTATCGAACAATGTTGGATGGAGTAAAGTTGGATTGTGCAATCTAACATGGGATGATAAACTATCGAACAATGTTGGATGGAGTAAAGTTGGATTGTGCAATCTGACATGGGATGACAAACTATCGAACAATGTTGGATGGAGTAAAGTTGGATTGTGCAATCTGACATGGGATGATAAACTATCGAACAATGTTGGATGGAGTAAAGTTGGATTGTGCAATCTAACATGGGATGATAAACTATCGAACAATGTTGGATGGAGTAAAGTTGGATTGTGCAATCTGACATGGGATGATAAACTATCGAACAATGTTGGATGGAGTAAAGTTGGATTGTGCAATCTAACATGGGATGACAAACTATCGAACAATGTTGGATGGAGTAAAGTTGGATTGTGCAATCTGACATGGGATGATAAACTATCGAACAATGTTGGATGGAGTAAAGTTGGATTGTGCAATCTAACATGGGATGACAAACTATAGAACAATGTTGGATGGAGTAAAGTTGGATTGTGCAATCTAACATGGGATGACAAACTATCGAACAATGTTGGATGGAGTAAAGTTGGATTGTGCAATCTAACATGGGATGACAAACTATAGAACAATGTTGGATGGAGTAAAGTTGGATTGTGCAATCTAACATGGGATGACAAACTATAGAACAATGTTGGATGGAGTAAAGTTGGATTGTGCAATCTCACATGGGATGACAAACTATCGAACAATGTTGGATGGAGTAAAGTTGGATGGAGTAAAGTTGGATTGTGCAATCTCACATGGGATGACAAACTATCGAACAATGTTGGATGGAGTAAAGTTGGATTGTGCAATCTAACATGGGATGACAAACTATAGAACAATGTTGGATGGAGTAAAGTTGGATTGTGCAATCTCACATGGGATGACAAACTATCGAACAATGTTGGATGGAGTAAAGTTGGATGGAGTAAAGTTGGATTGTGCAATCTCACATGGGATGACAAACTATAGAACAATGTTGGATGGAGTAAAGTTGGATTGTGCAATCTCACATGGGATGACAAACTATCGAACAATGTTGGATGGAGTAAAGTTGGATGGAGTAAAGTTGGATTGTGCAATCTCACATGGGATGACAAACTATAGAACAATGTTGGATGGAGTAAAGTTGGATGGAGTAAAGTTGGATTGTGCAATCTCACATGGGATGACAAACTATAGAACAATGTTGGATGGAGTAAAGTTGGATTGTGCAATCTCACATGGGATGACAAACTATCGAACAATGTTGGATGGAGTAAAGTTGGATGGAGTAAAGTTGGATTGTGCAATCTCACATGGGATGACAAACTATAGAACAATGTTGGATGGAGTAAAGTTGGATTGTGCAATCTCACATGGGATGACAAACTATCGAACAATGTTGGATGGAGTAAAGTTGGATGGAGTAAAGTTGGATTGTGCAATCTCACATGGGATGACAAACTATCGAACAATGTTGGATGGAGTAAAGTTGGATGGAGTAAAGTTGGATTGTGCAATCTCACATGGGATGACAAACTATAGAACAATGTTGGATGGAGTAAAGTTGGATTGTGCAATCTCACATGGGATGACAAACTATCGAACAATGTTGGATGGAGTAAAGTTGGATGGAGTAAAGTTGGATTGTGCAATCTCACATGGGATGACAAACTATAGAACAATGTTGGATGGAGTAAAGTTGGATTGTGCAATCTCACATGGGATGACAAACTATCGAACAATGTTGGATGGAGTAAAGTTGGATGGAGTAAAGTTGGATTGTGCAATCTCACATGGGATGACAAACTATAGAACAATGTTGGATGGAGTAAAGTTGGATTGTGCAATCTCACATGGGATGATAAACTATCGAACAATGTTGGATGGAGTAAAGTTGGATTGTGCAATCTAACATGGGATGACAAACTATCGAACAATGTTGGATGGAGTAAAGTTGGATTGTGCAATCTCACATGGGATGACAAACTATCGAACAATGTTGGATGGAGTAAAGTTGGATTGTGCAATCTAACATGGGATGACAAACTATAGAACAATGTTGGATGGAGTAAAGTTGGATTGTGCAATCTCACATGGGATGACAAACTATCGAACAATGTTGGATGGAGTAAAGTTGGATTGTGCAATCTAACATGGGATGACAAACTATAGAACAATGTTGGATGGAGTAAAGTTGGATTGTGCAATCTAACATGGGATGACAAACTATAGAACAATGTTGGATGGAGTAAAGTTGGATTGTGCAATCTCACATGGGATGACAAACTATCGAACAATGTTGGATGGAGTAAAGTTGGATGGAGTAAAGTTGGATTGTGCAATCTCACATGGGATGACAAACTATCGAACAATGTTGGATGGAGTAAAGTTGGATTGTGCAATCTAACATGGGATGACAAACTATAGAACAATGTTGGATGGAGTAAAGTTGGATTGTGCAATCTCACATGGGATGACAAACTATCGAACAATGTTGGATGGAGTAAAGTTGGATTGTGCAATCTCACATGGGATGACAAACTATAGAACAATGTTGGATGGAGTAAAGTTGGATTGTGCAATCTCACATGGGATGACAAACTATCGAACAATGTTGGATGGAGTAAAGTTGGATGGAGTAAAGTTGGATTGCGCAATCTCACATGGGATGACAAACTATAGAACAATGTTGGATGGAGTAAAGTTGGATGGAGTAAAGTTGGATTGTGCAATCTCACATGGGATGACAAACTATAGAACAATGTTGGATGGAGTAAAGTTGGATTGTGCAATCTCACATGGGATGACAAACTATCGAACAATGTTGGATGGAGTAAAGTTGGATGGAGTAAAGTTGGATTGTGCAATCTCACATGGGATGACAAACTATCGAACAATGTTGGATGGAGTAAAGTTGGATGGAGTAAAGTTGGATTGTGCAATCTCACATGGGATGACAAACTATCGAACAATGTTGGATGGAGTAAAGTTGGATGGAGTAAAGTTGGATTGTGCAATCTCACATGGGATGACAAACTATCGAACAATGTTGGATGGAGTAAAGTTGGATGGAGTAAAGTTGGATTGTGCAATCTCACATGGGATGACAAACTATAGAACAATGTTGGATGGAGTAAAGTTGGATTGTGCAATCTCACATGGGATGACAAACTATCGAACAATGTTGGATGGAGTAAAGTTGGATGGAGTAAAGTTGGATTGTGCAATCTCACATGGGATGACAAACTATCGAACAATGTTGGATGGAGTAAAGTTGGATGGAGTAAAGTTGGATTGTGCAATCTCACATGGGATGACAAACTATAGAACAATGTTGGATGGAGTAAAGTTGGATTGTGCAATCTCACATGGGATGACAAACTATCGAACAATGTTGGATGGAGTAAAGTTGGATGGAGTAAAGTTGGATTGTGCAATCTCACATGGGATGACAAACTATAGAACAATGTTGGATGGAGTAAAGTTGGATTGTGCAATCTCACATGGGATGACAAACTATCGAACAATGTTGGATGGAGTAAAGTTGGATGGAGTAAAGTTGGATTGTGCAATCTCACATGGGATGACAAACTATAGAACAATGTTGGATGGAGTAAAGTTGGATTGTGCAATCTCACATGGGATGACAAACTATCGAACAATGTTGGATGGAGTAAAGTTGGATGGAGTAAAGTTGGATTGTGCAATCTCACATGGGATGACAAACTATCGAACAATGTTGGATGGAGTAAAGTTGGATGGAGTAAAGTTGGATTGTGCAATCTCACATGGGATGACAAACTATAGAACAATGTTGGATGGAGTAAAGTTGGATTGTGCAATCTCACATGGGATGACAAACTATAGAACAATGTTGGATGGAGTAAAGTTGGATTGTGCAATCTCACATGGGATGACAAACTATCGAACAATGTTGGATGGAGTAAAGTTGGATTGTGCAATCTCACATGGGATGACAAACTATCGAACAATGTTGGATGGAGTAAAGTTGGATTGTGCAATCTCACATGGGATGACAAACTATCGAACAATGTTGGATGGAGTAAAGTTGGATTGTGCAATCTCACATGGGATGACAAACTATCGAACAATGTTGGATGGAGTAAAGTTGGATGGAGTAAAGTTGGATTGTGCAATCTCACATGGGATGACAAACTATCGAACAATGTTCGATGGAGTAAAGTTGGATGGAGTAAAGTTGGATTGTGCAATCTCACATGGGATGACAAACTATTGAATGATGTTGGATGGAGTAAAGTTGGATTGTGCAACCTAACATGGGATGATAAACTATCGAACAATGTTGGATGGAATAAAGTTGGATGGAGTAAAGTTAGATTGTGCAATCTCACATGGGATGACAAACTATTGAATGATGTTGGATGGAGTAAAGTTGGATTGTGCAATCTAACATGGGATGATAAACTATCGAACAATGTTGGATGGAATAAAGTTGGATGGAGTAAAGTTAGATTGTGCAATCTCACATGGGATGACAAACTATCGAACAATGTTGGATGGAGTAAAGTTGGATGGAGTAAAGTTGGATTGTGCAATCTCACATGGGATGACAAACTATTGAATGATGTTGGATGGAGTAAAGTTGGATTGTGCAATCTCACATGGGATGACAAACTATTGAATGATGTTGGATGGAGTAAAGTTGGATGGAGTAAAGTTGGATTGTGCAATCTCACATGGGATGACAAACTATTGAATGATGTTGGATGGAGTAAAGTTGGATGGAGTAAAGTTGGATTGTGCAATCTCACATGGGATGACAAACTATTGAATAATGTTGGATGGAGTAAAGTTGGATTGTGCAATCTAACATGGGATGATAAACTATCGAACAATGTTGGATGGAATAAAGTTGGATGGAGTAAAGTTAGATTGTGCAATCTCACATGGGATGACAAACTATTGAATAATGTTGGATGGAGTAAAGTTGGATTGTGCAATCTAACATGGGATGATAAACTATCGAACAATGTTGGATGGAATAAAGTTGGATGGAGTAAAGTTAGATTGTGCAATCTCACATGGGATGACAAACTATTGAATGATGTTGGATGGAGTAAAGTTGGATGGAGTAAAGTTGGATTGTGCAATCTCACATGGGATGACAAACTATTGAATGATGTTGGATGGAGTAAAGTTGGATGGAGTAAAGTTGGATTGTGCAATCTCACATGGGATGACAAACTATTGAATGATGTTGGATGGAGTAAAGTTGGATTGTGCAATCTCACATGGGATGACAAACTATTGAATAATGTTGGATGGAGTAAAGTTGGATTGTGCAATCTAACATGGGATGATAAACTATCGAACAATGTTGGATGGAATAAAGTTGGATGGAGTAAAGTTAGATTGTGCAATCTCACATGGGATGACAAACTATTGAATAATGTTGGATGGAGTAAAGTTGGATTGTGCAATCTCACATGGGATGACAAACTATCGAACAATGTTGGATGGAATAAAGTTGGATGGAGTAAAGTTAGATTGTGCAATCTCACATGGGATGACAAACTATTGAATGATGTTGGATGGAGTAAAGTTGGATTGTGCAATCTAACATGGGATGATAAACTATCGAACAATGTTGGATGGAATAAAGTTGGATGGAGTAAAGTTGGATTGTGCAATCTGACATGGGATGACAAACTATTGAATGATGTTGGATGGAGTAAAGTTGGATTGTGCAATCTCACATGGGATGACAAACTATCGAACAATGTTGGATGGAATAAAGTTGGATGGAGTAAAGTTAGATTGTGCAATCTCACATGGGATGACAAACTATTGAATAAAGTTGGATGGAGTAAAGTTGGATTGTGCAATCTGACATGGGATGACAAACTATTGAATGATGTTGGATGGAGTAAAGTTGGATTGTGCAATCTCACATGGGATGACAAACTATCGAACAATGTTGGATGGAATAAAGTTGGATGGAGTAAAGTTAGATTGTGCAATCTCACATGGGATGACAAACTATTGAATAATGTTGGATGGAGTAAAGTTGGATTGTGCAATCTCACATGGGATGACAAACTATCGAACAATGTTGGATGGAATAAAGTTGGATGGAGTAAAGTTAGATTGTGCAATCTCACATGGGATGACAAACTATTGAATGATGTTGGATGGAGTAAAGTTGGATTGTGCAATCTAACATGGGATGATAAACTATCGAACAATGTTGGATGGAATAAAGTTGGATGGAGTAAAGTTGGATTGTGCAATCTGACATGGGATGACAAACTATTGAATGATGTTGGATGGAGTAAAGTTGGATTGTGCAATCTCACATGGGATGACAAACTATTGAATGATGTTGGATGGAGTAAAGTTGGATGGAGTAAAGTTGGATTGTGCAATCTCACATGGGATGACAAACTATTGAATAATGTTGGATGGAGTAAAGTTGGATTGTGCAATCTCACATGGGATGATAAACTATCGAACAATGTTGGATGGAATAAAGTTGGATGGAGTAAAGTTGGATTGTGCAATCTCACATGGGATGACAAACTATAGAACAATGTTGGATGGAGTAAAGTTGGATTGTGCAATCTCACATGGGATGACAAACTATAGAACAATGTTGGATGGAGTAAAGTTGGATTGTGCAATCTCACATGGGATGACAAACTATCGAACAATGTTGGATGGAGTAAAGTTGGATGGAGTAAAGTTGGATTGTGCAATCTCACATGGGATGACAAACTATCGAACAATGTTGGATGGAGTAAAGTTGGATGGAGTAAAGTTGGATTGTGCAATCTCACATGGGATGACAAACTATAGAACAATGTTGGATGGAGTAAAGTTGGATTGTGCAATCTCACATGGGATGACAAACTATAGAACAATGTTGGATGGAGTAAAGTTGGATTGTGCAATCTCACATGGGATGACAAACTATCGAACAATGTTGGATGGAGTAAAGTTGGATGGAGTAAAGTTGGATTGTGCAATCTCACATGGGATGACAAACTATCGAACAATGTTGGATGGAGTAAAGTTGGATGGAGTAAAGTTGGATTGTGCAATCTCACATGGGATGACAAACTATAGAACAATGTTGGATGGAGTAAAGTTGGATTGTGCAATCTCACATGGGATGACAAACTATCGAACAATGTTGGATGGAGTAAAGTTGGATGGAGTAAAGTTGGATTGTGCAATCTCACATGGGATGACAAACTATAGAACAATGTTGGATGGAGTAAAGTTGGATTGTGCAATCTCACATGGGATGACAAACTATAGAACAATGTTGGATGGAGTAAAGTTGGATTGTGCAATCTCACATGGGATGACAAACTATCGAACAATGTTGGATGGAGTAAAGTTGGATGGAGTAAAGTTGGATTGTGCAATCTCACATGGGATGACAAACTATCGAACAATGTTCGATGGAGTAAAGTTGGATGGAGTAAAGTTGGATTGTGCAATCTCACATGGGATGACAAACTATTGAATGATGTTGGATGGAGTAAAGTTGGATTGTGCAATCTAACATGGGATGATAAACTATGGAACAATGTTGGATGGAATAAAGTTGGATGGAGTAAAGTTAGATTGTGCAATCTCACATGGGATGACAAACTATTGAATGATGTTGGATGGAGTAAAGTTGGATTGTGCAATCTAACATGGGATGATAAACTATCGAACAATGTTGGATGGAATAAAGTTGGATGGAGTAAAGTTAGATTGTGCAATCTCACATGGGATGACAAACTATCGAACAATGTTGGATGGAGTAAAGTTGGATGGAGTAAAGTTGGATTGTGCAATCTGACATGGGATGACAAACTATTGAATGATGTTGGATGGAGTAAAGTTGGATTGTGCAATCTCACATGGGATGACAAACTATTGAACAATGTTGAATGGAGTAAAGTTGGATGGAGTAAAGTTGGATTGTGCAATCTCACATGGGATGACAAACTATTGAATAATGTTGGATGGAGTAAAGTTGGATGGAGTAAAGTTGGATTGTGCAATCTGACATGGGATGACAAACTATTGAATGATGTTGGATGGAGTAAAGTTGGATTGTGCAATCTCACATGGGATGACAAACTATTGAATGATGTTGGATGGAGTAAAGTTGGATGGAGTAAAGTTGGATTGTGCAATCTCACATGGGATGACAAACTACTGAATAATGTTGGATGGAGTAAAGTTGGATTGTGCAATCTCACATGGGATGACAAACTATTGAATGATGTTGGATGGAGTAAAGTTGGATGGAGTAAAGTTGGATTGTGCAATCTCACATGGGATGACAAACTATTGAATGATGTTGGATGGAGTAAAGTTGGATTGTGCAATCTAACATGGGATGATAAACTATCGAACAATGTTGGATGGAATAAAGTTGGATGGAGTAAAGTTAGATTGTGCAATCTCACATGGGATGACAAACTATTGAATAATGTTGGATGGAGTAAAGTTGGATTGTGCAATCTCACATGGGATGACAAACTATTGAATAATGTTGGATGGAGTAAAGTTGGATTGTGCAATCTAACATGGGATGATAAACTATCGAACAATGTTGGATGGAATAAAGTTGGATGGAGTAAAGTTAGATTGTGCAATCTCACATGGGATGACAAACTATCGAACAATGTTGGATGGAGTAAAGTTGGATGGAGTAAAGTTGGATTGTGCAATCTCACATGGGATGACAAACTATTGAATGATGTTGGATGGAGTAAAGTTGGATTGTGCAATCTCACATGGGATGACAAACTATTGAATGATGTTGGATGGAGTAAAGTTGGATGGAGTAAAGTTGGATTGTGCAATCTCACATGGGATGACAAACTATTGAATAATGTTGGATGGAGTAAAGTTGGATTGTGCAATCTCACATGGGATGATAAACTATCGAACAATGTTGGATGGAATAAAGTTGGATGGAGTAAAGTTGGATTGTGCAATCTCACATGGGATGACAAACTATTGAATGATGTTGGATGGAGTAAAGTTGGATTGTGCAATATAACATGGGATGATAAACTATCGAACAATGTTGGATCGAGCAACGTTGGATTGTGCAATCTGAGATGGGATGACAAACTATCGAACAATGTTGGATGGAGTAAAGTTGGATTGTGCAATCTAACATGGGATGACAAACTATCGAACAATGTTGGATCGAGTGAAGTTGGATTGTGCAATCTAACATGGGATGACAAACTATCGAACAATGTTGGATCGACATGGCGTGAAACGAAGATGGATTGCGTGACACGAAGATGGATGCCATGACATGGAGATGGAGTTGCGGGAGGATGGCGTGACATAGCGTGACATGAAGATGGACACGGAGATGGATGGCGTGACATGGCGTGAAGATCGACATGGACAGGCTCGAATGAAAGAATGTGACTGACACATTTGCCACCAGGCACCATCACTTCTTGATTGATGAGTAATTGATTGATCATTAGCTGTTCACTCACCTCGCATTGACAGGTGACACATTTGATCAAGCCGAATGGTAATATAAAAGGTGTCCATCTTGCCCCATGGGGGTAAGTGTTTTGTCCAAATTGGCACACTAGATATAAACACAATATTTTTAAAAGAATTAAGAGAATAAACGAATCAACATTTTATCTAGCTTAGATAAAGACAACATTCCCAAATATAGATTTTGTAGCTTAAAAGGAGGTGGGAGCGAGGAGGACTGGAGATGAATCTGTATTCATTTACGTGAATACTGCGTCATGATTGGCTAAACATGCTTTGGTCGAACGAGATGTTACGTACGGCGAAACGTTGCGAGCTTGTGGTTGCATGTTCTGCGGCCGTACTCTTACGATCACTAAAAGTGTTAGAAAATTGTTAAACATAAGGAACTAAGCAAGGCAGCAAATATAATATATCAGGTATAATAGAGAATTGTAGGCGATTCCACCCGCTCTCCGATGGTGTAGTGGTTATCACGTCTGGCTTAAACGCCGGAGACCGAGGTTCGAGTCTCGTCGGTGAACCACATTTTCACATAGTATGTTATATCTTTCTCTTTCATGCTTAAACATAAGAGTTGTTGTGTATCGGTCAATAGCCCTCTTCCGCGATATGCTTTACTTGTCACGCACAAAGGTTTTAATACGAGGCTCCGTGCTAAATTAAATTTATTCTTTTCTCTGTGAAAAGAATAAATTTAATTTAGCACGGGGCCTCGTATTGAAACCTTTGTGCGTGACAAGTAAAGCATATCGCGGAAGTGGGGTATTATTATTTGAGTTTTAAAAAGAAATGTAGCTAAAATGTGAGCCAAGGCAACAACAAAACAATTCAAAGCGTTTTGATCATTGCGAAATTCTGCTTGTATGTTCTACGGCCGTACGAGTTCGACCGATTCAAAAATCGCAAACCTGCCACGTTTTATTGTTGTGTGCTGCCCAAGTGTTATTTTCACTTAAATAGATATTAAATAGGTTAAATAGATATTAGACTAATACGCACAATTAGACCCTAATTCCATTATTTTCTTTTGTTTCTTCTTGACTATTAGATAGTGGCTACTAATTTGTGTTTCACGGGTTAAGTAAAACCACTCTATCTTGTTAAATATAGTCTAGAATGTTGATTAGTAAAAACTGATTATCGCTCCAGCGTACGCTCGAGGTACGAAAATGCTACAATATATACACTTTATTTCCATCTCCCTTCCTGAGTAGCTAACGTAATGCGAACGGCGAATAATAAACAATTTATTGCACGAAAAGTTGGTGTAATACGGCTGGGAATTTTTACTCGTTAATTTTGTTTATATTATAAGATAACCCAAATGATACGCACGCTCTGATCAGCCAAGTTGGCTGAAAGACAGGTTCATATAAGAGGCAAAGACATGGAAACCTGAGAGCGCGTATATTATCTCCTTTAAACGTAGTTGTTCCATGTTGTCATTATTTTATAAAAGCAATAAAACACGCTTTCCATTTCTTTGTCCTCTGTTATAAACACGGGAGATATGTTGAGAAGAAAAACAAACTTGACAATTACTGGCCTAGCGGCTCGTGATTTCAAGTTTTCTGTGTTCTCCCATCACATCCCGCGTGTTTATAACAGAGAACAAAGGTATGGAAAGCGTGTTATTATTATGATGGGTGACTAGTTCCTATAAAAACTAGTGTTGAACTGCGTCGGCGGAGAAGATAAACACTGGTTTAATCAACTAAAAGTCGATTGAGGTATGCTGACCGCCGTGGGGAGCGAGTAGCACCTCAGTGACGTTTCCAACGCTAGCCCTGCTGTTGCTCTGACGAAGGACTAGCGCTCGAAACGTCAGCTGCTACTCACTCCCCACGTCAGTTAGCATAGCTTATTTTAGTTGATCGTACTAGTATTATTACTATGGAATAAGGTCAATCAATTCGTGATGTCATTGGTGATTTTAGTTGTATCGTGGATGTTTCGTTTTTACCCATGATGCACGAGTGCTTGACGATAGCATTTTGAACATTTTTATTTAACGTACACGTTCTTCTCAATCACTGTAAAAACCGTGTTCAGTTGATTTGATTTTTTTATTTCACAAGAGTACAAACAATAGGACTCAAGGTCCCTTCTAGGCCTGCCTCCTATGATTTACGTCCTTTCCGAGAAGACGTGAAGGTCTAACCATTTGCAGTTGTTTCATGCACAAAACAGCACCTTCTACTCAGTTATTTTAAGACCCTGAGTGTTTGTCCAGCCGGGGTTCTAACCCGCGACCTCCCACTCAACAGACCGGAGCTTAACTACTGAGCTAACCGGGAGGGGGTTACTAAAGCATTCAAACACAAAACGTGTTCATGTACTTCACCTTTCGAAGCTGCTGCTACTTTCTTATTTTTGCCTGTTGCTGAAAAGAGGAAGAGAAGAGAATGTAAGAGTCGTGCATTGTGCTTAACAAATAAAGCAGCCTTGGCCCCCTGGGAGAGGGGGTACTCCCAGGAAATCCGGTGGGAGTATGCTGCCCTGACCCTATTTCAGACCAAAATATAAGATTTTCCATACCCTTTTTCAGACCTGTACTCTATTTCATAACAAGAGAAATATATGAAAATGTGCGGTATCGTACTTCCCTGTCAAGAACATACTCTATTCCAGACTAAAAACGCGAAATTTATAACCCTATTTCAGACTAAAACAGCTCGAAACCATACTCTATGGGACAGCGGTGGCACATACCCGTATAGCTTATGTATGGGAGTAACCCCCCCCCCCCCGGCCTCTGGGCATAAAACAATACGGGGCATTTTAGAAAATGAGAGAAATGTTGAAAGCACAAGCAGTGCTTTTGACACTGGGCATTTCTCGAGAGTTCTCAAATGACTACAGTGTTTTATAACATTTTGATAGTCCAACTTCGTGCACAGTGCAAAATCCAAGCAGGTAATCGAGTAATGACAGTGTTTTCTTGGTAACCTTCGGCCTCATGCAGTATTCATTATATTTCGTTCATCATATAGTCGGCGTGTGCCTGTATTTGTCAATAAAACACGCCATTAAGTACTGATACGTGGCTAAAGCTTCAAAACCGATAAACGCACACTCGCGCATGTTATGTACTCTGTTGTAATATAAATTATAGGAGCATCATCAGAAGGCGCGATATCATTGGCTGCTCAGTGTGCATGATTAAGTGCTAAAGACTGGAGTGCATGTTAATATGGTTATCATGAGCCGTGACATTAGTAAGTTACTCACTATCGCAATACTGATTGGGTGAGAACACACAGCTAATTCTCGAAAGCTGGTTAGAGCATTGACTGCGCTTGCGTATACCATATTATCTGTAGGTATCCTGTAGGTATTATCTGTAGGTTGTCACGTCACACTGCTATTATATTTAGGTAGCACCCGATGATAAGCAAATACGACCATTTTACGCTAGAAAGCAGAGAAATACTTTCGCAGTCGTTCTTTCCCCTAAACTTGTAAATAAAATCACTTTGTAGCTCGAATAAGAAACACCTTGAAATTATAATAATTTAGTATTTATAGTTAAATGTAAATTCAATCGTAAACAAACCAATTTATGGTGTTTCATTTAGCCTCGTTTTCACTACTTTTCTTTATGCTAAAACGTTTGCTTAAAATGTTTAATAAAACAATTATTGAATTCGGTTTCGCATGATAGCGAAAATTATCAAGTCCAAGACCTCGGTCTGTGTTATCAGCCTTCGGCTTCGGCAAATAACACAGACCTCTGTCTTGATAATTTTCGCTATCATACTCAAACTCACTCAATAATTACTATAAAAATAAAAATAATTATTATTATTATTGCTTATTAGCGGTTGGCAGGAGCCCATTGTGATTGGCTAGCTGCATCACAGACGTAGTATGGGAGATGGACGCTCCGAGTAATGGGCTCCTGTTATTGGCTGGTTCTTACCCGGGCAGCGATTACAGCAGTCTGATGGGTGGAGCTTGATTGGAAATGGACAGGATAATCTTGGACACTGTACTTTGTTACAATTGATTTCATTAATGCTCGCCTGTCAAAGGAAACGCACAGTCACAATTATACTTTGATATTATTGGCGCTCAATTAGGGGAAATCATTGTTCGGAGAAGGAGTAGACACAAGGGTGGGGGGTGGGGTGGGAATTTTTTTCATCCATAACCTCGCTCAGTATTTCACAAAGATTGAGATATGCAGTTTTGATAAATCGGTAAAAAGTATTAATTGAGGTAATTCAGTTTCCTTTAGACAAAGTTCCTCAATGATTCATTACTTATGCATGATCACGTGTTCAATGCTGTATATTATATAAACCTACGTACAATGAGTTATGTACTCATAACTCTATCTGTTCACGTGTTCACCACTCACCAGGCACGTGCACACCACACATTTCATGTAGCCAAATGGTTGTACATATGGATGCCAGACAGCACCGCTGGGATAAAACCTCTTCCCTCGGTCCACGAAACAGCCCTCGTCGCCTTGAGGTGGGCCGCCTTGGTACGTACGAATAGCTTGTTCTTCCATCACTAGAAAGAAAAATAATTCAGAGTCAAACTCAGACACAGTTTGATGCACTAAGAGTTGATATGTTATGCTAAACGCCGCGTAGTCTATCCCGGCCTTCCTTACGATCGATAGACTGGAAGGTCGCGACCTCCACAGTTTACGGAGGTCGCCTGGTTACATTTCTGGTATATTACACCACTCAAGCATGCTAAGGCATGGTTTGAACATGAAAACGAGGCTACAGCTATTTTGTTGAATAGAGTCACTTGAATTTGCTCAAATTCTAGAACAATGGTGTTTAGAACTAATCTCAGCGTTTTCAGTCGTCCCAATATAAAATTTTGGTAAAATGTCTATCATGTGACCAACCACGTCACACGTGATCACAAAATGTTGAAAATTAAACTAAAAATGGGGTGGTACATTGTATATTTTAAGTAACGATATTATGTTTATCTGATTACACTTGTGGTTGACTTTAAAGATCAGTTCGGAATGGTTGACCCTGATAGACTGTTAAGGCGAAAATATAGAAAACATTTATATCCTCTTCAGTGATAAAAAGTCAACCATTCCGGACACAGTCTCATTTCCCATAACAAGTTTTAACATTTCGAACCGAAAATGTGAAACAAAACAATAACTTCCGCCACCCCATTTTTATTTCTTTGTTTTATCAGCCTTAAGGTCACGTGACCTTCAAAACACCAAAATACCGATCCTTAAATGTTAAGACACATGATTACTATATTACTCCAAAGTTATAGGGTATTTCATACATAAATGACAAAGATAGCGAATTTTGAATGTTTTATCAGAACTGCTCAAAAACCATGCCTTAACATGCTTGAGCAGACAACGTTTAGCGCAACATTGATGCGGCAACAGGTATGGTACACGAGACGACTTTAGTATAACACTTGAAACATGTACCTAGTACCCAGGCCCGTTCTCAGACACCCTCGTTGACAAAAATCAAGACCACTGTTTTGTGACGTAGCCTCGTTTCCGTGAGCGTAGCGAATATGTGTTTGGTAGGCTGGACGTTGCGCGAAAAATCAACAGCAAGGGTGTTGCACGAAGCAACCCAACACAATTCGGGCGACAATGTTGCAGGTTTTTGAAGGTAATTTCAAAAACGTGCAACATGTTGCCGCAACGAAGATTGCGTTAAAAATCGTCCAGAGCGTCATGTTACACTATATTGACTTGAAACTCGTCCTTACAAATCGTCGCGTGTAAATTCACCTGAAATGTGAAGCGATTTAACTTAGCCGACTTACGCGTCTGAATGTTACGGCTGTGTCCTAGAAACTTTACTCTTTTGATGGACATTTTGAATATAAGAGCATGCACGTTCTGGTTCTAGACTAGACGCATTTATCTAGGACGGCTACTAGAGGCTTTTCGAAGTAGTTACCATGTACTAATAATGTAACATTACTGGTAAGTGTAACAGTATAAAGTTTATTAGTTGTAACGTAGGCCTTTTGGCCTAAATCTCGCCGTTAGAATACGTAGGGATGGGCAGGATTTAATTTGCGAGATTAGACGAGAATTGGGAAATATATAATTTGGATGACTAGAATTGGCGAGATTGGGCAATATTAGGCAAGATTCATTGAGATGGCGATGAATGATTTAGCAAAATGTGACGAGATTTAGCAATAAAGATTTGGACCAATAACAGACCGTTAAAGTAATGCTTTAGTATAGCGGATTTCGAGTCACTATTGAAGTGCGAATATATTAACCTTAGTCCCCAAAACATTGGCATATTTTTGTTAATAATGTGGACAGTGGTGTGTATCAAGTTACCTGGACAAACTGGACAACACACATCTGGTAGCATGACTAACGCCTCGCTGCAGTTCTTGGGGAGACACACTATTGGGAAGCAGCTTGTTTTCGTGTCCTGGTGAAATAAAATCTGCATTGTTATTGTTTATTGGCCTTTTGCAGGAAACAGTGACGTGCTGATATATCACTTCAATAACCAATGAATCCATGCCATGGTCAAAAGGCTTTCTGGATGGCAAACGCAGGTTTAGAAAGATCGACAATCGATTGGAGGTGGAACATAACATTTAGGTTTTGCAAATAACACTACCGATCTCGTACAAGTGCCTTTAAATAAATGAAGTCAGATTGTTTTGCCAGCCAGTACAACTACGCTGTCTGAACATAAGTCAAGTCGAGTCGATAAATCAGTTCACCAACCAGTACATGAGTGAATGAGTAAGTGAATGAGCGAATGAGCGGATGAGTCAGTGAATCAGTCAGCGACTGAGTGAGTGAGTCAGTGAGTCAACTACTAACTTCGCATCACATACCTTGCAAGAGCACGTGGTACACTTGGTGTCGTAATCTGGTGCCCAGGCCTCTCCGTTAAAGTAACGCATTCCTTCTGATATGCACGACCCTTCTATGGTGTACCCAGCAGTCTTTTGTGCAGGTACCCTCTGGCGGCACACCTCGCTGACCAGTGATAACTGACTGCGCAGCTCGCCGCGTGGATTGTCTGAGCTGCTGATTTGGACGTAAACTCTACCATGCAGAATGTTCGACAGGAAATCTGGATTGAGGTCACGTACGACTCCTGACATCTGCAAATAAAATGAGTATTGTCAATAGTCCAATTCGTAATTATTGACCGCCATCTTGAAAAGTAACCAAGCCTTTGGTGACATCGAGGCTAGAGTTGAGACAGTGGTATAATTAACTAAAGTCGATTAAGGTATGCTAACCGCCGTGGAAAGCGAGTAGCAGCTGACGTTTCGAGCGCTAGCCCTTCGTCAGAGCAAGAGTTGAGACAGCTTAGTTAGAGGCTTGTATCTAGTTAGCATGATAATCAAAATATATCCACATTCGTAGAAAGAGGGTTTGTATCAGTGTATGGTCGACTCCAGGCTCCATGAGAGGCTAAGGCTTGGTTACCTTTCAAGAACTATGAATTGGACTATTGGTAATCTCAGAAGATTGGTGAAGCGAAACATGTCATACATCGAAGCGTTTAATAATTGCGGCGTTCAAAAAATCAAAAATTTGATTGGAAAGGCAGAATGCTGTGATATTTAATAAATTTAACCTTTCTGGCGACAGGTAGATATAACCAATAACCTACTTGTGGCGCAGACATATGCACTGATATTTTGTGCGCGGATATTATCTGTTCCGAGAAGAGAACAGTTTCCGAGAGTGAAGAAAACAGTTCCCAAGAGTGAAGCAAACAGTTTCCAAGAGTGAAGCGAACTTATTCCGAGAGTGAAGCGAACAGTTCCCGAGAGTGAAGCAAATAGTTTTCCGAGTGAAGAGAACAGTTTCCGAGAGTGAAGCGAACAGTTTCCAAGAGTGAAGCGAACACTTTCCGAGAGTGAAGCGAACAGTTCCCGAGAGTGAAGCAAACAGTTTCCGAGAGTGAAGCAAACAGTTTCCGAGAATGAAGAGAACAATTTCCAAGAGTGAAGCGAACTTTTTCCGAGAGTGAAGCGAACAGTTCCCGAGAGTGAAGCAAATAGTTTTCCGAGTGAAGCGAACAGTTTCCGAGAGTGAAGAGAACAGTTTCCAAGAGTGAAGCGAACATTTTCCGAGAGTGAAGCGAACAGTTCCCGAGAGTGAAGCAAACAGTTTCCGAGAGTGAAGCGAACAGTTTCCGAGAATGAAGCGAACAGTTTCCGAGAGTGAAGCGAACAGTTTCCGAGAACGAAGCGTGAGTGAAACTGTGAGTTTCGAGGAACAGATATATGTCCAAGGACGAATATCAATTCATATTTTAACGCCATAAAGTAGGTTATTGTCTTTATAATCCTTCATATATATATCACGGGAGCGCATGCGCGCTACGCTCACAGGGGAAAGTAAATATGAGGTCACGTGACGCATTCAACCAATCACGCGGGATAGAAAGACAAGACATAATTAAAAATGAGCAGCTACAAAACGAATTATGTGAACTTTTGTAGACCAATAATAACTATTCCAAATGTACCTTAAGGCTATAACTACAGATTTGTATACTTGCTATATCTCAGTCTTTCTTGTATTAACACTCATCTCAATCACGTATTCTCTAACTAAACGGTTTTATCTACTTGACTGGATCCTTTCAATCCACGTACCATACTGCCGTGGAATGACCTAAGAGTGTGTTTCCGTTTCTCGAATTCCATTGGAACATCGCCAGCCATAGCGAATCCCTGGAGCTCAGCCGTGATCGTGTTCCTGTTGCCTCGGTCGAGTCCCGTCAACATCACGTGATAATGTAACGAGCAATGACGATCCAATGAGAACCAGGCCAAGCCGGCCGCGCCTGTCTGGGTACTGGGTACTACTTCGTTTCCAGACAGTAGAAAGGGAGTATCTATAACGACAAGTTTACAAAGTCTACAACAAGGTTTACAGATAACATAGAATTACTGAGTTTACCAGATAGTAAATAGCACCCCCTCTTCCGCTCCTTCCCATTCCCTCTCACCAGAGCTTGTTCCCAGGCTACATAGTAACATCATTTACTTATATTAAAAAACAGAAACAGAAACATACTCCAACATTCATGGTATAACAAGGTTGTGGCTTTATGGAAGTCTAAAATAACCACGGGGCTTAACTAGTTAGTTACCTATCTTAGTTGATAAGGAGGAAGCAATGTCACACAAAAATAACGTTGGGTGGAAGAAGAAGGGTGGACAGAGGCGATGAAGATATTAACAACATCAGGGCACGGTTGTTCAAAGCAAGGGTACGCACTACCCCGGGGTTAAATCACTAACCCGAGGTTAAACAGTACAGATTACAATTACAGATTTAGCGGTATCCTACGGCTAAAATTACCCTTGCTTCGAACAATCGGACCCAAAAGTATAATAACGATAGATAGTATATTAGGCATTTAATTTTATATTAAACTGTGATTGGTTAAAAATAAAATAATCAATTAAAATAGAGTAATCAAACATACAATGATGCTACATGTAAGATAACTCGGCTGAGTCTGTAAAAGCTTCACCTTGATAAAGTAATTGATGGCCTCCGTATGGTAGCTGTCGGATGTGTCCCCTCATCTCTCCCCTCCTGTACAGAGCTGTACGCACAACCACACTCGCCCCTCCTGCGTACAGTGTACATATCACCGATACAGGGGGTCTCTCCCAGACCCCCTCAACCTGAGGAAGAGCAGAAATAACATTGGTAATGGATTGGGATTTGTAGTCTGGAAAGGTAATTTGCTTATTGTTTGTGGTTTTTTTTGGGTGGGAGGGGGAGGGGAGGGGGTGGGTTGCAGTGCTTCGTCCCTCGCTTATCAATATATTTGCATTAGCAATATAGTATATCCCCTGTACTGTTTATAATTTTCAGATGCCATAGTTATTATGCAGATTATTGACTAAGCCACAGTTCAGAACAAGATGGCGGCTGCACATTTGACCACAATCCCTTGCGAATCTAACACGGTCAAAATAACACGTAGAAATCATCTGTTCTCTTCAATAACAGTGTATTGGCAACAGCATTTGTACTTACATGTTTTTAAGATTAAAAACCACTCTACCGCGATTTTATAATGGATTTAAAGTTTTCGTGCGCAAAGGATTGTGGGTAACGGGGGATTCTGTCCAGAACTACGACCAGGTATTCAGATACTTTTGTTTTGGTGTGAGCCAGTTTACAATTAAGGTTATTATGAAATCGCCCTATAAAATTGATATTGCAACGGTTCAATGATTGCGTACCTGTGCGCGAGCATCAGCTGAAGGGTTAATGGCACGAGCTAATCGTTTGACTACTCGCCTTCGGCTCATCTCCAAGTTGATTTCAATAACTGGCTGCATTAGGCCCGATAGGAATACCTATAGATACAAGAGAAGAAATGCAATCATCATTGGATTCATTTTTCCCCCATTCTGATTGGTCGAGAGGCCTTTCGCCACCTGCAAATAAACTGCCTACTTTTCTGCACATGCGCAGCTCTAATTACTCATTGGCGAAATTTTTTTTTTTTTTACATCAGAAAAATTATGACATCAACGCTTGATTTTAAGTGAAAGAACAAGGAATCTTTTGAGGAAAATTCATGACTTGATCAGTTATTAACAATTAGTTTACTTCGCACTTGCCTAGTGTCCTCGGCACAACACATTCATATATAGTTCACCACTGATAAATCTAATTGTCGGATATCAAATATCACGTTTCTACTTACCTTGTAGTGCAAATGACCATCGTCGTTAAACGTGAATGATGCATAACCGCTGGCTCCTGTCACTGTGGGCCGCGGTGCCACTCTCCCTGCCAATGCTGCGTACAAAGCTGATAAACAGAGCCAGATATATTGATAAGGAGCGTTTGTATCCATGGAGTTTTTTATATAACCACCTTTTGTCCTAAAATGGGACTGATTTGACACAACATTCAATAGCACTTGTTGACTTTGTGCGATAAGTGCATTTTGGTATTTCCATCCTGGTTCAATTATAAAACCTCGGGGGTACAAAACTGACCAGGTCAGTATGACGCCGAAACCTCTCCTGATCTGTTACGTTTTCCCCGGCTAATTTTGATGTTGAGTCACCTATGGCGCGTGCGGTCATGATGACGGGGCTTGGATCGAGCACCACAGGTAACCCAAAACAAATTTTCCAGTAAAGACCCAGAAGAGTGGTTGTACTTCGAATGTAATCTATGAATTCAAATTGGAAAATACACAAAAAGCCAGCTTACTGTTACAAGATTCCTTGATGCCTATTCTGCCTCTCATCTCGACTGTCTGTCCTCCTGCAGTGATTGACAGTGTCACGTTAAGGATCCCTCTGGCCATCCACTTCAGGTTTTGATCACTTGGTCCAGACCATACCGCCTTCACATGACCACCCTCGGGCTTGAGTGACGTTACGGCGATGGTATGTAAAACCTGTGTCTTCCCTTTATGAGTTGCTTTGATGAACTGTAGTGTAACGTACACGGATTTCCCGCCTGAAATGTAACACAGATGATCAAATTACTGTCAGGCTTGAACACAGTTAATAGCCTTATTCGCATGGCAGCCATGTTTAATCCCAGGAGAATAAAGACCCCGTGTAACCTCGTTCTGAAACTGCTCAGTGCGAGGCTACATGCGGAAAATATATTGTTTGTAGCCAACATGGTCACCCTGTGGTACATGGGAAATCTATTGTTTGTAGCCTATATGGTCACCCTGTGGTACATGGGAAATCTATTATTTGTAGCCAACATGGTCACCCTGTGGTACAAGGGACTGCCAACATGGTCACCCTGTGTTACATGGGAAATCTATTGTTTCCAGCAAACTTGGCGGCCACGTGATAAAAAACGATTAGAGAGTCTACTGCATGATGGGCCAGTATACAAATGTCAGTTGTCAGTTAACCGCCAAGAATGCCATTTTAAGGGTAATCTTCGAGTTTTAATTAGGCACGGCTCTTATTGAAATCAGTTTTATTAATGTTACTGTTAAGATTCCGTAGATAAATAATAAAGATTGATAGCAGTATTTTGTTGACTCTCCAATTTGTCAGCTTTACCCCATCTATAACAACAAGTCATTTTTCAAAACATTCAACACGCCAGGAGCGTTCCGAGCCAGGCATTTTTTAGCTTTAAATCCCGAAAGTGAGACAAATTGTAAACTTGCTCCAGACGGAATATGAAAAACGTACTGAAATTGCATAACATCTTTTAAGCCCGGGCTTACTGGCTTGAAGGCAGGTATACGCGCCTGCACGCGATAGTCAGAATCGGATGACTTGTTATTGCTCACCTGTATGTGTTAGTTTGCTGTTCCTGAGATTAACATGCAGTGTTTTCCCATTTCTCGAGACACTGAAAGAAGCTACAGCAGCCATGTGGGAATAAGTATTACGGCTTGACTTGAGAAGAGCTTCAAATGCCTCTGGTAACAAAACATTGATTAATACAGTTAAACCTCTATTTGGGAACACTTCCCATAAGGGAACACCTCTCGTGACATTTGGTCCCTCCATACCAATACTGCATTTATATAGCGGACTGCGCCTGCGCGGACCGAACGGGAGAGGAGCACCATATATATAGCAAACGATCGAAAAAATTGCTGTACGCGCGTACGTCCGACCGAATCCCGAATCCTGAATTCCGAATTCCGAATCCCAAATCCCAAATCCCAAATCCCGAATCCCAAATCCCGAATCCCAAATTCCGAATCCCAACTGGCCCAAATCCCAAATCCCGAATCCCAGCACCACCTCTACAATTTGTATCACTTTTTCCCCTAATTACGAAATCGATTAATCAGCACGTGACTGTTAGCTGCAGAGGGCCTATTCAAATGTATTCCGCCACGTAATCACACCGTGATAGAAGATGGTGTGACTTGTCGCGCGCGCCACTGGCTAGCTAAAGGCGGGAAAAGAAATATTAGTGTACTAAAACTCAGGTAAAGTATTTTATAATTGTTGCCATAAACACATCCTTTAATAACTGGCGCCTCGGGAATCAGTGGGTTTTGTTTCCCCGAGATCCTCGAAATTGAGGATCACGGGGAAACAAAAGTCAAGTCTTTCCTTCGGGGCCAGTCATTAAGTGTTTAGTGTTTTTGCTAGTCTAAACTCGTTCTGAAACTACTCAGTTCGAGGCTTTGAATTTCTAACGGGACCTGAAACAACCACAGGACTGATCAAAGCCAGGTCCCGGCTAATCCTCAGATCGAATTGGAATTTAGCGTGTAGGTTTTTGCGGAGGGAGGAAAACCGGAGAACCCAGAGAAAAACCTTCGAAGCAAGGGCGGGATACCAACAAACTCAACTATCATATGGCGCCGCATCCGGAAATCGAACCCGGGCCACATAGGTTAGAGGCGAAGCGCTTAACCACTATTGTTGCTAGCCATGCGTGAAGGGTGAGCAGACTGTTTGGGTTAATTTGGGGATTAGCTAACCTTCAGAGTAAGCCTTGTGTGTGGCCACGCGACCTGCGAGATGCCCTGCGTTTTTTCGTCGGAATTTCATCATCAGCGTAACACGGTCATTTGCGAGGTGTGCCACGTCTCTGTCGTCTAGATCGTTCCACAGCAAACAAACCTGTCAGTGAGAGAGCAAACAGTGCAGCAAGTAAGTCAGTAACTGGACACCTCACTATACCATTCATAATAGCTATTTGTATGTTATTGTCTGTATCAATTCTAAACCTGACCATCCCCCCGGCATGTGTGGGGCATTTGATAATTTCGAATCCGAACATTGCAAATACCCGACCGTGGGGTCAGCAAAGCTATGCAAATGCCCCATCGTGGGCTTGGAACGAGCGCAAATCTCTTATAAACATTGATGTAAAATTAGCTATCTTCGACTTTATTCCCCACCCCCTAACATTTCTTTGCTGGCAAATCTCCCACCTCCGGGACAGACTGAGTTGTCAAATGCCCGGGAGGTGGGATGTACAGGTTTGGAATTGCCTGATAGAGACGTTACGAGTTTGATTTCATTTTATTCAGGAAATATTTATTAACGTGTTAATGCAGCTTTTCCAAAGTTCTCTGCCATGAAAAATACCACGATCATTAGTTTATATGTTCTTTGCCAAAACATATCGCGAATACTAAATTATAAACTTGTTTCTAAGATTGAACTACGTAGGAATAGGTCAATAGGGTAGACGATAAGATGCATACTGCGCAACTAGTTCCTGTTTATAGGTACAGAAGCCTAAACACCTGAATTTTCCAGCCAGTATTTAAAGAAATAATGAAGAATGGAAAACAATGTTTAGTCGGTCGGAGCACAAAGGCCACGTCGACTGCAGGGCGTTAACCGAGTTTCTGTCAAAAATCAGTAAAAGAATTGTACGAGCAATTAGCAGCAAACTTAACTCACAAGGATGCTTTCTGTGATTAATGTTTAAGCTCAATATTTTCCTTGGGTATATGATAATTAGATTCATTCATTCACTGATCTAGTTATTCTTTGAAGTTTTGCATTCAAAAATTACCGCTGGAGGCGATTACTACAGATGCATTTACTCATCACTAGCCTCATCTCAGCGGCAAGATGACCTATTAAGAAGTTTGTGTAGTTTTGTACTTTTAACTTCTTCACGTTCTCGCTGGTATTTGTGAATATTTAACATCAGAATGAGACTAGTACACTAGTGAATGTAATTTCTGACGTTTGAGCGACGCAGGAGCGATATAGTCAGAAATGGATATTCTGCCGGCACGGTAAAGAGGTTTGGGGAGGAGGCGATAGCATTATGGGTAATGCTTCTAGCATATATAATGCTTCGAGCGGGAAAAGTAGTCATTCTAGGCCAGTCAGCTCCACGTTTGTTTCGAATTTATTTTATTTATCTTATTGATTATAGTACGGTTACTTTGTATTGACTTAGTAAGTCGATAGTTAGTTCTCTCATTAGCCCTCGGAGAATTCGGGTTGCTGCATTAGGTCGAGGAGTACGTTTCCGCACATTTCCACGTTTTTTGGTCACAACCCCAGGGTGGCTTTTTCGTGGTTTTAGCGGTTTTTCGTATCTGGCAGTTTCCATTAGTTATAAGAATGCAGAAATTACTTAATTGTATTAGAGTACGGAGTTGTCTGGCGACTATACCACAATAAACTATACTTATGAAGTCTCTTGTCAGTGTAGTCAGAATTGAGTAAATGCGTCTGCTGGCATCGCACACAGCGATAAACGGCCTATTCTTGTAATCATAATTTGCCAACACATGGGAGACATTTTACCTGACCATATATATATATATTTAGTATATGCCACACCAGTGAATATCACTTTTCGCGCGCTCTGATTGGGTACTCAAACAGTGAATATGATTTCATATTCACCTCCGAGCAAAGCAGCGATCATCTCGCGCGAGTTTATGTCCATTTGACAGAAAATAAAATAACTATTTGGTGCTGGCTATTCACCTGGAGTGTGGTATATATCCTTTAACAATTATTCACCGAAGCGGCTCGGTAAATATCCACCACTATTCACCTCCACTTCGGTGAATAATTGTTAAATATAGTCTAAAATGTTGATAGCTTGCATAGGCGCATGGAGGGAGGAAGGGGAGAGAAAAAAGGCAGAGGGGGAGAGGGGAAAAGAGCGCTCTTTTCCATTCTCCACCTCTCCTCCCTCCCCTCCCTCCCCTCCCCGCTACGCAGGCTCTGACGGAGGGCAAACGATCGTACCGTCAGCTGTCACTCACGCTTACAATTCACAGTGGTCATTTAATTTATTTATAGAGGATAAATTTGTTTATTGCCAGCCAGGGTTGTAGGAGGTCCTGAAAATTGAATGAATTCTGGGACACTTTCATTGATGACTTCTGTCAATCTCTCTTTTGGGACTGGGCACACTACGCCACTGCCGCCATATATTTCCCTTGATTCGCAGCAGGCCTGGCGAGAATTAACCGCGCACTAGACTTATATCAGGATAGACAGCACTTGACTGGCTTCTGACGACTTGCGCAGCTTTTCAACCAATCACAACAGTTTAAATTATACAAAGCCAATTAACAGTTTTGATTGACAAAGATTTAATAGAAAACTACAGTAACATCTTCCTTTAACCGGCCGTCACGAATCAAGGAAAATAGTTGGTTGTGGTAATTAGTTTGCACCTTAGTTCCATTGACAAATTTCTTGTGTATGTTTAGTTCACCAAGTCGTTTGTCTTTTGGTCCAATAAACACAAGAGTCTTCGGTCTCTGATTTCTAAGGAATAAAAAGGAGAAAATACCATAAATGAAATAGAAGAAGAAAACGAAAAAAAATAGATATAATTCTTTTCTTCAGTTATATTTAGTTCTCACACATGTTAAGGCTTGGTTAATTCACGGATCAAATTTCGGGTAAAATTGCTTTCTTATTTCAGTACAGCCGAGTACGGTAAGTCCGACAAATTACTCACTATAATAGATATCTCTGGTTCGTGCGTAATAGAACGCGTCACATGTTCGGTCACGTACCTTAGACCACGAAATCAGTGAGGATAATAAATGAATGTGGTTAAGGTTAAAATTAATTTAAAAGGGTAATAGCAAGTCGCGTGACCTCTTTTGCCCAATAACCCTTTAATGAAATATTTGACGTAACTGCGGCCGGAATCAGTAATGAAACACTGTACATGTATGAACTCTCGCACAAGAGCTAGCGTCCATCCCGCTTACTAGGTCTATGTCACAGCGGCTTTTTTTAACGGTTTCCCGCTATTTCTTGAGTTGCAATCATCCTTAAGGGAATAAAATCATAAAAGCGTAGCAGCCATGTTGGTTGGTTAAACAAAAGTAGCTAATGAGGCATATTTTGTTCTACCACTGGTGCAACTCACCAATTGGCGGGAAATATAATCTAAAATCAAGTGTAATATCTGTTCTTATCAGCTTAATATCTGATACGTTACTCGTTGATTACCTCATATATTAAACTGATTTTTGGAACTGGACTGTGGAAAAGAGGCTTGCCACAGCTCACACCGCGGCAAAACGTCACGCGCATGCGTTTTGACGAGCCCAGCGCGCGCGTCCGCCCCAGTTTCCCGCCGAAACTAAAAGAAAACAGAGGCCATCACCCGTGTTTTAGTTTGACGTACGTACGCGAATTTACATGAAATGTTTCGCGAAAATCAAGAAAACTACTTAAAAGCTAAGCCTAAGACTTTAACAGGTTGAAGTTTTCTTAATTTGCAATTCACTGTGGGTTTACTAAGTTATAAAATTATTTACTAAAAAAGTTTAAGACCTCGGAAACTTGTGTTTGAAACCAGAGCCTTCATTCTTTCGGCCAGCGGAGCATAACGTTTTGCCGCGGTGTTGACAGCGGTCAAACGTCTGCGCGTGCGTATTACGGTCAGTCTGGTTGGCGGCCGCGCGAATTTCCCGCGCAAAATTTACCTTAAAACGTATTACAGTGAACTTCTACCCCAAAAAGTTAAGAAAAATACGTGAAAGTTAAGCTTTTTATTTTCACAGTCGACGGGAAATTGAACAAACTTCAAACTCTGAGTAATTTACCAAAAAAGTTCTCAAGGTTTGAAAACGGGTGTGTGAAACAGTGACGGCCGCTGGCTCGCTTTGAATTTGTTTTGGAATATGTTGTTGTTGTTGTTGCAAGATTGTTGACGCATGCGCAGACGTTTGACCGCTGTGGTGCCGCGGTGTGGCCTCGGCTTTACCAATAAGAGATACAGATGTTTCTCACGTCAACTTAGACGTTGAAAAATCATCGCGTCAGTTTGAACGTACCCTTCGTATCTGATGGAGATATGCACTGTGGATTTCACAAGAGTAAAATGTACACGTGCAATACCAACTGGGCGTGAGGTCGGTTTGGAGGAGGAGGACTGGGGCGGGGTTAAGAGTGCTACGAATTCTGCAATGAAATAAAATCACATTAAAGGCCTAAAAGTGAAGTACACAAACATTTGACTATATTAATTTGCAACATTGTAAATCTATCAACCATCGATTTGATTTTTTATGCACATGACTATAGATAGATAAGCAGATAGATAACTTTATTTAAACTCGGATTGGATGAAGCTGGTTAGGTCTGTAGCACAATTTCAGATAATCTATCTATATATAGGCAATTTGTAATCAAATCATGATTCAAATCTCTTTCCTTTTCAACAAAAAGAACAAATAGTCACGTGCTTACCAGGTGGGCAGGTTGGGCAGCACTGGTTAGCGCTGTATGTTGGGTTAGAACACGCTGATCTTGGACAGCGGTGTCTCGTACTACGACAGGATACCTTGCCAAAGTTACCAGGCTTTTTCGGATGCTAGAAAGTAAACACATTGGCAGGTACGTCACTGGTTCAAATGACATTCCTGGCATTCTCCGATAAGTGTTTGCAAACTCAGTTACATATAACCCAAGGCATACAGCTACTTTATCGTATCCAACTAGAAATATCGTCCATACGATCTCATAGACCAGTTCGCGGTTTTTCAGACGTTTTTGGATGAGGTGTAGCCTGCGAATAAAGCCATCTCGCATCGGGAAGGCTGAATCCAGGTTTCTGGAAAACTACCCAGCCACCCCTCCCTTGGATATGCATCGGTCTATTAATGATTACCATTAAAGGTTGGGGTGAAGCGTGGGGGAGGGGGGGGTGGGGGTTTCTCAGAAACCGTGATTGATCCATCGGGAGCGACAGTCGAAACGCGTCTCCCGAGAGTGACGTCTACGATTCGAGGCCAAAAATTCCATACTGACGACGTTATGCGGCGAGGTTCTATTCGCGTCATTTGATTGGCTAGTATGCCTAATTATCATTGACTGCGACTCCCACGATGCGAGACGGCTGCATCCGCAGGCTAGATGAGGTGCAGAAGTTTTCGATTTATAGGGAAACATTTGGAAATTTTGAAGAGTTTTGGACTCTCGCATCCAGTGAATATTTACTCAAGCAACCTCAAATTTCCTGTGTGTCAGGATTTCATACATTTTAACAAGTGTATGAAGTTTAAAGGCAATTAATTATCTTTACTTTGCATATGAGAACGTTTCAAATATTTGAACTTTGTAATTAAGTCGTCATAATAGACGAGTTCGCGGTTAATTCCGACATTTTGAAAGGGTGCAAACATGGCGCTACATACAGTGTTTCTATGGCAATCCGATACCAAATAAAATCCGTAAAATCGAATTTCTGAAATATTCTTCAGATACAAACTTAAGATACTAGGTAAATTGTAAAATATTAACTGATCGAAATGTGAGGGATGTAGCTGTGCTGGGAAGCGTTCAATCGTGTTTTCAGTTTTCCATACATTGTCTGTAAATATTCCCGCGGACTTTGACTCGTTTTTACAGACTATGTATGGGAAACTGAAAACATGATTGCACGCTTCCCAGCACAGCTACATCCCTCACATTTCGATCAGTTAATATTTTACCTAGTATCTTAAGTTGGTATCTGAAGAATATTTCAGAAATTCGATTTTACGGATTTTATTTGGCATCGGACACTGTATATGTAGCGCCATGTTTGCACCCCTTTCAAAATGTCGGAATTAACCGCGAACTGGTCCATTATACAGCAATTGTATGGAAAACTAACGTTTGTTTTATGCTTGGAAGAGCAACTCAATCCAGAAAAAAAATCAGTATGTTATTGACACTTCTTAGCATCTCATTATAATGAACATTTGATGCTCGTGTGTTGAATGCACACTGAATGCGGAGAGTCCAAAAATTCCATATATTTTCTAGTGAATCGAACACTTTGCACCCATTTCGAACTGGTCTATTGGCTTGCCAATAAACTGTTATGGTATTACGTCTTGCCTGAATGTTGGGATTGATACATCAGACTGAGCAGTGTTAATTCATTTTATGTGCTTCACAAACCCTTTGGATGTTTAGTTGTTTCACGGATCCGAACTTAAACTTAAAAAGGAAGGATAAATTGTGATTGGTGCATATAAAAAAATTCCCTTACATTCAAGCATTTATAGCGATGAATACTCGTGCATAATCTGGTAAAGATACGTGCTTGTTAGTGACTCCCATATGGTAATATTAACTAAGTCGCATGCAACTGAAAACCCGTGAGAAACTGTCCGAATGCGACCCGGCAGAAAGTCTTTATTGAGACTACGTTTGCAGCTAACTGCGTGCCGAATGGCTAACTTGGCTATCAGCTTTCAGCGTTTTGAAGATTGCTTATGGAACAGACGAAGTGGGAAGTGAAGTATTTGTAAAATTACCTGAAGGGGTATTCGAGTGACCATAATCCGGAATAAGAATAGACGGACTGACACTACAAATCGTTTATATCAGGACTTCTTTAAGTAGTAAATGTATCGTGAAACTCAGATGACGGCAATCTTGAGTTTCTAGTTTACAGTATAAAATGTGCGTAAACCAGTGATTTCCAGAGACCATTCCATCCAGCTTATTATGGAATACGGTCAAAGTTGAACCGCAAGAAAAATCACAAGCTACACTGCTTATCGCTGAACCGATTGTTTATCACATGCCACAAGAGTTTGACTTAACTTTCCAAGTTCGTCTACTTAGAATACTTAGAATTTTGCACCAGTATTTTCACAGATTTGAAAGCGGAGACACTAATATACATTTACTGTAAATAAAGTAGTTTACCTTAACACAAGAACAAAGAACGCATCTAAGTACACCGAAAGGCGATACCTCGGGATGCCACGATTCTCCAATCCTGTAGTGACGAATACCGAAATTACAACCTACGAACAAACACAAACATCATGCTGAGACTGTGATTTAACTTGCTTGTGCGAGCTTCAATGCTTCAGTACGATTTCTAACAATCTTAATTTCATTTCCTTCAGCTAAAAAAATAATCTTTCTGCCGAATAAAAAAGGGTTAAACTTTCAAATGCAAATACTTTTGAAAACTTTATTCATATAGTTTGACCATTTTGTTTCACTTCCGGAACCGAGTAGGCTAAAGTGAAGAGGTCTAAATTCGGCGTTCTGAAAATCTAAGATTGAAAGGCAATACTAAGATCATACTATATTCTTAGATCCAGGAACACACAATTTACTCTAACACTGTCGATCCAACATCAGTTTTAAGTTTTAAGCTTGAAAACCTCTTTCCTTACGCGATATAAAGATTAAAGTTATACAGAACTGCCTAAAGTTTTGCATACTTAGTTTGTTCGAGGCTGAACTATACATAGTTAGTTTGAAAATGGAATTTCATTGCAGTAGTAGTATTACTAGCTTGCAAGATATGGAGCCCAAGATATGTATCCCCCAAATAGTGCACAACTATATATCACTAGTTACCACTCACCATCGGATCTTGAAGATTTGGACCTAAATTCGAAGCCGATTGGCCTCAGCAGCAGTTTAGAGGCCACAAGAGTTTGAAAACTCAAAAAGAGTAGTAGTTTCAACATAGTCCAAAGTCAAGAATGGCTCAACCTCGCAATTTACGCTTACTATTGACACATAGCACGTCAAATGGGTGACCTCACGAATGAAACGTGACAAAAAATGACTGCGTTTTTATGGAAACTAAACAAGTTGGTAAACTATAGGCTGTGATAGTTGTTTTATTGTTTCTTTTGGGTGTATATGGCGCGAGAGACCCCCTGTGTGGCCATTTGTTCTATTTTCTGTCCATTGAAAAATCAGTGTTCAATGTTCTATCAATTCAATATAACACCAAAAAGTTTGACAAACTCAACTAGTTAGTGCAAACATTTTGATTCAAGAATGCGGGGTTTGGTATGGAAAATTCTTCGCTGAAGTAATTCCTGGTCGGAAAATCCATGATCTTCGTACGTCAAAGGCAATTAGATCTATTGTTACATAAGCTAATTGTCATATCCTTGACAGCTTTTCAACTATTAATCTGAGTCCTTGAAAAGCGATAATAACTAAATACAATAGCCAGTCTAAGTTTACCTTCGAAATGTAAACAAAATCTCCGAGGGGGTCGGTGCAGCTCAAACATACGCCGCGAAGAAACACGCGGTCATGTAAATATTTGAATTTGAGATTATCAGTTTTATTCAAGGATATAGTACTTTCTTTCTCAGTTTTCGCCCTTCTGTTTTGCTTGTAATTTTACCATTGTATCCTTCAACTCCTTTGTTTTGAAGTTAAATTCACTGGCCACCCTTAACCAGTGATAACTTTCAAAGGTTTTGTTCACCCAAAAGCTGAAACTTGTTTCTAAGGATTTCTATAGCATTTTCTAAGCGAGTTTTGTAAAAACACAGTGTTCTGAAAAGAGTTTGGGTTAAGAAGTTCTAATTTTCATTGAACAAAGTTATCGATAAAAATTATATATAACTGTAGCTTTTATTAAGAGATGTTATTTTTGTGTGTGTGCAGTTCAGTGAAATGTGTAAGACAACACTATACAGTACAACATACATTCTAGCTGTTATATGTTATTTCTTTGTATTATTAAATAGAACTGGCTAACACCGTTAAACATAAACACACATGCTAAAACAATCCAGATAATTCTCACAAAAGATACTGCCACAAGGCAGGAAGAAAACTTATAATTGTTAGCTTATACTTTCATTGCCGTTTGCGCTGTGATACTAATGTGCTTGCAATAATACCTCATCTCAGTGGACAAACTTGATGTTCGAACTTTTGTCTAGTAATTTCATAGTTATTAAAACACTTGTAATATTCCTCGTGTGAGGTCAATATTTAGCCCAATCTTCATTGAATTCTTTGTAAAACATTAATAGGTTTGGTTGGTTAGCAATTATGTGGATACGAACTCAAGTCCAGATTTCTCAAGGGAGAACTGAATGACACGTCGACTGGCACCCGAAACCGATACGCCTTCGTCGCTAATTGGGTAATCTCCCCAGGATTGAGCCAAAGCAAAGGTTCTTGCTATAAACAGTTCCAGAACAAAAATTGAAAGAGAATTCTACGGCGAGGGCAGTAGGATAATTGACTTAAGCCTGATTTTGTATAAGTTTTAAGGAAGCCTTTTGCGGATCAAACTGTATTCACCGACGCTTGACGCCACGCAGTCTAGTTCTTAGGAGTTAATTAAATTCGCCGAGTCAAGCAATGAAAGAGAAGTGCGGGCTTTCAATTGCCGCCATGGGAAGTTTTATTCTTCTTTTTAATTCCTATAATATTTATATATGCCTGTATTTATTCATTGAATTGCTCATTTAGAAACAAGAAGAAATACTGCACAATTTCAGATACGAGCGAGCTCGAGCATCAAGCAAACCCAAAAATCTTACAAAATCAATGAAGATCTGGTAGCCTTACAGGACTCATTTACTGCGGGAGACAAAAAAGCGTTATCAAAGCCCCGTACAAAGGAGCATGAGAGCGCATGAGAGTTGAGGCATGAGAGTTGAATGAGAGCCGTTTTCTTTGACTCTCATCGACTATCATGCAGCCCGGTCAAACGAGGATGAGAGCGCGTGAGAGTTGAATGAGAACCGTTTTCTTCAACTCTCATTGACTATCACGCAGCCCGGTTAAACGAGCATGAGAGCGCATGAGGGATGAGGCATGAGAGTTTTCTTCAACTCTCATCGACTTATCACGTAGCCCGGTCAAACGAGGATGAGAGCGCATGAGAGTTGAATGAGAACCGTTTTCTTCAACTCTCATCGACTATCACGCAGCCCGGTCAAACGAGCACGAGAGCGCATGAGAGTTGACAGAATGAGAACCGTTTTCTTCAACTCTCATTGACTATCACGCAGTCCGGTCAAACGAGGATGAGAGAGCATGAGAGTTGAATGATAACCGTTTTCTTCAACTCTCATTGACTATCACGCAGCCCGGTCAAACGAGGATGAGAGCGCACGAGAGTTGAATGAGAACCGTTTTCTTCAACTCTCATCGACTATCACGCAGCCCGGTGAAACGAAAATGAGAGCGCATGAGAGTTGAATGAGAACCGTTTTCTTCAACTCTCATCGACTATCATGCAGCCCGGTCAAACGAGCATTCATATAAGAGCGCATTTCGGTGTGTTTGCTGTCAAACGAGAATGAGAGTTTGAACTGCTCGTTATGGTGTAAGCAGCGCGCGCGAGCGAAAATTGAAAACTTTTCACTCAAATCGCAGTGATTTTAATTTTCTGCTGTTTTCTCTCTTTTTCTCAGGCTTTTATTATCAAACATGCAGCAAAAATACAAGGGGTTCAATGCTAGGGTACATTTACAACAGAATCTCGGCGAAAACTTTGATTTTAAAATACTTTGTGAAAAGTGTAACTTGCAATGGGATGTGACGTCATGGAGGCGAATTTCAAAGTCACAGGGTCTTGTCGCAGGCTCTCCTTTCTGTTTCTCTCCCTCCCCCTCCTCTCACCCACCACAGGAAGCCCAAATCAACTAGAGCCTGCAAGCAGGCTAGTGCAGGATATATATATAAAGTGGTAAGCAGGATATAGTTACGTACGTAGTTGTACTGGATGGCAAAAAATATCTGACTTCATTTAGTTAAATGCACTTCTACGAGATCGGTCTTTTTTTAGCAAAACCTGTTTGTAAATCCTATTTTCTACCTACAATCGATTGTCGATCTTTCGGCTTAGGGCGCTTTTCATTTACGCGAACTTACTGGTCTGACCGGCCAGTTCTTAAATGGAACGCGTCAGTTCTAGGAAGTGACTGGACCAGTTCTCAGAACTGACACGTTCCATTTAAGAACTGGCCGATAGCGTAAATGGAAAGCGCCTTTAGACTCCATTTTTGAAAATTGTTTGCCCCAGAAAAGCCTTTCCCATGGGATCACGAGCGCAATTCATTGGTTATTGAAGTGTGATATATTAGCACGTAACAGTACCTGTTCAACTCGGAGACACATCATGAACGGACTTGCGGGAAATGAAATTGAGCAAGTAGCCGTATTTTTTGTAATGTTAATGGTAGCAAACAATGAATTCGTCCAAGCTAGCAGCTTAAATAATGAACAGAGTGTTCATTATTTAATTTTATTTATTTACAACATTTGGGCGTAACGCCACAGGAAACAAACAATAGGACTCAAGGTCCCCTACGAGGCATGTCAGTGGACCTACGATTTTACGTCCTTATCCGAGAAGACGTGAAGGTCTAACCATTTGCAGTTGGTTCACAAAGGCAGCACCTTCTACTCAGTTATTTTAAGACCCTGAGTGTTGGTCCGGCCATGTTCAAACTACCATGTTCAAACTACTACTCTTGTTGAGTTTTCAAACTCTTGTGGCCTCTAAACTGCTTCTGAAGCCAATCTCCTTGGAATTTAGGTCCAAATCTTCAAGACCCGATTGAGTGGTAACTAGTGATATATACTTATTAGTTAATTCACGTCATATGTCACGCCAGTGCGAAGCCGTAGTTTTCAATTAAAAGAAAACGCGCATTCTCACAAAATCTCACTGACAAAATAACCAATTAAACAATTATTCGAACGACACTTGAAAAGTTACACTAGATTAAGTATACCCCGTTCACACTAAAGTGTAATCGTGGTTTAAAGCTGTTAAATATATATATATATCAATCGCCTTTAACACTGAATGTTCTCTGGGGCTAACCCAATTGAAAAATTAGTGAGGCATAACTGAGCAACCTGTTAAAAGGAACGATGAGAAACTAGTTCATGTAAAAACTAAAAGTAAGTAAGTAACTTTATTTAAGTGTCAAATGTATTTAGCTTCGCAACTAATTGGGGACACTAGTCCTACGATTTTACGTCCTTATCCGAGAAGACGTGAAGGTCTAACCATTTGCAGTTGTTTCACAAAGGCAGCACCTTCTACTCAGTTATTTTTGAGACCCTGAGTGTTGGTCCGGCCGGGGTTTGAACCCGCGACCTCCCGCTCAACAGACCGGAGCTTAATCACTGAGCTAACCGGTGTTGACCAGTGTTGATCTGCGTTGGCAGGGAAGATAAACACCGGTATATATGATCAACTAAAAAAAGGTATGCTAAACTCCGTGGGGAGCGAGTAGCAGATGATATTTCGAGCGCTAAGCCCTTCGTCAGAGGGTCTAGGGGCTAGCGCTCGAAACGTCAGCTGCTGCTCGCTCTCCATGGAGGTTAGCATACCTTGATCGACTTTAAGTTAATCATACAGTGTTAATAAGTAATTTTACTTAATTTGTGTAGTAAAATAGCTCATCGAGGGGCCAATTCAATAACATTGGTGGGTCAGGGTTTTGACCTGATTTGGGCAGATCAGGGTCAGGATTTGAGTTTAATGTGGGTGCAGTCAGGGTCGTGGTTCAGTATTTTTTAGGCATCAGGGTTTTTCCCCCCCAAAAGGGGCAATCAGGGATTTTGGGTCAAACAGGGTCAGGATTTGAGCCTCCCATGTTTCATGTAAGTACCCCCCCCCCCCCCCCCGGGCATTTTACACGTGTATGGCCACTGTTTTCCGGCGTTTAAACAACGGCCAGACTTGTAAAATACGCGTGTAAAAGTTTTACTGAATAGACCTAGTCAGCTTGCCTGTTTGTTGTCCCATTTCAGACCACTCAGGGGCATAAAGGCATGGGTCGCAAACTATTCCAATATTCCCCCCCCCCCCAAAAAAAAACTCTCTACCGTTGAATCAGCCTTTCCTTTCTTGTCTATTTATATATATATTGCTGATCAGATCCCTACACCCGAGGAGATCCGGTTTTTTATCATTTCGTCTGTGGTCCCTTCAATTTTCTTACTATTCCAATATGGCCGCCGCAAATCAAGAGGGGGTGATCTATCTCTTCGTGCTTGTTAGATATAGTCTCGGCACTTTTACAGATTCCATAAAGTCACAACCTTAATACCTTGCTGTTGCCTTTTCCATGGTAACGTGTAATGTGACCTTTGAACTCTAATTTTAAGGAACATTGGGAAAAGCCTCCTGGAGAACGGTAAAAGTTGTTAATATAGTGGGTATTTTCATGCAAGTGAATCAAGGTTAGTGCACACTTTGTGCTCCAATTTGAAAAGTTGGTTATTTTAAGGGGAAGGCAATTTAAGGGAAATGTGAATTTTGATATCCTCAAGTTTCCACCGAATTGACAAACATTCCAATAATAACCAACTTTCCAAATTGGAGCACCGAAGTGTGCACTACCTTGATTCATTTGCATGAAAATACCTACTATATCAACAACTTTTACCGTTCTCCAGGAGGCTTTTCCCAATTCTCCTTAAAATTAAAGTTCAACGGTCACATTACACGTTTACATGGAAATTGTCACAAAAATGTGTTAAGGTTTGTGACGTGAAATCTGTCAAAGTGTAGACTATATCTCACAAGCACAAATATATAGACCACCACTCTTGATTTGCGGCGGCCATATTGGAGACACATGCCTTAACGCCCCTGAGCACCTGACAGGTGCACGTCTCCCTCAATACCCCACCCTTTTCATTGACATTTTTTATTGGAAACCCCCTCACAATACGGAAAAAAATTCGAGACCCCCTATTTCTCCTCCAGCTCTCCCGCTTTCCTCTCCATATTTATAACCGGTCCCTTACACGGATCGAATTAGAGTTTAGCGTGTTGGGTTTTGTGAAGCGAGGAGAACCGGAGAACCTGGTGAAAACGTACCCGGGCTACAGTGATGAGAGGCGAAGCGCTTTTCACGTAACTCGCTCTGAAACTGCTCACACAGTACATTTGCACCGGTACGTATTTCCAAACGCACTCTAAAGGCCTGTTTACACTGGCAATTTCAATTAAGGGCGATTTCAAATCGGCCGTTTAAACTACTTGCGAGTTCACAGCGCTGTTTGGAATTTGCTCGGATTTAGTTACGATTTAGCTGCGATAGAGGATGATACGGTAAAGACAGGCACCGAGAAGAATTTAAAGAAGGGCATGAGAGAAAGAAAAGACTTGTAAGAAGGTAAGCAAATCCAAATTCTTCTTTTCCTTCGGCTGTTTCTTTGACGCAAGCAAAACCACCGCCGATACACAAGCACTCAATAGCTGTTTCAAACGGGCTCCTTTTCCAAGTACTCCCTATGTACGCATGCATGCGTCATCTATTAACCGCTGCACATACTTACTATTTCGTATCAGTATGAGACGAATATCGCTTCAAAGTCGCCCTTGAAATCGCCGCTCAAATCGTAGCAAAAATCGCCAGTGTAAACTGAATCCCAGCCTTTAGAGTGAACGGGATTAAATCCCGTAGTTTCTCTCTATTGTATTTACATGAAGCGGATTGGAATTTCGTCAATCCGATCGACTTCAAATCTCAAGCCAATTCTAAAGACGAGCCGCTTGACTTTAGTTTTGCGGTCAGATCGACTTAAAAATGTTCAGGACCAGTTACGGATTGCGTTTTCGATCGCATCAAATCTCTTGTTTGCATTTAGTAAAGCATTCTTGTCAGACTTCGTTTCACTTCTGTTTTCCTCCGTAAAGTGCAAGTATCATGTCAAAAAAATAAAATATATATTGTACTATTATGTTTGTTTCTCACTAAAAGGTATTAATCTTGCAGATTTTGTAAAATTTCTGACATTTAATCCCTAATTTTGATTACTTGTCGTGGATCCTGTGATGTCATAAGATTAATCAACTCCGATCCCTCCCAAGAGAAAACTGCCACAACTAATCCCGTAGCTCGGGTAACTTTTATTCGGGTTGAATTGCTGCTCCAGTCTCTCGAAGAAAACTAATTTAGACAACTGAAGTATATTAGAAATAGACTTTGTAGCAAAAAGAGTTAATGTTTTATGGCTTTACTTGCACTTTAACACATTTTATCATAAAAATCGAAATCTTGGTTATTTTCATTTAAAATCACTACATTGAATCCACACATGGAGATGATATTTTGCAGCAAGTTTCAATGTGTAACTATTTTCCAGATGGGAGCTAGGAGCAGAAATCAAATGCAATTCTGTCTCAGTTGGTTGTCTATTTTTAAGAACCAAGGCCTAAAGTATAGGGGGTGGTCAAATACTAAACTTTATCAAAATGATTTGCGACAACCACTAGATATGTATATTTCTGTTGTGGTGATCTTATTTTAATGGACATATTGGGATACATTCCACCATGTGGCTTACCATGCCCATTTCTATGCCACACTTGCAGGATTGCATTTAATTCATAAATAAATAGTAAAAGATATTCTCCTTTCCAGAATATAGTGTTAACCACCATCAAATTGACATTATTTGACAACATGCAAACATTCAGTAAAAAAAAAAAGTAGTGCAAACGGCAAAGGCCACATGACATGCCTGGGGTGTTCATTAAATTCAAAACAAAAATCGTAGGGGGTTGGCCTATCTTGCAATGACTAATTATAACATCCTAATAAAAACCACTAACTGAAAAAAAAACCAGGTCTTGGTCACTGGTAGACAATGTATTTTTCATTCGGGATATTCCCTGACTATAAACAAATGTATATGACTGGGAATTGTTTAACAGATGATGAGTACGGCTGATTGATCCAATAAATGATCGGTGGAATACAATCTAGTTCTTGTGACTTAAATATTCATGTGCTTCAAATTACGTAATTCTTGGTCAGTCGGGCAACTCTTGGATCTTCCCCTCCAAAATTCCTTGTTTGAGTAAAAATGCTGATGTAAAAATCCAGGTTTTAACGTTGTTAGTAACCAGCTTCGGATTAACTGAACACGGCTACTGGGCTATCTATACGCGGTCATGACTTTTACGCGAAAACATGGACTGAAGTTTAAGATGTTTGACAATATCATGGTTGGATAATAAGCTTTGTTCACTACCCGCGAGACACTCGAAAGACTGCGGGTCACTACGCATGGAACTGATACAACAGGTGACCCATCACTTGAGCAGATTACTGGATTGCTATTGGTACAGAGTCTTGTGGACAAAAGAGAATACTTCACTTAGTCAAGGAAGCAGGTAAAGTGGGCTTGAATATTCCAGGGATCACTCAAATAGTGCTATGCTTCGCTAGACCTTTTTTCAATCAGAAATTCATGCCACAGCGCTTGAGTCATAAACACATTTATTATCAAACAAGTTGACATGGAAAAGGCAACAACATTGTTTGTTTACTTTGAACGAAATAATAACAATTTAAAGTAGTTTTCTCTGCAACCTATTACAACTAGATTTTGCTATCGCAAAGCTGTGCGTTCCGAGGTTAAATTGTGTGTATACTAAGCGTTAAGTTATGGTAAAGCTGTTAGTGTTCCGGACTGTCTCTCTCGTCGGCTTACTCGGTTTACTGCTCTGGGAATTACTTTATGAAGCCTCTCAAGACGAGACTAGTACCCACGGTACAGGTAAGGGTTATTATATCTTCTCGGTTGTGTTTAACTCAAAGCTTCTCTGTCTTTTACAGTCAAGTTTTTGTTTGTCCGAATAACTTATATTACATTTTTTTGTAAATGACATGACGATCACATAGCCAGAATGAGAATCTGATTTTATCAAGAAAATATATACATTAATTTGGTTACATTTCTTATTTTTATAACAAAATAAATAAACCACGACATCCACCTTTTTGCCAGACATTTGGAACGACCATGCCTTGAGACTCAAATATTTTGATTTATAACTCCGTGTTCTAAATTTGATCAGTCGACAGGGACGTTTCCGGGTTTCAGTTTAAAATGTGTGAGTAGGCCCAAACAACCGGCCCGTTAAAATCGGTTTAGATTTAGACTTTCGCAACTACCTCCTCCTGCAGTTTCAGGTCATGTTTTGTGTATTTCGACAGCTCGTCAAGCCCAACAATTGTAATAAGACAAGTAGGCTGTAAAATTAGTTGTAGGCTCAGGCCTACGAGCCTAAACGGCTCGATACGCCACTGGTCGGTGTTCATCGTTGCATTAAAAACGACTGTGACGAGAGGTAAAAACTGTTTTCTCGCGAAATTACGTTTATCGTTCCTTTATTCGCCTTGTATCGATTTTCACATCCGGATTTTCGAAAAATATGATGAGCATCGAGTCGACTCGACTGCGTGCATTTTCACGTGCCGGTTATTGTATTTCGTAATTAACTGACTATTGTTTTGTACCGTCGTCCAAGACGTTGCCGTCCTGGCTGGGTAAAGTCCCTGATAACAGCAAAAACACCGATCGATGGAGGAATTTAAGCCACTTTGGTTCGGTATCACAGCCAGTCCCGGCAATAAAGTCTAATTTGAAGTAGAGTGGAATTATAGTTAAATATGCTTCCAAGTTTATCCGCGACATCAAGACAACCGATGTTAAGTGCAAACCGAAATAATGATCTTGCACTTTTATCCACCGATGTTGTTGCTTTCTCCGAGAAAACATGAAATGCGTAATGATATTGTGGTAGAAATATATTGGAAGCGACAAGAAAGAAATGAAAAACAAATGTTGCATTTGAACAGTGTAGAAGAAGGGTAAGGATTTCAGCGCTACCACAGCGTTATGAAATAGAGTACAGGTCTGAAAAATGTAATGGAAAATCATATATTTTGGTCTGAAACTGATAGGGTCAGGGTTTTGATATCTAGGCGACACTACCCTCCTAAAGCAGACCCCGTAGCGATTTTTTGGCACACTCCCACCCAAAATTCCTGTGGTCGGAGTCCCCCCCCCCCTCCCCCCCGAGAATACCAGATAACGATCATGTACGTTACTTAGTAGCTATAAATCCAGATGTTGGGAAGCTGATTCCAGTATTTAATTACCCTATTGCTTAGGAAGTCAAATGCTACTCTAGCTAGAAGATAAAAGCGACCATGGATAATATATTTATGTTTTCAGTGAGTCAGGATTTATCGTCCAAATTCCTGCAAAATTACGTTTCATCTTAAAGCATTAATCTTCCTTGAGTTAAAAAAATTCCCAGATAACACTGAAAACATACAATGAATAACTAATTCCTGTGTAAACTAGTTGTAAAATAACTTTCTACCTTAATTGTTTTCGTTGTTACAGGTTTCCTCCGTTCTAGGTTCCCGGATGGAAACACACCAGGAAATGATTTTCATCAAGGTTTGTAAAAACTGATGTATCGATGGTACCCCACAGTTGTTCACCTTTTAAATATTCATGTGCTTCATATTACGTAATTCCTGGATCTTCCCCTCCAAAATTCCTTGTTTGAGTAAAAATGCTGATGTACAAAGCCAGGTTTAAACGTTGTTAGTAACCAGCTTCGGATTAACTGAACACGGCTACTGCACTATCTATACGCGGTCATGACTTTTACGCGAAAACATGGACTGAAGTTTAAGATTTTGACAATATCATGGTTGGATAAGCTTTCTTCACTACCAGCGAGACACTCGAAAGACTGCGGATCACTACGCATGAAACTGATACAACAGGTGGTGACTCATCACGTGAACAGATTACTGGATTGCTATTGGTCCAGAGTCTTGTAGACAAAATAGAATACTTAACTTAGTCAAGGAAGCAGGTAAAGTGAACTTGAATATTTCAGGGATCACTCAAATAGTGCTTTGCTTCGCTATACCTTTTTTTCAATCAGAAATTTAGGCCACAACGCTTGAGTCATAAACGCATTGATAATCAAACAAGTTGACATGCATGGAAAAGGCAAAAACATTGTTTGTTTACTTTGAACGAAATAATAACAATTTAAAGTAGTTTTCTCTGCAACTTATTATAGTTTAGCACGGAAAATAACAAGATTTTGTTGCTATCGAAAAGCTGTACGTGCCGTGGTTAAATTGCGTGTTAAGTTATGGTAAAGCTGTTAGTGTTCTGGACTGTGTCTCTCGTCGGCTTACTCGGTTTACTGCTCTGGGGATTACTTTATGAAGCCTCTCAAGACGAGACTAGTACCCACGGTACAGGTAAGGGTTATTACATCTTCTCGGTTGTGTTTAACTCCGTTTCACTTCTTTTTGGCACACTCCCACCCAAAATTCCTGGGATCGGAGTTCTCCCCTCCCCCCGAGAATACTAGATAACGATCATGTACGTTACTTAGTAGCTAAACTAGATGTTGGGAAGCTGATTCCAGTATTTAATAACCCTATTGCTTAAGAAGTCAAATGCTACTCTAGCTAGAAGATAAAAGCGACCATGGCTAATATATTTATGTTTTCAGTGAGTCAGGATTAATCGTCCAAATTCCTGCAAAATTACGTTTCATTTTAAAGCATTAATCTTCCTTGAGTTAAAAAAATTACCAGATAACACTGAAAACATACAATTAATAACTAATTCCTGTGTAAACTAGTTGTAAAATAACTTTCTACCTTAATTGTTTTCGTTGTTACAGGTTTTCTCCGTTCTAGGTTCCCGGATGGAAACATACCAGGAAATGATTTTATCAAGGTTTGTAAACTGATGTATCGATGGTACCCCACAGTTGTTCACCTTTTATTTACTGTTACATCATTTCTTGAGAAAAATGAAATTAGGCGAACTAGCCGAGGTGCACTTATATAATGTATCTCTTTAATTCATATCGAGTGTCATAATTTTTATTGATTAGTATATCGTCTCGAAAAAGGTTCGTTTCTTTATGTGACTGGTTGATTCAGAAGGCGAACTTAATTCGATGAATCGATTGTGGCGATTAGCGAATCTGAGACTATATTTTATTTCTCGGGCAGAAATTGTATTTTCAGATGGCATAATGTATGTATTTAGTTCGTTACATTAAAAGCGGCATTTGATTAACGCAGCTTCTGTGTCGCATAATGGAACATCATCTCAGTGTCACTGAATATTTCGAACCCAGTTGTTTCAAGATGAATTAAGTACGACAGGAGAGCGACGTTATTAAGTTCGACACATGAGTGGTGAAAGGGGCCTCATTTTTTAATCATTGTATTAAGCCTCTAGCGATGCAAATATAAGCACAAGCAACATACGCAGACGCACCGAACCGTTCGTGTGATTATTTATTACGGTACTCTGCGTCTGCGTATGTTGCTTGTGCTTCGGTACCCTGGTTCCAGTACCCTGAATGCCAGAGGTTCTACTGCCCTCTCTATGAAGCCAAAGCGCCATGCCTAAACTTAGAGAGGGCAGTAGAACCTCTTTTTTTTTGGTAACATTTTTTTATTAGCATTTTTCAATATATTCACAATAAGTTTTACAAGACACATATCTAACACTTACACATACCACACACACGCCTACAAAAAAAAACACTAATAACACATCGATATATTAGACTTACAGTACCTGTATTATACTACTCAGTGCCGTGCAACCTCTCCTTATCCATTCGCTTTTAATGCTTTCAATAATTTCTCCCATATCCTATAATGGTTCATAAGGCAACCTTTCGATTGAGCAATTTTAAACTCTACTTTTTCCAAATAGATTTAAACAAAATTGAATACATTTAATGTAGGTGTTTTCCTAGTTTTTCTTGCCTTATATAATATTAGCTTATACATAACAATTAAATAGTTAATTGGTAACTCCCCATCAACTCCCAAAATTATAGTCAAAATATTGGATTCGGGTAGGAAAATTCCGAATCCCATTAGACAGTTCCTAATTTCTAAATATAATTTTTTGGAATCAAGACAGTTACAAAAAAAATGGTCCACTGTCTCTTGGAAAGTAAAACAAAAGGAACATGAATGATAATCAATTAACTTAAAACGGTGTAAATCAAAATTTAAATACAGACAATTATTTAATATCTTGTATTGAAAACTTCTAGTATAAGTATCTAATGTAGTTTTATAAATTCTATGATAGATTCCATTCCAATTCAAAGATGAAACCGGACATCCTACCCTTTTAGCTAAATTTACTTGTGAAGACGGTTTTTTAACTTTTTAGCAACTAAACTTCTATAAACTTGTTTTGTCTGAATTTTTCCTATATCCATTTCTCCATTACCAAAGTCGAACATGTTAAAAGAGACTTCTTCCTTAATAGCACCCTTTAATAAAGTTTTCCACTTTAATGGGATTGCATGAATCAAACTCATCCACTGAAAATAATGTATAGTTTTAAGTCCTTTCCAACTTAAAAAAAATAGTAGCGTGCCCATTGTTAGAGACACAACTAACATTATCCGCCAAAAGGATCTTTATCCAGTTAATGAAAGAGTCGCCAAATCCAAACTGCTTTAAAACTGCAAAAATAAAACCATGCTCAATTGAGTCGAATGCTTTCTCAAAATCGACTGCTAACGGTAAACAGGATACATCATCATCATACGCTTTGTCTAAACATCTTGAATAAACCTAATAGGGTCCTCTATAACTCTCCCTTTAACAAAATCTGCCTGGTCACGATGAATTAATGAAGGCAAAAACTCAACCATTCTATTACATAAGGCTTTACTGCAGATTTTTACATCAACATTTATTAAACTTATAGGATGCCAATAATTTAAATATCTTACATCTTTTCCAGGTTTTTCTAAAAGTGAAATCAGCACTTGTTTTTGTGAAGTAGACAGGCATCCTTTTTTAAATCCATCATTTAAACCTTTCACCAAATCTTCCCTAGCTAACACTGTCCACATCAACATATAAAACTCTTTCAATAATCCATCACTACCCGGGGTTTTTGACTTCCCCATTTGATTTAGAGCTCTGTAACATTCATTTAGTGTAATCTCACCTTCACAGGCGTCTCTATTTTTAACTGACAATTTGGGAATATTAACCGCAGAAAGAAACTCTATAGGCATTCGGATTCTGACTTATTTGATTTGGATTTATATATATTACTGAAATACTTGTAAATTTCCCCCCGAACACATTTAGGGTTTGTGTATTCTACATTATCTTGATCAAATAACTTTTTTATTTGTGTTTTAGCTTTATTACGCTTTTCTAAAGAAAGAAAATACCTTGTACTCTTTTCACCCATCTCATGCCAACGTGCCCTAGATCTTATAATAATACCTTCAGTATATAATATAATTACTTCTTTCTTCTAATTATTTGTACAACCTATCGTGTTCTTCAATTAGTTTCTCATTTCTCTCCCAGTCTATTTTCTTTTCTTGTGCTTATATTTGCATCGCTAGTGGCTTTACAATGATTAAAATAAAATGGGGCCCCTTTCACCACTCAATAACGTCGCTCTCCTGTCGTACTTACTCATCTTGAAACAACTGGGCTTGAAATATTCAGTTTAGCAAATGAGTGGAGCAGCGACTGAAACGAGCCTTTTTCGAGACGATATATATACTAATCAATAAAAATTAAGACTGACATGGTATGGTTCCAGAGGTTTTTTCCGTTTCTTAAAGAAGCGGTGAACATCGAGCGGCGGAGCGGCAATGAGAGAAGAGAGAGAAAACCTCTTGTAGCGGGCGGCACGAATCTCACTATCATGCTAACGATAGGTGTCAATTAACATCACGAGCAGCCAATCACAACACACCTCCTCCGTGGTGTTTTGGTCTAACCCTAACCCTCCCAGTGGGGAGAGAGTATGGAACCGACACTAAGAACGGCGGCAAAGGAGACTATATACTTTTATATGGACTCTACTTATTCTACAATACTGATTTCGATTCCACTTTACGGGCTTTATCTAGATGAAATCTTAGGCGATCCTCCAAATTTATTGATTCCCGCATGCAAAATTATTAAGCTTTTGACCTCATGTCACATGAGTGCGTATACCCGAGTTCCTAAAGTTTGAAATGCATTTGGAGACAGAGAAGCAGCATTCTTGATTTCGAGCGAACGACGAGCGTCCGTTCAATTTCAACTAGAAGAATGTAAAGGTGAACGACAAGAAAGATGTGCTAAATATTCGCTTCAGACTAATTAAGTTGGTCGTAAACAGCGGGTAAACATTCGAGATAAAGAGAGTCTGGAGAGTACGATCAAGAAGCTAGATCAAGTCAACTATACCCTGCCCGGTAACAGAGCTGAGATTTTCTTCGGTTGCGCATGCTCAGAGAACAGAACAGATAATGTTCCCAGGTGTTGATTTGCTCCAACTCTACTGCCGGCTTATTCATGATAAACTTTTCTAGTATGACCTTCACTGCCTTCCAATGTATTGTCGTGGTGAATTTCCGCCCCGGCTACGTGAGGTTTCTTTCTCTTCTCTCGATCTCTAGCCTTTCTCTGAGCTGAACGGAGAAAACGTCTGTGACCAGGGTACAAGTCTCCCGCCAGTGATGCCATTGTCAAGCCGCGCTATTCGACAGTCATAGATATCTTCGTTAAATTACTTAAGAAACAACCATAAGCTTTCTCGCTTTTCGATGTTGGGGCAACAAACTGGCGTTCACTTTTCTACTTATCCCACTCCCGTTGATTGCAATTTCTAACTCAACCCCTCTCCCCTAGCAGTAAATAACAGCCAATCGGAGAACGCTATAAGGTAATTAGGTATTCTTCCAATCAGGAGGAAGAGACAAATCTTGTCCCTAGTTCAAATCTATTGGCTCGCTACCAGAGTTTTTCTCTCTCTTTTCTCCTCGCCGCGGGCTTATCGCGGTTCTTCTTTCACGGAGTCATGGAGAAAACCTCTCAGGCGGAACCAGGGTAGTGGAAGTTAGTTGCCTAAAGCCGGCAGTCGATTGTATATTCAATTAATCAATCAATCAATCAATCAATGATCTTTATTTAAGCACGATAAAGTTTAAGCGTTGCCGCTTGTGGGGTCGTTTATAAACTATATGATCTAATCTACCCTAAACTACCTAGTATGTATGTGTAAAATATTATAAAATTGGATTAATATATTATAAAATTAGGCATAAAATTCGGAGTTGATTGTACCGATAAGGCACTAAAGTCCATTCTTTGGAGAGTGGCATTCTTATTAACCATTCTACAGAACTTGTGTACACTTTGTAAACAATCTTCGTTACAGTTCACTGACAATGCATTCCATAAAATTGAGCCTCGATGCGCGATCGAGTGTTTCATAAAATACGTGTTAAAGCGAGGCACGACTACTTTATTTTTGCTTCTCAGATTATAATTGCTATGATTCTTCTCTATAATTTGAGAAATGTTGGGGGGGGGGGGGGGGGTAGTTCATAATAGATTTTATATGTTAATTTTGCCAAACTTACTTTATACCTATGGAATAGCGTGTTCCATTAACCTCTTTAAGAACGTCTTCTGATGATTTATCTTTAGCAAATCCATAAATAATTTTAGCTGCTCTACAATGTTCTTAGGGTATGCAAGTATGCAAGCGTTATCCCTCCCTAGCCCCTCTCGGCGTTATCCATCTAATTTCAATTTGTCTAATTAATATAACTTACTTGTTTATTACTCGGACAGCGTAAGCGGGTCGGCGAGTCTTAAAATGCGCATTGTGCATATTTTTTAATATTAAGTGGGAAATTGCATAGTAGGTCCATCACCGTTTTATCCATGTGGGATAAATAGGTTTTTCAGATTACACGGCTACCGCGCCGACGCGTCAGACTTTGATATGTGATATTCTATTTACCTTTTAACTTCTTCCCAACCTTCTTTAATTTACCCCAAAATACAATCTAGCCAACCCCGTAAGCAATATTTTCACCTCAAATCCCATACTATTGATATATTCTGACTGACTGACTATGTATAGTAGCTAGCCAGACTGATGAAACAGCCGACATGGAAGCTATTTTCATAAATGCAAAGAGCTTCAACAAACCAACAAACCAGGTTTCAGTCAAAAACAAAAAACAAATTCAACTGTTGTAAAACCGATCGGAGTGAAAGCTGCGTGCAACGTATTGTTACCTTTCGACTCCCCGCTGCGGGGTTTGAACCCTATACCTTCAGTGTGCAAGAACAGACCATTGCCAATGAGTCACACGAACTTGGGATGGAACGATTCTCTTTAAAAAAAAATAACGGTAACCCGTACCATAAACCTTAATAATTCCTAACGATAAACATAGAAATAATACAATCATTAAATAATTAATTAATTAATGTTTGGTATCTAGCGAATAGCTGAGGGAATGAAAACCAGCCTATCTGATGTGTTTTTGCCTAACTAGATGAAATATTTGCATAAATACTCGCGCAAATGAAGTTCAGGGGGGGTTAAGCCGGTTTTTCTCGCTTTTTGCTTGTCCGAGCGGGGCCTGGGCAACTGGTTAACGTTAATTGTGTGTTTCGGGGTTGAACTTGAAAACTTAGAAACCATTCAGTTTTGTCATGAATAGCATTCCCAACACATTTTGCAAACACAAATGGGTATACCATTTCCAGGGGGGTGGGGTAGGGAATAATTGTAATTGATAGCTTATGTTTCATATGTAGCTAATAGTTAAAGGATTCAAAACTAGCCTATCCTATGTATTTTTGCCCAACTAGATTAAATATTTGCGTTATTACTCGCGCAAATGAAGTTCAGGGGGGGTTAAGCCGTTTTGAATTTTTGTTTTTGCTAGCATTTCCCCCCCTCAACTTTAATATCAACCACATTACGAGGAACCCCTGCAGTTTACTATGGGTAACATTTTGGTAAAAACCCCATGTCTCTACGATGTTCCTTTCTACCCGTAAAAATCCATCGCCCTTTCCGTTTTGGCCGCAAAGCATGCTGGGACAGTTTCATTTGCTATTTCCGAGTCCAGAACTGGATTAAATAACGTTGCAGCGTTAAAATCATAGTTTTGGTAGTAAATACGACGAACACAACATATTGCTTGGAAATTTGGGGTAAGATATGCGAACCCTGCAAAACTGAGGGGGGAGGGGTGAAAAATCCTATGCATTTACTGTTAATAATGCAACCCTCCCCCATTAGAAGTGGCTAGAATGAAGTTGCAGCTTCAAAATAATGCTTTTGTTAGTAAACACGACGAACACAACCTATTGGTTGCAAATGTGGGGTAAGAAATGCGAACCCTGCAAAACTGAGGGGGGAGGGGTGGAAAATGCTATGCCTTTCCTGTTCATAATGGAACCCTCCCCCATTTAGAAGTGGCTAGAATGAGGTTGCAGCTTCAAATCACAATGCATGGAGTGATGTGGCAGAGTTAAAACCATGGTTTCTGTACTCGACGCGACAACTGCCATGCGGCATGAACTGCGGATGACTGTCAGTTCGCGAGCTTGTGATGACATTCCATGCACTTGGATGCAAAATAACAATCGTTTCAAGGAGAAACTTTTCGGCTGATGTTTAGGCCACTTATTTACACGAGAAGTGCTCCAAAATTCCAGTTGAGCCTTAATAGGTGGAAAATCACCATACACCCAGGATCACTACCATGCAAGTTGCATGGCACTACCCAACACTCGCTATGACCTAGCTAGCGTCTAACACACCTGTTGGATTATCGTTAGCGGTATCCACTAGTTCCTAACGATAATCATAGAAATAATACAATCATTAAATAATTAATTAAATAATTAATTAATTAATTAATTAAATAAATAATTAATGTTCGGTATCTAGCGCATAGTTAATGGCATAAAAACCAGCCTATCTTATGTAATTTCGCTCAACTAGATGAAATTTTTGCGTTAACGCTCGCGCAAATGAAGTTCAGGGGAGGTTAAGGCGTTTTTTCTTCGTTTTTCGTTGGCCGAGCGGGGCCTGGGCAACTGGTTAACGTCAATTCTGTGTTTCGGTGTTGAACGTGAAAACTTAGAAACCGATCAGTTTTGTCATGAATGACATTCCGGAGACATTTTGCTAACACAAATGGGTATATCATTTCCAGGGGGAGTGGGGTAGGGAATAATTGTAATTTATAGCTTGGACGTGTTAATGTTTGGTATGTTACGCTATGTTAACGGGAAGTAAAACTAGCCTATCATATGTAATTTCATCGAGTTAGATTAAATTTTTGATGTAACCTTCGCGCAAATGAAGTTCAGGGGGGGTTAAGCCATTTTGAAATTTTATTTTGGCTGCCATTTCCCCCCCTGGACTTCAACGTTAACCAAATTAAGAAGACCCCCTGGAGTTTTCTATGTATAACATTTTGGTGAAAACCCCATGTCTCTACCATGTTCCTTTCTACCCGTAAAAATCCATCGCCCTTTCCGTTTTGGCCACAAAGCATGCTGGGACGGTTTCATTTGCTATTTCCCAGTCCAGAACTGGATTAAATAAGGTTGCAGCATCGAAATCATAGTTTTGGTACTAAACAAGACGAACACAACATATTGGTTGCCAATTTGGGATAAGATCTGCGAACCTTGCAAAACTGAGGGGGGAGGGGTGGAAAAGCGTATGCATTTCCTGTTAATAACGATACCCTCCCCCATTAGAAGTGGGTTGAATGAAGTTGCAGCATAAAAATCATAGTTTTGGTACCAAACACCATGAACACAACATAATGTTTGCAAATTTGGGGTAAAATCTGCGAAACTTGCAAAACTGAGGGGGGAGGGGTGGAAAAGCATATGCATTTCCTGTTAATAACGGTGCCCTCCCCCATTAGAATTGCCTTGAATGACGTTGCAGCTTTAAAATCTTAGTTTGGGTAGTAAACACGACGAACACAACATATTGGTTGCAAATTTGGGGTAAGAAATGCGAACCTTGCAAAACTGAGAGGGGAGGGGTTGTAAAGCATATACCTTTCCTGTTATATATAGTGGTACCCTCCCCATTAGAAAGGGATGAAAAAACGTCGCAGCATCAAAATCATAGTGTGGGTACTAACAGGAGCTCCTGGTACTAAACATGATTAATAGAACATATCGTATGCGAATTTTGTGTAAGATCTGCAAAGTTTGCAAAAATAAGGGGGAGGGGTGGAAACCATTTTATGATTATCGTTAGCGGTACCCACTTGTAATAATAATAATAATAATAATAATAATAACTTTATTTAAACTGATAAGACCGATCAGCTAATCGAAAAGGATCGATTAGCTGGTACCAACCGTTGACCAGTATTATAGATAATGTATCTAAAAAAATAGAGATTACTTAATGGGAAGTGCTGGCGTATGGTATTTACGCACGAGTTTGTTTTCACAAAACGAACGAGCGAGGTACGAGCGAGTGAGTTTTGGAAAACAAACAAGTATGTAAATACCATACAAAAGCACTTTCCATCTTGTAATTTGTTTATTACATACATACTGAGATTTTTCTCCAATATCAAACAGGTTTTATTTAGGTTTTGTCATTGTCATTGAACACGTACATTTGTAGCTTTCAATATTTTGTTTTGCATTTCGTATCCGACTCAACGTAGACTAAAATTTATGCTCGATACAATCAAAGTGGAAAGAAAATCTTACTTTCTAAACTGACATCAGCCATGAAATAGTTTTCAAGATCAATATGAAACTGTCTTTGATTCAACAAGTAAAGTTTACAAGTTTACATCGTCAATACATTAGTATACCTGCTTTTTCCAAGTTGTTTGCTACGAGTTTCAAGACATCTCCACGGCTTGTAGGTTTTCTCTGCTAACAGAATATTTACGATTTTTCAAATGTCGATGGTCTATGGAAGTTGAAATCACTTCACGAAGGATTGAAAGCTCGTAATCATCGCCGTATTTTCTTTTGACACTAAGAATGATTTCACATAGATTATCTCAATTTAGTCTGTTGAGTTCATTCGGTAGAATTTCGCTTCTTCTTTGTTTCTTTAAGTAACTTTACGTCTGTTTCTCTAAGTTTTTGCTCTTGTGATTTTGTTTTCTTGGTCGATAATATACTTCTCAATTGACTTGGAAGTTTTAACATCGTTAGTTGGCTGTTTACAGATCAATATTACATTATTATTTAAAAAAAAGTCAAAACCTCCAACTTTCGTTGTGAATGAAAGTGGCGCCTCCGATCTCAAGTCCAGTTTGAAAATCCCGATATGTTTTGGCAGGTGTTTTCTGATTGGACGAAACGCTTTTCGCACGTGTGAAAAAATCGTTTCGCGATTCTGATTGGCTAAGGAAAATTGTGAAGTGGGTTTTCGCATGAATGATTCCATTCGTAAATCTCAGTATGTATGTAATAAATCTCAATATATAATAGTATAATAATAAATGCATGAATGAATAATATTATAAAAATAATAAATAGATATAACTGGACAAAGTTTAAAAAGGATATCTAAAATAATTATCGTAAACTACATTGATGATTGTTGTCATCAAGTTCTAAAAAAAATCTTGGAAACGCCAGCCTTAATATTTGATAGTGTTTGTAACTCCCGCAACTCTAAACTAACCCCAACCGTCAGTAAACAAGTTCCCAGGTAAACGACGAGGTTTTACGGCTAAGTTTCTGACTGTATTGATAGCACATTTGTGTGAGATTGCTCAGATTATAATTCGGTATGGGTTCAACCCACAACATTAAATTTTATGTGATGTGTTCAACCAAGAGAGAATGAGGTAAGAGAACGAATTCCCCGTACATGGCTCTGTTCCAATGATAATTATTATATATCAAGAGAAGATGAGGTAAGATCATGAATCCCCCATACATGCATGGGTCTGTTCAAATGATAATTATTTGAAATCTATTTTTAGATTAACAGGACACAGCCTGGTTATTTTAAGAAACACACCTAAATGGCGTAAAGTGGCGCTCTTGTGCTAAGGAATGTTTTATGCATGGATTTGTTAATTCTCTTACCTCATCCTCTCTTGGTTCAACCCATTTAATGCATGGGGATTCGTTCTCTTACCTCATCCTCTCTTGGTTCAACCCATTTAATGCATGGGGATTCGTTCTCTTACCGCATCCTCTCTTGGTTCAACCCATTTAATGCATGGGGATTCGTTCTCTTACCTCATCCTCTCTTGGTTCAACCCATTTAATGCATGGGGATTCGTTCTCTTACCTCATCCTCTCTTGGTTCAACCCATTTAATGCATGGGGATTCGTTCTCTTACCTCATCCTCTCTTGGTCAACCCATTTAATGCATGGGGATTCGTTCTCTTACCTCATCCTCTCTTGGTTCAACCCATTTAATGCATGGGGATTCGTTCTCTTACCTCATCCTCTCTTGGTTCAACCCATTTAATGCATGGGGATTCGTTCTCTTACCGCATCCTCTCTTGGTTCAACCCATTTAATGCATGGGGATTCGTTCTCTTACCTCATCCTCTCTTGGTTCAACCCATTTAATGCATGGGGATTCATTCTCTTACCTCATCCTCTCTTGGTTCAACCCATTTAATGCATGGGGATTCATTCACTTACCTCATCCTCTCTTGGTTCAACCCATTTAATGCATGGGGATTCGTTCACTTACCTCATCCTCTCTTGGTTCAACCCATTTAATGCATGGGGATTCATTCACTTACCTCATCCTCTCTTGGTTCAACCCATTTAATGCATGGGGATTCATTCACTTACCTCATCCTCTCTTGGTTCAACCCATTTAATGCATGGGGATTCATTCACTTACCTCATCCTCTCTTGGTTCAACCCATTTAATGCATGGGGATTCGTTTACTTACCTCATCCTCTCTTGCTTCAACCCATTTAATGCATGGGGATTCGTTCTCTTACCTCATCCTCTCTTGGTTCAACCCATTTAATGCATGGGGATTCGTTCTCTTACCGCATCCTCTCTTGGTTCAACCCATTTAATGCATGGGGATTCGTTCTCTTACCTCATCCTCTCTTGGTTCAACCCATTTAATGCATGGGGATTCATTCTCTTACCTCATCCTCTCTTGGTTCAACCCATTTAATGCATGGGGATTCGTTCACTTACCTCATCCTCTCTTGGTTCAACCCATTTAATGCATGGGGATTCGTTCACTTACCTCATCCTCTCTTGGTTAAACCATTTAATGCATGGGGATTCGTTCTCTTACCTCATCCTCTCTTGGTTAAACCCATTTATAATTAATGCATGGGAATTCGTTCTCTTACCTCATCCTCCCTTGGTTCAACCCATTTAATGTTTGCGAGTCGGGTGTGCGTTTATGCTTGCGTCGTTGGACTAAGTTTGAACCAGACTTGAAGCGCTCCCTCTTGCCAAATGCAAACAACGTTTTATTGGAAACCGACAGTTACGATTAATAAATAAAATGTTCGAGTATAATTCGACCATAATAATTCTCCCGTAACCTTAACTAGCCATTTGTACATCATGGTAGCATTTTTTGAGCATCTTAGAAAGGCAAAAGCATTAAAAACATGTTGCAATGTTTTTGCTTGATACTTATCTTTTCAGAGAAAATCAGTATTATGGGTTACAGTACGACAACAAATACTGAACTGTCTCAGATCACTCTGATGTGACTTAGGGTTGAAGGATTAAGGGTACAAGAGTACCATCATGTATAGCGGCTCTCTGTAATATTTGTAAATGCGCGGGTGGATTGGGACAAACATGAAAACGAGGTCACTAACATATAATCCTTTGGGCGTCCTGATTGGGAGGGCGAATGTGCGCACGTCCCAAGACTCATGCTTCGCACTCGGCTTAGGGCTGTATTAATTGCGCCTTCGCGCGCATTCACCCGATAGGAAATTAAGCAACATGGGGGTTACAACGTAGCCTAGGATGTAATGTTTTAATTACCCATGCACAATAGTTGCTTGTATTCAGGGTAAGTAGTGTACTCATGCACGAAGCATTTCGATAATAAACCGTTCTTTCAGTTAATTTGAAGAGGCAAGGATAGGGTGGGGGAAGATGGGAGCGTATACCCGATAGGGTTTATAACCAGAATTGATGGACCAATAAAAGGGTACTGGGATTTTATGCTAGTTAAAAATCATACACAAACTCGAGTCGTACATGGGTGTGCTCATAGCCAAAAATACGCGCTGCTCTGAGTCTGCTGTGAGCTCAGTACGACTAGAGTGATTTGGAATAATGATTTTATTGTACACACATTAGTCATAACTATCTACTGACTATCTAAATTTGACTCACGAAATACTTTATTTTTGTTTTGAGTCAAACTAGAATGATCTGAGCTGATAGTAGTGGTAGGGAACCAATTAGAAAGTCAATCAATCAATCAATCAATAACCTTTATTTTAACACGATAATTATTAAAGCTTACAGCTTGTGGGGTCGTGTATAACTAAATATATATACAATGATTATAATATTATAATCTAACGGACGAATTAAATAACTACTGTCTAAATTTATTTACAATAATTAAAAGAAATAATGCTTTAAAGTTAAAATATGAATTATGTATATAAATATTCCCCCAGTCTAAATTTGGTAGTCTGCACTGAGTTAGTGGAGAAATTAAAATCTTTAAAAGTATCCATCTTTACTACTTTGTTTGATAGTGCCTTGGTGCATGAAGTAACAATGCTAGTGTTCTTTGATATTAATGCGTTCCACAATGTTGAGCCTCTATAGGCAATGGAGTGTTTCATGTAACGTGTATTGAAACGCGGCGTAATAAGTTGGTCAGGTTCAGTAAATAAGTTGGTCAGAAAGTTCAATAGTATAATGTAGTATATCCCACTCACGTCATATTTCAACGTCTTTTTCTCTCTCCCCAGGATGAGAATTCTATACAAGAGCAACGCAAGCAAGCACTAATAGATTACTGTCATGATAGAGACGCTAGAAGCATTCTACCAAGAGGAACGAACAAATTCGAGATACCTTCCTATCTCTTTAGAAATGTGATCGTCAGTGACAAACACAACCTTATGTATTGCTACATCCCGAAGGTTGCTTGTTCCAACTGGAAGCGCGTTCTTATGGTTTTAAATGAAGATATCGCTGACCCATATCAAGTTAACACCGCAGACGTTCATAACAGAAGCCTTGGGTACTTTAGATATCTAAATGAGTACTCGCCCGAGGAAATTGTCCACAGACTTAACACTTATTATAAATTCCTGTTCGTAAGGCATCCGTTCGAGCGACTTGTGTCTGCATATAGGAACAAGTTTATCGACTCATACAATTTAACTCTTTTCAAGAAGTTATACGGACGGACAATAATTCGCCACTTCAGACATAACCCCGATGAGAAATCCCTTAAGACTGGCGAGGGAGTCAGTTTCTCTGAGTTTGTGAACTACCTACTGACTTCTGATACGGAGTTTATGGATAGACATTGGAAGCAATATGACTTGTTATGCCATCCCTGTCTTATCTATTATGATTACATAGGACATTTCGAGAATTTAAAACCTGAAGCAGATGAACTGCTACGCACATTACAAGTTAATGACAGGGTGAAATTCCCGCATAACATTACGTCTAATTATAAGCGATCTTCATCTGCGCTCGCCAAGGAATATTTCCAAGAACTTTCCAAAGAATCTAAGGAAGGACTTAAGAAAATATATAGGCATGATTTTAAAATGTTTGGATATTCAACGGAAGATTACTTGAGTTAGGTTAGACGTTTCAATTTTGGCGACAACAACAATGCTCTTGGTTCCAGAGACACTCCCCAGGCGTTTACTGTTGTTATTAAGGCCGCGAAGGAGTAGACACTAGGTAGCCTGCTTCCTGCCTTATCTTTCAGAAGAGAAGGAATAGCACATCCTTCACCCAGGGTACAATAACAAGGTACATGAAACAGCTCCAAAGCCATTTAAGCCAGCTTCGACACGTGAACATCAATTACTGCAGATATTGGAGTAGGTCGACGCCTTCCTGTACCTTTATAAAGTCAAGGATGGTGAACAACATATCTTACTAAACCTTTCGCTAAAAACAGGATGTCGACCTTGTCTGCCTGACGTGGCTTTGCAACTCATCAGACGTACAAGACTCCTGGAAAGGAGGCCTTTACGTGGAAGGATTTTCCAGCAGTAAATGTGGTGAGGCAGTGTAATGTTGGGTGATGTTAATGTATGTATGCCGACAACATAACGAATTCCACATAACGAGAACTGAAGACTTGAAACACGAAGAACCTCAAGTTCAGGTAGCCAAAGACGAAGACAACGTACTACTGAACCAACTGACAATAATGGACTTTCACCTCTTCACAATGGCAGCATTTGATGTGACTGTACTGCATGCACAACTTGGTCGACCTGTGTCTCGACATACGTTGTATGTTAACTGACTGCTCTTGAATACGATCGGCTACGGACATTCCACTGTGCATGTGCCTAGCTAGAGAAACTGACTTGCATTTGCTCTGATGGCTATATGTACACCGCGGCAAAACCTCACGCGCATGCGCTTTTGATGAGCCAATCGCGCTTCTCCCCAGTTTCCCGCCAAAACTAAAAGAAAACAGAGGCAATCACCCCTGTTTTTAATTTTCAGCACGTACGCGTATATTTGTGAAATGTTTCACGAAAAACAAGAAAATTACTTAAAAGCTAAGCATAAGACTTTAACAGGTTGAAGTTTTCTTAATTTGTAATTCACTGTGAGTTTACTAAGTTATAAAAGTATTTACTAAAAAAAATTCAGACCTCGGAAACCTGTATTTGAACTCCAGAGCCTTCGTTCTGTCGGCCAGCGGAGCTTGCCGTGGTGTATACATATATGGCTTTGACAATGAAAACCTGTTAACAAACACAAACATTTTCAACGCACCGAAAACATCTACGATTTTGCTAAATCATGGACTGACCCAGACAGGACAGATTTGCTATCGTTCTAGTGAAATTCAAAATCATTGTTCGTCATAACTTCTAATAAACTGCAATTTGGTTAATTAGCTCAATGTCATGTCAAATGTCTGAAGATACCACGACAGCAACGACTACGAAGATAACATTAAACAATAGTCCTAATTACAAAATACAATAACTGTACGTGAAAATGCACGCACTCGCCTACATTTCTACCTTTGTCTGCAAAAAACACACCGTGGAAAATCCTAAGTTGACGTTTACAAGAGAACGCAAACGTAAGGAACTAAACATCTCTGTTTTTCGTTCGGCCTGAACGGACCTCTATGCTTATCATATTTTTCGAAGATGTGGATGTAAATAGTGGTTAAAGGCGAATAAAGCAACCGGTAAACATAAATCTCGTGAGAAAACACTTTTCTATCTCCGGACGTCACTGCCGTCGCTGGGAAAACGTCAGGATAACGCCATTGCCACTGATCAATTAACTGGGAAAATATAACTCTTCTATAGTATGGAAATATCTTGGAAATATCATTTTAAAAGTTGGAAATTAAAATTTCTATATATTTGTCCAACTTTGTATTATGGAATTGGAAAAAAGTTATGGAAAACATCATTGAAATATTCTGGAAATTGTCTAGAAATAAAAGTTCCATGCTGTTCCAGGTTTTCCAGTGATTTACACAATAACCTTTCTTACATTTCTACATATTCAGTATTGTTGTTATCAACGAATTGACGACTGTTGAAAACGGCCCTAACAACGAACTGAGAGACACCACATTATTACGACTCTGACATTTTTACTGATATACACTAAAATATATGTGTTTGACACCAGTGTAACTACCCTACATATTAATAAAGTCACTGTTTGCTTTATGGAAAAAAATCCATAAAAGGGATTAAATGACGATTCCTGTTCAGTTATCCTTCACATAGCATTAACGGCTGTCCCGGCGCGGTTCGGTTAATAATCTAGTGCCGCGTGGTAATTTTATTAGAGAGTAACTTTGTATTTTGATTGCATCAATATGAGGAACTATTAGATCCACAGACAAAATATTTTGTAAGGAAAGTAAAACTTGCATTTGGTGCCTTAAGTTTACGAATCTATATATATTAACTGACTATGTTCTTAGCATAAAACATACTATAAGTGTTCAAAGAGTAGTTTCTGTGAAAACCTAACTTAAAGTTCGTAAAGACATCTGTTTTTGAAAGATCAATCAAATGGCGTTTTCAATACAACTTACTGAAAAGCACTATTCGACCAGGAAAGAGCTCTAGTTGTTACATCCTAGTTCAATTTGTATGGTACATTAGTGTACAAGAATGTACTCAAACCTTATTGTGTTGCGGCTATTATTTATAGATACCAATAAGCTTAACATGTGTAAAACTACTAAGTGTCAGTAAGTGACTGGAACAAATACGTTCTTGGGCATATGTTATATTAGAGTTTTCCTATTTAGCGACCTTTTCAACCACATTTTCTTCTGATGTTACTGATCCAAGCCAAACGTACACCAAGTGAGTGATATAAGGCTTGCGGCGCGCGAGAAACATTTGTTGCTTCTTGGAAACAAAAAATATAGTAAGGGTAGCTATTTACTTTAGGATTGAGGAAGCTAATATAAACTACCAGTAATTACCGAGATTAGTTACATGTAATATTCGTTAACATCTTGCCCAATATAAAGAACTAGTACTCAGATTAGCAGAGTACTCACATGGTAGTAGTATATCATGCATGGAATTAGCCCTTTTTTTAGGGCGTAGGCCCTAAATCCATTGTGATTTGAAGCTGCAACCTTATTCTAGCCACTTCTAAACGGGGGAGGGTTCCATTATTAACAGGAAAGGCATAGGATTTTCCACCCCTCCCCCTTCAGTTTTGCAAGGTTCGCATTTCTTACCCCACATTTGCAAGCAATATGTTGTGTTCGTCGTGTTTACTACCAAAACTATGATTTTAACGCTGCAACGTTATTTAATCCCAGCATGCTTTGCGGCCAAAACGGAAAGGGCGATGGATTTTTACGGGTAGAAAGGAACATCGTAGAGACAAGGGGTTTTCACTAAAGTGTTACCCATAGAAAACTGCAGGGGGTCTTCTTAATTTGGTTAACATTGATGTTCAGGGGGGAAAATGACAGCCAAAATAAAATTTCAAAATGGCTTAACCCCCCCCCCCCCCCCTGGACTTCATTTGCGCGAATATTACATCAAAAAATTAATCTAGTTGGATGACATTACATATGATAGGCTTGTTTTAATTTCCATTAACATAGTGCAACATACCAAACGTTAACACCTCCAAGCTATAAATTACAATTATTCCCTACCCCACTTCCCTTGAAAATGCTAAACCCATTTGTTCTAGCAAAATGTCTCCGGAATGTCATTCATGACAAAAGTGATCGGTTTCTAAGATTTCAAGTTCAACACAGAACCACATAATTAAAGTTAAACGGTTATCCAGGCCCCGCTCGGCCAACGAAAAACGGAGAAAAAACGCCTTAAACCCCCCCTGAACGTTATTTGCGCGAGCGTAAACCCAAAAATGTAATCTAATTGGGTGAAATTACATCAGATAGGCTGGTTTTTATGCCATTGACTATGCGCTAGATACCGAACATTAATTATTTATTTAATTAATTAATTAATTATTTAATTATTTAATGATTGTATTATTTCTATGTTTATCGTTAGGAATAAGTGGGTACCGCTAACGATAATCATACAATGGTTTCCACCTCTCCCCCCTTATTTTTGTAAGCTTCGCAGATCATACACAAAATTCGCAAACGATATGGTGTATTAGTCATGTTTCAGTAGTACCAAGACTATGATTTTGATACTGCAACTTTATTCAATCCCTTTCTAATGGGCCATGGGGGAGGGTACTACTATTAACAGGAAATGCATATGCTTTTCCACCCCTCTCCCCTCAGTTTTGTAAGGTTCGCAGATCTTACCCAAAATTTGAAAAAATGAGTTGCGCTTGTCGTGTTTAGTACCAATGGATAGATCTTTTCGAGATAAGCAATATACCTGAAGGCTGGTCCATATTGATTCTACCTCGTTACCGTGCTGATTGACCACATGAGATAGCAAGCGCATACGCCAATCAGTGCAACGTTTGATAGCCGATCAGGAAAGATTTGCGTTTGTGCACGCAAAATCACAGAAAATACAGCGAATTCAAGCTTTGAATAACCGAAACATAACTGAAAACTGACAAATTTAATTGTTTTTTGTTGATCAAACATTGTAATTTTTCTCTAGTAATGATTAACTGGGGCTAACTGACAAATGGCAAAATTTTAACTCTCAACTTACATGTATAACCCCCCCCCCCCCCCCCAATTCAGACAACCCTCCAAGTTCAGGCAGCGAGCCCCTCTCGCGATAAGATGGAACCACATACTGTGCTAGACAACTGGAATTCCGAGTTAGGCGAAGCCACGTCAACGACTGTCAAAGCACGTGCTAGAAAGCTCGACTCCTCAAAGAGAGTCCACGCTAGGGACGAAAGATTCCTCAAAATCACAAAAAAGTGATACTGAGAAATCCCCCAAGAAGGGAGAAGGGTTCACAGCGACCACTGTCGTTTAATTTTTCAATTTAATGATACTCTGCTTTTCTCGCGTTCATGTTAATATCCCGACGTAGCTAATTGTAAAAATTGAATAGATTACCAAAAACCAATTAATACAATTGATAACAATTAGTTAATTGAATATCAATTGTATCAGCAATTGATAACAACAGATTTTCACTCAGATTTTGGCAATTAACGTATCAATTGATATCAATTTGTATCAATTATTCTGAAATGTGAGATGAGATGTTATTACCACAAAATGTAAAACCGATAATTCTTAGATCAGTATATTTTAAACCGTGACTCCATCTTACGAAAAACAAACACTGACTATTTTGTGGCCATAATATTAACACAGAATATTGCCTTCAGCGCCATATATACTCATCACAAGCAGCACACTTCCCCCTTTCGCGGCAAATGGAATAAAATATTTTTTACATTTGTTCATGCAACACGTGCCATGCGCATATACGCCGAATGCACGTGTTAATAGTCAGTTAATGTCAAACACGTGTACGTTATCTCATCAAATGGCGGGAAATAGGCCGTATGTGTGCTAGTAGCCCGGTAGTTGTCAGGGTAGTTTTAATATTTGGTCCAAGCCACGACAATGTCAGTAAAGGGATTAGAAACTAACACAGACTCAAACCGAGATTGTCCACACGAAACAATAGTAGACCTTAACGTTCAATGTGTTGTCAAAGGATACCACGAATGTCAATTTCACGTAAACGTAGGAGAGGAATTTGTAGCTTTAAAGAAGCATGGTCCCAAAGGTAAAGCTTTTCGACTATCAAACAGTAGAGGTCAACTTGGACATCTACAGAGTTAGCTTGTAGCCCCGTTGTGGACTTAACAGGATTCTGATTCTGATTATTATCAATTGCTTATTAATTATTATCAATTGTTATTAATTGCTTATCAATTGTTATCAATTGCTTATCAATTATTATAAATTTTTGTCACTCACTTTTTGGCTATCAGTTGTCATCAATTGCTGATATCAATTGATAATCAATTAACTAATTGATATCAATTATTATCAATTGAAACAATTATCAATTTTATCAATTAGCTACGTCGGGTAATATAAAAGTGGACAAATGTTCAAAATGCTAACCGATGGGCGAGATCAGGGCTGCTTTTAATATTTTTCATAAATTGATTTGAAGTATGATAAGATAAAAAGAATAATGTATGCTTGTTACTAAGCCAGTGTTGATAATAGGTTTGCGTGCAGAAGCTAAATACTTCTTAAGGCTAAATTATATTGTGATTCCCAGACGATAACATGATCTATATCCAAGCAACCAGTGTTGATAATAGGTTTGCGTGCAGAAGCTAAATACTTCTTAAGGCTAAATTATATTGTGATTCCCAGACGATAACATGATCTATATCCAAGCAACCAATGTTTTGCGAAATATTGTAAAACTGCAGGGACCAACGGAGAGGGTCCACAATAGGTTTGGCGGGATGGCGGGATCGGGCTTATTTCGAGGGTGGGATTCGGGATGCGAGCTAAAAACAGGAGTGGGACGCGGGATTTCAGGTACGAGCGGGAAGCGGGATTTCATGTTTTTGAGGGGGCGGGAAGCGGGATACGGGATTATAATTTCCACGTGACCGAGTGTTCAATGCAGATTAATGCATCAGTCAATTCCAGCAATGCCCATCTCCCCCCCGGGACAACCCCCGGGCATTAGCCATTTTCGTAAAAAAATAATCAAATTCCCCACCGTGGGGACAAGCAAGGTGTTCAAATGCCCCACAGTGGAGCCAAAGAAGTAAGGAAAATGCCCCACCCCCGGGCACATCCATAATGATATACTGTCCAAGTTTAATTCCATGCAAATACACAAGGCGCAGAGAATCTATTCATTGATAGTTTCCGTTCGTTTTGTAGATCCGCCATCTTGTTTTGTATTTGTATTACCGCTGTTTGATTATACTATTGAGCTGCCTGGAGCAAAATGGTATTAATACATCAGTATATATAGTTTTTATTTCATTCCTATAAATAATCATTCGCAACGCGGTTAATGTTATCGACAATAAACGCTTATTAAAACCATGTGACTTTATAATAATAGTGTAACTGTTCTGTTCGTCCGGTGGACAGCAGCAAACTGTGTATATTTGTAAACGAACTACTTGATATCGTTTCAAACTCGGACCGGCAGAGCTTGGGCCCCGTGTGGCTCCTGAAAATTTTAGCGCAGCGTAGCATTAAGAATACCGTACGGGAACTGCTATTTTCTAGCTAGTATAAAAAAATTCAACATCCATAGATTTCCCGGCTTTTTCGTGTCCTAGCATATACAAATACGTGGATAAGACAGTCATAAACTGCAGGTTTCTAGGTTTAGAGAAATAGATACATGTAGAATCCACGGGCAGCTGGAGTAATTACAAGAAATCAGATTATTTTTTACTTGATACAGTATGCCGTCGTTACCACGAGACCAGTCCGGCTCTTTCCTATAATTCTTTTCGGCAGTGTCAAATGCCCGACCTCCGGGCCGATATAAGGTTACAAATGCCCCACTGCCGGGATCTCAAAATATGCAAATGCCCCACCATGTCCCGGGGGGGGGATGGGCATTGCTGGAATTGACTGATGCATAACTCTTCAAAACGAACAATCTTCGTCTTCCATATGTCAACAGCATGTCGCGTACCGTTTGTGTGACTTTGCGATTTCGTCCAAGGGTCAGAAACATCATCAAATCGTGTTTAGTCTGTTTACTTGGCAGCTATCCGGATTTTAATGAAGGTGGGTATTTCATGTTATCATTATTGTAATAATTAAGGCAGAACAAAAATTGTAGTTAAAAAAATAAGGGTGTATACTTCGTCCGTTGAGGGTCCACAATAGGGTCCTCAGATCCCGCTTTCCCACCTCATTTTATTTCTTAATCCCACCATCCCACCCTTCTTTAGACTTCTTTACGTTGAAATCCCGATCCCATGACCGTATAATCAGCCTTTCTTAGTTGTTAATGTTTTGCGACTGAATTTACTTAATTTCAGCTGGCCAGAAGGAGATACATCTTTTCGAGATATACAGTCTAGTCTGATGTAGTTTGCCTCAAAGCTGGTCGATATTTATACAGATCGATTAAAGATACTCTGCTTGTTTCAAGTTCATCGTGAGAGAAAATGATACATGCAAGTGTTAGTAAACGTTTTCGTGTCTCTGGCCTCGCTTGTTCAAGTCACTTGAATGACATTCCAGACAACGCATTGGCTAACCATGGCAAGGGAATGTCATTAATAAATCAAGGGCATAAATAGGGACAGTTCAGGCCTTTCTATTTCACTTCAAGAATTAAGCTTCTCAAGAATAACGAAGAAAAGGACAAGCTAAAGGTGAATTGACTCAAAATAATTATTGCATCAAATACTTCAGAAGTAAATTCATGTATATATATCGTTAAATAGGATTCGAAGAACTGGTTGTTTTTCCTATAAGACAAGTGTTCTAGACGGCTGATATTTTCATCTTATATTTTCCATGACGTCGTATATTCTGTCTACGTTACCCCTATATCTCTAAAATGTTCGCTAGAATCGCACTCTCTTGATCAATTTAAAAACTGTATTGAAATTTCTAAGTATACGATTCTTGCCACCATGTTAGAAAGTTAGTTAACATTTCTCGACGAGTTGGAATACTAGAATCACTAAAGTGAACTGATTATCGAATTAGAACACGTTTAGCTTTGAAGACGATTTCAAAGGGAACCTGTGGTTGGGTGCTTCAAAACGTCCTTTAGAATACCAAATTTACGGAACGTTATCTTAAGAAGCGGACTACTTTCCTAGATCTAGAATATATATAAGCCCAAAATGTACCCTTCCTATTTTTGTCCTGTTTCATCGAGAGTTAAAATGCCGAACTTTGTTTGCATGTAAGGCAAAGTTATACCTTATACCGTGAAAACATAATTTAAAGAAATGAAATATGGAAAAACAGTACATGTTCTACTGCACTAAACACTCTTTAGAACCGTGAAATCATGGTCTAAATAAATGAAATATAGAAAAAGATTACATACTTTAACCGAACTAAATACACCGTCCCGTAGGACAATGAGATGACGGTCTAAAGAACTGAAAAATAGAAGAACATATACACTCTGCTTCCTCCACTCTGAGCAGAGTCTCTGCAGAGTCGCATCCATACCGGTTCACCCGTATGAGGTTCTGATATGTTATCACATTCAACTGCGATTTTACAGCTCAAATGGGAGGCTTCAATCTTCCATGTGGGAAGCATTTAATAGATGGATCTCAAGTGGAGATTGACTATCAAATTAATAGTGCTCTCAAAGAAATGAAGAATTAATATCAGAGTTTTAAGTTAATAAGTAATAGATGGACATTCAATTTATTTGCTAATCAACCCGATATGCTCTCAAGTGGATATCGAAGAAAGTTATTGCGTATGAATTTGTTTCCTATCAACCCCATATGCTTTCAAGTGGATATCAAATAAATTGATTGCGTCAGTACTTTGTTTGCTATCGGTCCGATATGATCTCAAGTGGATATCCAAATTTAACATAATTCAGGTCAACTGCGTGCATATAACTGAAATGAGAGTGGATAAAAAAAAAATGGTGTGCATTATTTTGTCTAATATGCTCAAAATATGAAAATGTGGCAAGAAAATAAAGGTTTTAAGGTAATAAATAATAGATGGACACCTAACTTGTTTGCTATCAACCCGTGGATATCGCAGTAATCGAGTACGTATTTATTTGTTTACTATCAATCCAATATGATTTCAAGTGGATATCGAAGTAATACTGAAAATGTAACACAATTTCATGAAATTAGGGCTAGAAAATATGACGCTGCACCCCCTGGATTTAATTTTTCAACAAAATAATGTCAAAATTCGTGCTCTACGGCAAAAACAACTTTAGATGGCATCAATTGTGGCTCTTTATCTGCTGTTATTATTCATTTTATTATTATATCTATTATATTACACAAGTCGAAACCGCTAACGATAATCATACTATGGTTTTCACCCTTCCCCCCTTATTTTTGTAAAATTAGCAGATCTTACACAAAATTCGCAAACGATATGTTGTGTTAATTATGTTTATCATCAAGACTATGATTTTGATGCTGCAACTTTATTCATCCCTTTCTAATGGGGGAGGGTACTACTATTAAAAAGGAAATGCATATGAGTTTCCACCCCTCCCCCCTCAATTTTGAAAGTTTCGCAGATCTTACCCCAAATTTGAAACCGATATGTTGTGTTCGTCGTGTTTAGTACCAAAACAATGATTTTAAGCTTCAACTTCATTCAACCCACTTCTAAATGGGGAGGGTACCATTATTAACAGGAAAGGCATATGATTTTCCACCCCTCCCCCCTCAGTTTTTCAAGGTTCGCATTTCTTACCCCCAATTTGGAACCAATATGTTGTGTTCATCGTGTTTAGTACCAAAACTATGATTTTAATGCTGTAACGTTATTGAATCCAGTTCTGGACTGCGCCAATAGAAAATGAAACTTGTCCCAGGATGCTTTGCGGCCAAAAACAAAAGGGCGATGGATTTTTAGAGGTAGAAAGGAATTGAACATGGTAGAGACATAGGGTTTTCACCAAAGTGTTACCCATAGAAAACTGCAGGGGGTCTTCTTAATTTGGTTAACATTGATGTTCAGGGGGGGAAATGACAGCCAAAATAAAATTTTAAAATGGCTTAACCCCCCCCCCCCCCCCTGAACTTCATTTGCGCGAATGTTACATCAAAATTTTCATATAGTTGGATGAAATTACATATGATAGGCTTGTTTTAATTCGCATTAACTTAGCGCAACGTACCTAACATTAATACCTCCAAGCTATAAATTACAATTATTCCCTACCCCACTCCCCCTGGGAATGGTATACCCATTTGTGTTAGAAAAATGTCTCCGGAATGTCATTCATGACAAAACTGATCGGTTTCTAAGATTTCAAGTTCAACACAGAACCACAGAATTAAAGTTCAACGGTTACCCAGGCCCCGCTCGGCCAACGAAAAACGAAGAAAAAACGCCTTAACCCCCCCCTGAACTTCATTTTCGCGAGCGTTAACGCAAAAAAATAATCTAGTTGGGTGAAATTACATAAGATAGGCTGGTTTTTATGCCATTAACTATGCGCTAGATACCGAACATTAATTATTTAATTAATTAATTAATTATTTAATGATTGTATTATTTCTATGATTATCGTTAGGAATAAGTTGAATTAGAACACGTTTAGATTTGAATGCGATTTCAAAGGGAACCTGTGGTTGGGTGCTTCAAAACGTCTTTTAGAATACCAAATTTACGGGTTATATGGAAAATGGAAAAACAGTACATTTCTTGCGGTCAGGAAAATTAATTCTCATCCACTTAGTGAATTGTTGCCTCGCATCAAGGACTCACCTTTAAGACTACGGAGACAAGAATAAATACAGAACGTTTTATAAATAGTTTTATAAATAGCTGTGTTTTTAAATATAACTTAGCTTTTTAAATATTGTATAATTAATTAATTCTTAGATTTATATGTAGAATTAGTACTTTTTATCAGATTGTTCTTTTTATTATCATAACATTGTAACTATTGGTATGTAATTTATCATTAGTAATAAAGACATATTATTATTATTATTATTATTATTATTACAAGTTGAAACCGCTAACGATAATCAAACACGCAAAATACAGTGGCTACTTCATTTTCAAGAAACCAACACCAATTAATTGCGTTCTGATCAATCTTGTTATAACATAGAATAAAACGAAAATTAATATCGAAGTGTACATAAGCAAAATGAGATCCCATCTATGCTCCCCCTACCCCCTCAGGGGCGCTGTAGGATTTGGGAGCAGAGTCTCTGCAGAGAAAAAACCCTGATTACCACTTCTTTAAATAAAAACAAATAAGCCCTGTGAAATAAATTGTTCGCCTGTTCCTAACTGCCTAAAAAATACTAAATCCCGACCTTGACTGCACCCAAATTAAACTCCTGACCCTGATCTGCCCAAATCAGGTCAAAACCCTGACCCTACCTGCCCAAACTGAGCTCAAAACTCTGACCCACCCCCGCGGCACATACATAATACGTCACAAACAGGAGTAACCCCCTCGGGATTCGAAACAGCAGCAGCTAAGCGGTTTCTCCGCCTCCTTTGCAGTAGGAGTATCTTCATCCTTTTCATGCGTCTTGAGTGGGATTTACTTATGAATCGTCTGAGCCCTCTAATTTTTAAACTTGACAAAACACTGCTGTTCGTGTTTTAAACAGTACATAACACGTGAGTGTAAGTCATTGTGACACACGTGAATTGTAATTGTAAGCTATTATAGCACGTGAGTGCAAGTTATTGTGACACACGTGAATTGTAATTATAAGCTATTATAGCACGTCAGCGTAAATCATTGTGACACACGTGAATTATAACATATTTATATAACACGAAGTGTAAGTCATTGTGACACACGTGAGGCGTAAGTCATTGTGACAGACGTGAAGCCTAAGCTATTATAGCACGAAGTGTAATCTATTATAACAAGGGCACCCAACGAAGTTTTCGGTTAAAAAGCTGTTCGGGAGAGTAAGTTAGCCTAAAACTTTCGGATTTGAAAAAATTGTCCCTAGAAAATTGTTTTCTGAAATACTGGCTAGAAAATTTGTTTTCAATCCCTAGAAAATTATAGAAGAAAAGGGAGACTAAAAGGTTTCCCCTAAAGTATTCGTACGTCCCAATTCGTCTGATCAATAGAGTCAGAACAGGAAAAAAGAATCCCTAAAAAATTCGTACCTCCACAAAACTTTGCAACATGAAGTTACTTGGGCTAGAAAATTCTTGTTATGTTCTAGACTACTAACAAATTCGTAGGCCAGGAATATTTTGCCATAGTATTTTCGGTTGACGCGATTTCCACCTAGAAAATCCGAACAGCTAATAGCTTTCTAGAATACGTCAAAAGACATAGTAGGCGCCTTAAAATTCGATAAAATGGCTAGATAAGCTGCATACAACTGGTTTCAAACGAATTTCAAAAAGTACTCGTTGGGTGCCCTTGTTATAACACGAAGTGTAAAGTCATTGTGACACACGTGAATTTATAGGCTATTATAGACGTAAAGGGCGGGAACTCTTTATGGAAGTTATAGTACTTGTTTGTTTGTAAGTTACGTTATAATAAATCTGCTATTGTCGTTGCACACCTCGGCGACAGTACAATAACACACTCTATACAGTTGTATTGTTGCTGTTGGATGCGGTAAAGAGTTATGAATTCAAATGACTTTTGTGGACAGGAAAATCGGCCCATAAATAACAGCTAGTGTATAATTTACAGAAAACAAACAGCAATTAATTTGAGCAGTTGGCGCTATGAATTTCTGCTCTATGAGTACACCGCGACTATTTTTGGCTGTTATTTTATGGACAGTTTTGAACCATTCAGGAGGATGTGGTAGTTCAGGTACATTGTCTGGTAATTCGCGCATATATAATCGTTTATAAGTTTTTATTGCATTGCCGGAGTATGATCCTTATGAACCGTATAAAAGTTGTTTTAATTGTAAACTTAGTTTGGTCTTGATGATCGATTGACCGTATTCTGGAATAGGAATAGATGGAATAGTCTCTGGAAATCACTGGTTCAGGCACAATTTACACTGTAAGCTACAAATGCTTGCTGACATATGATATTCAGGATACGATTAGAATACCAGTGGCTAAAAAAATCCAGTAGAAGCGATTTGTAGTGATCATTATGTTTATTCTTATTCCGGAATACGGTCAATCGAACGCACCCTAAGTAAGCCGCAGTTTGTGGTTGTCGTCAAACAAATCTTCAAAGCTGTAAACTCCCTTTTAGTAGCCTGCGTCGCATCCGAACTGAACCCCGGTTAAGTCCGTCTGCGAAACAGCGACACTGAAGCTTGTTCTAGACCCCCAACGAAGTACCAAGATATGTGTAGTCGATTCTGATTGGCTTTTACTAATGCTCATTCTTACACGTTTTCTGACTGGCCATTCAACTGTCACACGTCGAGAAGAGCAACTATATTTGTACAATATCAGTTTGAAATCGCGATTCGTTTGCTAGAACAAGAGCAGTTGACCGGAGTTGAGTTCGGATGTGGCACATACTAGATCTTTCCAAGCTGCATGGGAGATTTGTTTGTGTGTTCCTCGAACGAGCATTTTGTCATGACAGATTCTATTTAATGTTTCGGCAAGTTTCCTTTCATGTCGCACTAAACCACGGGCAGCCTATTACGTTACATTACTTCAAAACCTGACCCAAAATTGAAATAAACCTAACCTTTTCCGATAGTAAAACACAGGGAAACGACGCAAGACGACGACAGAGCGAGAAATCTCAAGTAAACAGCTGACCACGTACAAACGAACAGTTTCAACCGAGCGGCCTCTGACATGAACTGCCCATCATAACAATCTTCGAGGTGACAGTTGAATGGCCAGTCAGAAGACGTATAAGAATGAGCATTAGTAAAAGCCAATCAGAATCGACTACATATATCCTGGTACTTCGTTGGGGTCTAGAACAAGCTTTCTGTCGCTGTTAACCGGGGTTCAGTTCGGATGCGACGCAGGCTACCATTTAGTAGCCATTCCTAGAATACTAGAACATCACCTATTTTGATTTTACTTTTGTCCCCGAGATTATTTCGCTTTCCGGTGGAAGCTATTGGATTTTGTTTGAGCCACTGATTTCGATTTTAAAACCTGCCATTATAAGAGCCGTGATTTATTACTCGGGCTGCCTGTGGTAGGCCCGAGTCTAAATCTGCAGGCGTTTTTTTTGTTCGGTGCAACAAAATTTCTGCGCATGCGTTAAATTATGCATTAATCGTATGCGCGCGCTCCTCGTGGCGCTTTCCAGTCTCCAAGCCATCTTGAACTATATTCTGTGCGGACGCTATATATTCTTGTTTGAGTTACGTTTCTTAGGTTTTATGCCACATTTCATCGCATTTCATTTTACTGTCGGTCATAATACATACCAGTTCAAACACCGTGATCGGTAGGACTACACTAAAATATTTTTTGACCGTGTTTTTGGCTTGTTTACCGATCTCTTATAGAGACCTGTGTACTTGTACTACCAGTGATTCATTGCGAACTATGCGATTTGCTAGCAAATATCTATACTGTAGAGGAGAGTAACTCATAACTGCTCAACCATCGAAGTCTGAAGACATCTGAACTGCTGAAAAAGCAACACTGTCACTCACCAACACGAAGCCAGAATAACAGAATACACCCTCAGGCCTCAGCACAGATTAATTTCTGATGAGCCAAGCAAATATGTTCAACTCTCGACTCACTCAAGGTAAACGTAAGCTTAAATTAAAGATCTACTTTGGTCTTTTATTGTGGATCCAAGAGAATGTTTCAGTGTTTGGTCATTATGGTGACTATAAGATTGCTGCAGGTAATTTTTCCAGAAATGTAGAGTGTGAAGCTTCCAGTAATAGCAATTTACAAGTACCTGTTTACAAGAACCTTAATCACAGAGTGAATTATTGTCATAACGAGACAAGGAGATATCGATCGATGAGTCATTGTCAGAAATCTATTCCCGGCAGTTTGGGTCAGGTCAACTACACAGCTAAGGCATGTTTTACGACAGAACAAGAGCCCATCTGGGCTTTCACTCGGGCCACATGAGATTGAAGATGAAATACACTTTCATTTGAAATCTCTTAGTAATAACCAAAGGGAAGAATTATTAGCTGAATTTAGCAGTTTTTTGGAGTGGCCGGTAGCGCGGTGACTTTCATAAAATTTCTCTGCTCCCCTAGTAAATATGTAATTTAATATTTTTGTTTTTCTCGTATGTTGACCTTTTAATTTAAACAGTTTAACACACTGCATTTGAGCAGGCATATATTCATTGTTTTGAACCCGAGAATTAACCGTACTACCGTACTTCATGGTCCCTTTCTTTAGTAGTGGGTTGTCGGTCAGGTAATTATAAACTCTCGTCATTTAGCACAGAAAATGTATTCTGATGAATAGGGATCGGGTTGTCGTGAAGAATCTAAAGAATTCCGTCTCTTCCGGTTTGAATTTGACTCATGTGTATGTTGCTTTTGGAGTTTCAAGGATATGTTGATCCAAAACTACAGGCTCTTGGGGTTTTTCATTGACTTGCGAACTTGCAGGCTCTGTAATTTGTTTTGTTTTCTTAGTATAACATAAAGTGTTGAACATGTTCATTTTCTCAAGCATGTCGCGCGTGACCTCTGTTTCTTCATTCATTAAGTTCTCTACTTTCATCTGTAATCTGGGAAACTCAATCTTTGCTCATGCCTTGGCACATAACTATTCCTGTTGTTAAGTAGACGTGGATGATTATAAGTAAAATCCTTCGACAGCTTGTACCGTTTCCGCTAGGTCAATATCCTCGCTGGAACGAAATAACTTGATCTCAATACTCTCTGATCCAACTTACGGTAAATTTAAATCTCTGACAGTTTTTAAGAGACTCATAATATTGGTCTTGAAGTGCCTTCACCCAAAATAAGATGTTCCTCTCGGATGTTTTAAATGCAGCACAGCGAGCCGATGGCTTATAGATTCCAATATCTATTTCTTCGAATTTTAGCTTTCCGGATCCTGGCCCCTTTGCTTCAGGTCGTCGTACGTGTCGTATATGAAAAGCACTGGCCATCTGGGTAAAAAAACGCGGTCCTTCGGCTCCGACAATAGCGCCAGTTGCAATATCCTGAGCCTGTTGGAAGGCTTTCGCATGAGTGAAGTTAAATAAAACATTATACTGGCTTACATTTGAGAGATGAGACTCCAAGTTACAGAGAAATTTGCTCGCGGATTCCGCCATCTTGCTTTACTGTATTAAATTATGTAAATAAATTAACCTGGCGATTGTTGCGTGACCAGCACAGTGCGATCTGATTGGTGTGAATTTGACCTTTAACGCATGCGCTGAACGCTTGCTACACGGAATGAAAAAAAAAAAAAAAAAACGACTTGCATTTTAATAGACAAGAAAGGAAAGGCTGATTCAACGGTAGAGAGTTTTTCTTCCAATATTTCGATCGGCACGGCCGATCTTCTTCGGGGAAAGAGGCTTACAATGTATCTAATAAACTAGAACCTTTACGAAATAATACATGAATTATAAATTGCACAATCTTATGATGAAACACATATAGACCAATGAAAAGAAGGTGGAGAGTGACATATAATATGAAACAAAAAATAAGTGACGTGATGATGATTGTGAAATACGAGTTAAGTTTCATCACGTTTATTCATACCTAGAGGTTCAAGAGTTTGACCTCTATCGATAAGATACGCTTCTCGCGCTTTGCGTATACTGTCTCGCTGAGAAAAAACAAGTTCTAGTGGAATTAGCTGCATATCAGTAGGTGAATGATTGTTAGTTAGAAAATGTTCTGAAACGGCAGTAGGCTTGGATGTGTTAGAAGGATTATCTACTGTACGGCGGTGTTCGTTAAAGCGGTCTTTAAGGCGGCGTTTGGTTTCTCCGATATATTGAACGTTACAGCGTTTACATTGGACCATGTAAATTAGGTTTTTGGAATTACAGTTAATGTGGTGTTTAATAGCTCTTAATTCGCCAGTAGAGTGGAAAGTGTAATTATTTAGACCATTGTCAATGTATTTACAGGTTAAACAATTAGTGCCACAACGAAAAGAACCGGGAGGATCGTTATTAGGTTTGTTAGTTGTTAGTTGAGCTCTGACTAAAATATCACGAAGGTTATTATTACGTCGATAAGCGACTAGAGGTACAGATGTAAATATATTTTTGCATCGATTAGAAGACAACAATATGTTAAAATGTTTGTGCATGATAGGAGAACAAGAAGGTAAAGCAGGGTTATAAGTTATAACGAGCGGTACTCGGTTAGATTGGTTGTTAGTTTGTTTGGGCTCTAGTGCTTCGGCGCGGGTTATGTCATTGACACGATCTATTTCTTTGTTAAGAAAGTTACGGTTATATCCTCGTTTATTGAGATACGATTTAAGTTCATTAGTGCGTGAGATGAAAGTTTCATTAGAAGAACAGATGCGACGAAGTCTGAGAGCAAGGCTGAATGGTATGGCGCGTTTGGTGTGGTTAGGATGGCATGAAGAGTGCAAGAGATATTGATGTTTATCAGTAGGTTTAGTATAGAGATCTGTAGCGATGTGACCGTTGTGAAGGCCGACATTCACGTCCAAAAAAGGAATGTTAGAAGAAGAGTGAGAGGAAGTAAATTTAATGGTGGCGTGGATGCCGTTGAGATAAGTGACAAATTCTGTAAGTTGGTCAAGCGTGTGGGTCCAGATTATGAATATGTCGTCAATGTATCTCCACCAACAGTAGGGCTGGTGGGGTGCGTGAGAGAGTGCGTTAACTTCAAAATTAGCTAGAAAGAGATTAGCATAAGAGGGTGCCATTCTGGTGCCCATGGCGGTACCGTGTGTTTGTAAAAAATGTTTGTTATTAAAATGAAAAATATTCATAGAAAGAATCATTCTGATGAGATCACAAAGAGTTTCAGTGTGTAAAGCAGATTGGTTAGTACGTTTATTAAGGAAGTGGCGACAGGCATCAATTCCTTCATTATGTGGAATGTTAGTATATAACGATGATACGTCAAGTGTTACTAGGATAGCATTGTCTGGGAGGTTACCAAGGTTATTGAGTTTATTGAGAAAATGGGATGTGTCCTTGATGAATGAAGTAGTTTCGGCAACAAGAGGTTTAAGGTGGTAGTCGACAAAATGTGAAATACGTTCTGTGGGGTGATTGTTACTGGATATAATGGGTCGTCCGGGGTTACCAGGTTTGTGGATTTTAGGCAATATGTAAAAGCGTCCAGGTTTAGGGTCTGTTTGTACGAGGTAACGTCGAGTCTTTTCATCAATGATATTATCTTGATGCATGCGTTTAATGTATGTCTGTACGCGTTTATTAATGTGGTCGGTAATGTCGTTATCTTGTTCTTCGTAAAAATTAGCGTCACTAAGTTGTCTAACACATTCATTAACGTACGAGACTGTGTCCATAATAACGGTACCCGAGCCTTTATCGGCTGGTTTAATTATTAGGTCAGTGCGTCTTTTAAGTGTCTGTGAGGCTTGTCGTTCGCGGGGGGTAAGGTTGTCACGAATACGTTTAGGTTTGGTGGTTAAAATGTCCTGTTCTACAGCAGTTAAAAAAGCGTCTAAGGCAGAATCTCTGTTAGGAGGTGGAGTCCAATTACTTTTAACGTGGAACGGATTAGGTTCAGTATTAAATGTGTGATCGTGAAAGAACTCAAGTAGGCGCATGCGACGTGAAAAATCATGAATGTCAGCTTTAACTTCGGTCCAATTAATATGTTGGGGAGTGGGGCAAAAGGTCAAGCCTCTAGCTAAAAGTTGTAATTCGTCGCTAGTTAGCTGTGTATTAGAAAGATTAATCACAGAATTAGTGTCGAGATGAATGTTAGAATTATGTTTTCTCCAGTAATGTTTGGGATTATGTGGCTTTTTGCGTCTACGGCGTTTGTGAAATGTAGCTGGATTATTAGATGTGGTGCTGGGGTTATTGTGTGGCGAATTAGGAGAATTAGAGTGCGAAGAATACATGGTGCCGGAGCGTGGATTTCTATTTAAGTAAGCGGGTTGATTAGGACGTATACGCAAAGCTAAACAGAAAGCATTCTTACCAATAGAGGATCTCTTCTTATGAAGTTTGGAGGTGAGGTCTGTATCGAGGTTACATGCAGTTTTTTCAAGGAAGTTAATGATATGTTCGAAAACGTGATAGGGGCAAGTTAAATGTAATTGTTCCTTTATATGTTCGAGTTCAATGTTCAAGTCCTTAATAGTAATTTTGCATTCTTTGTGGAGTAGTCGTAGATGTTGAAGAGCTGTGTTGAGTTGAATGTTACGCCATTGTTGGAAGAAGTATTAGTTAGTTGTGTAGAAGGCCGGTCTGCATCTGGGTAAGAGTCCTTTAGGAACAATGTTGTGTTGAAGATAATAGCGATAATTGGAGAGGTGATGTGTATATCTTATAACTTTTTGTTGGAGTCGTTTTGCAAAGTTAAAAAGTTTTCGTTGGGGAGGTGTAAGTTTCGCAATGATATGAAGAGCTTTGGGTCCAGGATTGGGATGAATGTCCATGCTTATAGGTAGAATCAGTGCTGTGACGTTGTATTGACAATTTGATGTAGATTTGTTAGGCCAGGGAGCTGTAAATGCTGTTTTAGCAGCAGAGGGTTGGAAGCCAACATAGTTAGTCGAACAGGAAACGTGCTGGTAGACGATAGGGGTAGGTGCTGTGACAAGTAGTATCCAGGCTGCAAAAATGATGGTGAACAAAGAGACGATGGTGAAGAGAGGAGGGGAAGAAATTGAGTTTGTAGAAGGTTCTATGTTATCGAAGAGGTTCTTGATTTTTAGATACTTGTGTAGTGCTCTTGGATTATAGAGGCCAATTCGGATCCTCCAGGTGTTGATTTCGACTCCCATTTTGATTATCCTTCGGATCTTCACGTATGAATATACTTGAGATCAGTGGTCAAGAATGAATAATAGTAAGAAAATTGGAGGGACCACAGACGAAATGATAAAAAACCGGATCTCCTCGGGTGTAGGGATCTGATCAGCAATATATATATAAATAGACAAGAAAGGAAAGGCTGATTCAACGGTAGAGAGTTTTTCTTCCAATATTTCGATCGGCACGGCCGATCTTCTTCGGGGAAAGAGGCTTACAATGTATCTAATAAACTAGAACCTTTACGAAATAATACATGAATTATAAATTGCACAATCTTATGATGAAACACATATAGACCAATGAAAAGAAGGTGGAGAGTGACATATAATATGAAACAAAAAATAAGTGACGTGATGATGATTGTGAAATACGAGTTAAGTTTCATCACGTTTATTCATACCTAGAGGTTCAAGAGTTTGACCTCTATCGATAAGATACGCTTCTCGCGCTTTGCGTATACTGTCTCGCTGAGAAAAAACAAGTTCTAGTGGAATTAGCTGCATATCAGTAGGTGAATGATTGTTAGTTAGAAAATGTTCTGAAACGGCAGTAGGCTTGGATGTGTTAGAAGGATTATCTACTGTACGGCGGTGTTCGTTAAAGCGGTCTTTAAGGCGGCGTTTGGTTTCTCCGATATATTGAACGTTACAGCGTTTACATTGGACCATGTAAATTAGGTTTTTGGAATTACAGTTAATGTGGTGTTTAATAGCTCTTAATTCGCCAGTAGAGTGGAAAGTGTAATTATTTAGACCATTGTCAATGTATTTACAGGTTAAACAATTAGTGCCACAACGAAAAGAACCGGGAGGATCGTTATTAGGTTTGTTAGTTGTTAGTTGAGCTCTGACTAAAATATCACGAAGGTTATTATTACGTCGATAAGCGACTAGAGGTACAGATGTAAAGATCTATATATATACCGAGAAAGTCAATCACGTAATTATCATTGCATATGTATATAGAGTTAATGACGAAATTCGTTATTATAAAAACACCGTGGTTAGGATGGCATGAAGAGTGCAAGAGATATTGATGTTTATCAGTAGGTTTAGTATAGAGATCTGTAGCGATGTGACCGTTGTGAAGGCCGACATTCACGTCCAAAAAAGGAATGTTAGAAGAAGAGTGAGAGGAAGTAAATTTAATGGTGGCGTGGATGCCGTTGAGATAAGTGACAAATTCTGTAAGTTGGTCAAGCGTGTGGGTCCAGATTATGAATATGTCGTCAATGTATCTCCACCAACAGTAGGGCTGGTGGGGTGCGTGAGAGAGTGCGTTAACTTCAAAATTAGCTAGAAAGAGATTAGCATAAGAGGGTGCCATTCTGGTGCCCATCAGCAGACTAAATTGTAAACGTGTTTTACTTGAATAAGTAGTGTTTCAATTAAAAGGTCAACTTCTTTAATTTACATACGAGAAAAACAAAAAAATATGAAATTATTTATTTATTTATTTATTATTTATTTATTAAGCTTCCAACAGTATTAATATAATACATTAATTTAAACAATGAGTATACTGTTGAGGATGGACTAGACAGGTGGATAACACCTATGGATTAAGTCCTCCAGGTAAAATCAATATAAATTGGAACATAACAAAATAATACTTACTAAATATATAACTATGGTTTTAAAACTATATACACTGTAAAATATTATGAATAAAGACAGCAGGATTAATATTGAAATTACAAATGAGAGGCATTGATAAGTCTGCACGAGGTGCAGCGGCACCTGGATACCCAGGTACATGTATTGTTAATGTCAAAATTATTGATAAAAAGTTCAAAATAATGAAGAGAAATAATATTTTTAAATGAACTGTACTTATAAGATAATCTGGCCTCAAGTGGTAGAGCATTCCAGAGTGGAATGACACGGTTAAAAAAGGAATAAGCACAGGTCTCAGTGTTGCAAAATTTAGTGCTAAATAATGGACCTTTGGCAGCATTTCTAGTATTTCCAATTGGAATGTACGGTGATAAATACTTAAGAATATCAATGCAAATTAAACCTATTTTACATTTAAATAAGAAAGAAAGGTCGAGTAATTCTCTACGAAAAGATAAAGGTAAAAGGTTACAGGACTTGAGTCTGGATTTGTAGTCAGAATCGGAACAAGTTATGAATTTAGTAGCTCGCCTTTGGACTCTTTCGAGCTTCAACAAATTACGTTTGGTTGCTACTGACCATACAGGAACTCCTGTTTCCAGTCGGCTTCGAACTAGGGAAAGATACAAAAGGCGCTTGGCGGAGCTATTGGTTCTATGACCACAGGTACGTTTGACAAAACCCAGAGAGCGGTTGGCTTTTTTGGAAATTTTATCTATGTGGGCATTCCAAGTAAGGTTTGACGTAACGTCAAAGCCGAGGTCACAATAGACCTGTGTAGGTGTAATGATTCTGGAACCCATACTGTAGGGGTAGATGCATGGATTAGAAGACCTTGTCACTCTAAGGATTTTACATTTAGATGTATTAAAAGACATGCCCCAGGTCTCACTCCAGTGCAATAGGGAATCAATGTCTTGTTGGAGTGCCAGACAGTCATCAGGAGTGGTGATTTCTCTATAACATTTGGAGTCGTCTGCAAATAGAGCTAGAGTGGAATTAGGTGAGAGACAGCTGGGAATGTCATTAATATAAAGAAGAAACAGAAATGGACCTAGAATTGAGCCTTGGGGGACGCCAGAGGCTACTGGTAACCAGTCAGATGAACTACCTTCGATTACAACTCTTTGACGGCGGTCAGTCAAGTAGCTATGAATCCAATTAAGTAGGTTGCCATTTATCCCAAAATTCTTAAGTTTGTGGATAAGGAGAGAGTGAGGGACAGAATCAAAGGCTTTAGAATAATCTAGGTAGAGAACATCAACTTGACCAGCATTATCAAGAATTTTAGAAAAATAATTTAGGACATCTACCATCTGTGTTGTGCAGGATTTCCCTTTAAGGAAGCCATGTTGGAGGTGATACAAAGAATCCTCCAAGAAAGGGAGCATGCGATTTAATAAGCATCTCTCCATCACCTTACTGACACAAGATAGTAGGGAGATAGGACGATAGTTGTCCACCAAGTCCTTGTCATCTTTTTTGTGAACTGGAGTGACATTGGCCTCCTTCCATGCTGATGGCACAACTCCCAAAGAGAGTGATTTATTAAATAGAGAACAAAGGGATGGAGAGAGTTCCAAAGCACATTCCCTAAGAATTCTAGGTGAGAGCCCATCAGGACCAATGGCTTTGTTAACATCAAGGCTCTCTAGTATATATTACATCAAGGCTCTCTAGTATATATTACATATATACTAGGGGAGCAGAGAATGAAAGTCACCGCGCTACCGGCCACTCACTCCTAAAGACTTCTAAATTCAGCTAATAATTCTTCCCTTTGGTTATTACTAAGAGGATTTCAAATGAGAGTATATATCATCTTCAATCTCATGTGGCCCGAGTGGAAGCCCAGATGGGCTCTTGTTTGTAAAAGGCCTGAAAGTCGCGTTAGGTATTTAATGTCAAGTTACACGTAAATAAAACGGTATCTCCCTGATAGTACGATCGATTGGCTTTTCAAGAAGTTCGACTTTTCAAGAAAGCACAAATTTATTTAATAATTCCTGTCGAAATCGTTTTCGTTTCACATTTGAACGGTCACGGGAAACAGAAAAAGCGTTATTTTTAAACATGAGATGCACCTTCGGCACCATTGACTATTGTTTTCATATTCAATAGTGCCAATAGATTGTAGAGCTGATATACCCTGTCCAATGCAAGTAGTTTGGGCTAGACTGCAGAATACCCTACCACGTAATCTACCTTACACGTTGACAGTCAACGCGTCGACGCGTTGTCACGGTCAAACATATAAATGAAATTGAAAATGAAATGAAATAATGAAATAAAATTGTAAATTGACATAACGTCCATTATCAATCTTGCTATTATCTCTATATATTACTACCTTCGTTCTACAATCAACCGCAGTCTACTCGTTGACGCGATGACGCGTTGACATGAATAAAGTGTTCTCTATATATTACTACCTTCGTTCTACAAACAACCGCAGTCTACTCGTTGACGCGATGACGCGTTGACATGAATAAAGTGTTCTCTATATATTACTACCTTCGTTCTACAAGCAACCGCAGTCTACTCGTTGACGCGATGACGCGTTGACATGAATAGTGTTCTCTATATAATACTACCTTCGCTCTACAATCAACCGCAGTGTACTCGTTGACGCGTTGACATGAATAAAGTGTTCTCTATATATTACTACCTTCGTTCTACAAGCAACCGCAGTCTATTCGTTGACGCGATGACGCGTTGACATGAATAAAGTCTACTTGCTGTGGTGGGGTATTCTGGTTTGAACCGTATTATTTTTTGGTATTGAATTCCGGCACGAAGTGACGGGTTATTTTCTGGTTGAAATTAAGGATAAACTCAAACGGAATCCCGTGAAAGCTCTCTCGCTACTTTAATTCGGTTAAGATGAAACGTGTTTTTCACTTTCTCCGCTGCGTACCGCGTATGCTTAATTACCTGGAGGTCAAAATATGCACAGAGTTGAGCACATTCTCGTTTGAACTTGTATGCTGCGCTGTTGGGACCATTCCATGGTAGCTAGGACCTCGGAGGAAAAACTCCAGCGCCGTTGACATGTAAGTTTTATATGGAGAAACGGAAAGGGTAAATTCTAGAGAACGCTTTCTATAAACATGAGTCATTGAAACAACGCTGTATAATATTAAACATTAGCACCTTTTCGAACACATAATGCCGTAAAAATGCAGCTTTTTAGAATAATTAATTTCTCGACGATTGACTCGTGTTTCTTAAGGTACGTAATTTTTCACGGCTCCACATATTTATTTCTTTATTTGTAAAATATTGTATGATTTTCTTATGTCTTACGATGTGGAATCTATCTTTATGCTTATTGCCAAAGGTTTATCCGTTTCCAGGTCAGTTCATAACATATTTTAAACCGATTAAAAGTTTTTTATTGAATCAAAATAATTTATGATAATTAGTTAGAATGTGAGAGTGGCCCGCGCTTCGATGGTCAGTGGAAGGCGGAATTCAACACAAACTGATCGATTTCTCTACCGACACCAAGTTTTTTTGACATATAAAGGTAAGTGAACTTTCTGATTTCTATATATAAACTCAAGCTGAGTCGAAATGGTTAGAATGTGAAAGGGCTGAACAGAAGAGAATAGAGATCCGGTTTGCTGTTTTCGGAATCTAGCATTAAGGTGTCATATTGTTTCTAATCCCCGCCATGTATAAATTCTGTAGAGATTCTCAGGAACTATATTGACCGCCCTTGTGTCGTGACAGTAATTGTATTCAATGTGTTTTCTAAGTGAGTCTGTTGTTCTTTAAAAAAAGCTACGGTGCAAAAGCACCCAGTATAGAGACCACAACCACGATAGGCGATGTCAGTCAAGTTGTCATTTACCTCACAACCACAAGTTGCCAACGTTTGCTGAAAGGATTCTTATGCAGATAGTTCTACGATCAATATTTATTCATGAAAATATCTTGACACAACAAACCAGTTAGAAGTAACAAGTTCAGGACTTTTGATCAAATTCACACAAAAGCAGCTAACTCCGATTTTGATCGGGTCATCATCGCCATGGCCATGGTCATGGAGGTTGGGTTTACTCCGGAGTCCGGGATTCAATTTAATTCGGCTGCTCCACGTTTTGGTAAGTCAAACTTGAAGTACATGTAAGTGTAATCTAATCTGTTAGATTTGCTGCTCAGTTCAGTAAGATTTAGCGGTGTTTAGCTTTAGCTTTGCACATGCTTAACACAAAGTAACATAAACTAACTATTCGGTTATGGTGGTTCTCTGTATCTATTCCCGAACAAGATTATTAATAATCCAACCCACGGACCGATTTCAAATTCACGCAAACTTTTTCCTTAGAAGCCGAGGTATGTCTCTAGTCTTCAGTTTTGTGTACTATACTAGCTACTACTCAACTTTAGCCGACAAACAATTTCAAAAGCGATCCATAATAGCTAAATGTGGAAATTTCCTTTGAATGCTCATTTCTTGATACAATATATTCAATTCACCGTGACAGTCGGCTCTCATATAATCACTGTATAATTAAGGCAGATACAAGGTCTGAACACAATAACAGTTTTTGTTTTCGGCCTCTGAAGCATCAATTCACATTTTAGTTGTTCAGAAGTCTTTGTTCTAAAGTTATAATTTTCTTCATGTCATTGATGTCCATGTAGATGTTTATCACAGACTGAAGCACTCAATGTTAATTATGTCAGAGTGGCGTTTCTAGATCTTACATGTATACAGTATAAAGTTTGCTAGGATTACCACTGATCTTTCGTTATTGGGTTTTACAGTCCTTAAACACTGAATACATTCAATGTCTTTGAAGGATTTTGTGAAGATTTAAAGTACAACAGAGAATACCCCACATTTTCAAAGCATATTTATATCGACTCAAAGGCAGCATGCAGATCTATACAAAGATCCACAGTCTGCAAGACTCACTCACTGCATATCAGCATTTAGCATACCCAGCTGCTGTCCATTGGCAAACTCGCCATCTGTTTGGCTAGCCAGGTGGTGTCAATCGATCGATAGTCAACCATGTGCACACTGGAGACAAAAATCACTTAGAAAAATGTTTTGTGTGATTTTTTTCTAAGTATAAAATTCTCAATTGCTCAGTTGATAGAATGGTGGCTTGGTTATGATAAAACAATTAGACTTTTCGTTCTTGGTTTCTATTGACTTTGATACATGTGTAGTTGACTTGGGGTTGTGCCCATCACCAACTATAATTATCTATCTGCTGATATAAACCTCCAGCGTGCAATTTACATGTAATTGTTAAATGTCCACTTCAGACATAATATACCTTCAGAGTGTTAAGGGAGGGGCAGTTTCACTCACTCCATATTCTCATATCCACTTGATCCAAGGGCCCGGTTGATCTAAAGGGTCCACCGATGATGCTACCCACTGGATAAATCTGTATCAATTGGATAAAATAAGCTAGTTTGGTTAAGATTTATATATAATCCACTGGATAGGAATTTATCCACCTGGGCCAGATATACATTTCTACATGTACCATCAAAGCCTTAGGAGGGGTGGTCTCACTCACTGTGTATCTGCCTGTCTACATGTACTTCAGGTGGTATATACCTTCAAAGTTAGGATCAATTTACGTATCTAGGATATCTACAGATATAATTATTCATTGTTCTTTAAAAGTAGAAGAGAATTCACTGCATGCATCTATTGTGGTTTAAACAATTTTTGGTTTAAAATTTTTAAACCAGACCAGTTCAAAATATTCAAACTGGTTCATTTTTTAAAAACATTTTCAATTAAATATTATTAACTTGCATGTTTTTTGTACAAACCCATAATGTAAGCTAAGAGATTTCAGTGCAGTGTCTTATTTACAGTTCAGCTGACTGTTGTCCAAGCTAGACACTTGTAAGCTGAATCGCATGGAATGCTAATTGATGCAAACTTTGGCTGCAACATGTAATGAAAATTATAACACAACATTAATGTACATGTATAGTCCCTATTAGTCTATAGCTTCATTTTGAAAATAGCTACCTCAACCCAGTCCCATGCAGTTCCCAATGTACATGTACAGTAAGCATTTCACGTACCACGCATGCCACCACCTTTTCATGGAAGGAATAAGGCTTTTAAAAGCACTTTGAAAAATCTTACATGTACATGCATGTAGGTCCATTTCATTTACAGCCATGCTTAAATTGCATCTTTAACTGCCACAATGATCAGAATCTGGAAACTCTTCCCAACACCTGTTTGCAAAGCAGCCAACTGATCATTGCTTTCATACAATGTATGAGGCTTGTTGCTGCTCACTTTTTAGGGAGAGAGCAAAGCCCTTTCCTCTCAAAGATGACAAAGCATCTTCTAAACTCTAGGCAAATTAATCTGCCGTCTTCAGTCAAAACTGAACTATGTTCAGCTCTTTTCAGTTACGACATGTCAAATTTCATTTCATTGACAGCAATGCCGGCTCTTTCTAGGTGTATCAACGACAATTAACTACAGCAAAACAATACCCTGAAATACAAAGAACCCTAATCCCAGAATACAATGAACTACAGCAAAACAATACCCTGAAATACAAAGAACCCTAACGCCACAATAGAGTTGTTCATGGTCCTGAATTTCAGGACGTTGATACACCTTGAAAGACCCGCAATTCCTCAGCCTATCGGAATTTTCCATGCTCTCTGAGTATGAAAAAAGGGGGAAATAAAACAATAGGGCTGTTCATAGAACTTTAATAGAGGGAATGGTTATGAAACCCAGTGACCTTCTTTGTTATAGGTCTTCGTTTGCATTTTGCAACCATGACCCTGAACAAAACACAATTAGATATTGGAATAATTATGTTAATCAATCAGCCAATAGAAACATGGGTTCAGTTGTTCAGGGGATCATTGCTAATTAATGAGCTAATGACCCTGCACAATCTTTTGTCTTACCCCCTTCCAACCTAAATCAGTGCCTTTCCCTTTGCAGTTTGCCAGGTTTCCTAACCATTCCACTCTATTAACTATGGGCTGTTGCAGGCCACACCGCGGCAAAACGGTACTATGCTCCGCTAGCCAAAAGAACGAAGGCTCTGCTATCAAATACAAATTACCGAGGGTTTCAACTTTTTTAGTAAATAATTTTATAACTTAGTAAACTCACAATGAATTACAAATTAAGAAAACTTCAACCTGTTAAAGTCTTAGGCTTAGCTTTTAAGTAGTTTTCTTAGTTTTTGACAAAACAGTTCACAAATGAATACTTTTAAGCAGAAACGTTAAAATCATGGCATGTGCCTGTTGTTTCATTTCAGTTTTCGTGGGAAACTGGGGGCGGGCGCGCACGGACAAGAAATAGCAAATACGCATGTGCGTGACGTTTTGCCGCGGTGTGGTTGCAGGCACCCCTTCCTTTCTCCCCAGTCCTCCTCTTCTCCCCCTCCTTTAGCACCACTCTATGCAGGCTACATAAACTTTGTTGTTTCCCATCTCCTGCGCCTCATGGTGGCGGGTCGTTCAGTTAGGCAAAAATGAAGGAAAGCTAAACACAAAAAGGGCCTGGCTGGTTGCTAAAAAAGGTTTGGTTGCTATGAAAGCCTGGTTACTAAGTAGTAGGGCACAACCAAAGTCATGTCTAATAGTCCAGGGCTAGTAGGTTTTTTCCTGTCGGGCAACAATGTACATGTAGATCAGTTTCACAACTTGTCCAATGGGCAAGGAGCTGAAATATACTTCTTTTAACTGAAAGTTAATTAATATTAAAATTCGAGCTAGCTTGATAGATCCATGGACTAGTGATCATGAAGTAAGACTGCCTGCCTGAAGAGTAATCATCAACTTTTAATTTCTTCGATCTCACCCTGAGTAATTAGGCAGACTCAAGCTCAAGATTTCTATCAGCTGATAGTTGCATGATGATGGATGCAGCCCGAGTATCCAAAGTCAATAGAAATTAAGAGCGATCCAGTCTAATTGTTTTAATTAGCATAGTTTATAATAATAATAATAATAGCCATATTTAAATACTGTAGCGTCATATCTCCACAGTCTCATGGCGCTTATATGGCACTGATAGCTGCCACCCAGTTTTCAATGTGTGGTTAGTACAAAGGCCAGGCTTCTGTACAGGGTGACAGTCCCCTGCACTTTTTCGAGTAGCACAGCAGGTTCTTTCACGTACGTCCCCTTCAAATATCGATTAGAAGTAGGAGACAAGGCCAACGGCTTATAAATGTCCCTGCCCAAGGATGCAGCCGGGATTTGAACCTGACCTCCCTCTCTCTAGACCGTGCTCTACCAGCTGAGCTAACCAGTGAGGCGGTCACATAGTTTCCTAATAGGCGTTGGCTGGGTTAATTATGATAATTAATACACAATAGACATACAATGTAGTCTTATGTCTATTCACAATTCATTTAGGGCCTCAGTTTACACAAAGGGAGGTTGACCCTAGCCTGGATGTAGGGCTGTTTAATTTTCACTGTATTGTAATCCCTCAACTGTTTTGTATACTTATGGACAATGCTGATGATCCAATTACCGGTAGCTCTATAGCCAACCTTGATCCCTTCATGTAAACAGGTGCTATAACTTACTATATTATGTGCAAAATGTCTGCTTCTGATTCTAAATACACGATTGTGTAATCTAGAGGATTTCCTTTGAACCCTGTCATCTTTTTATCTCATGTCGCAATGAATTTCAGAGCCATGCATGTATATATTTGTCTTAATGATTATGAATTGTTAACTTAACAGTGATACATATACTTTGAATTTGCAGGGAAAGAAAATGTTGGCATTAAAAGTGAACGGGAATAGTGTGGCGAGACTGGATCATTATCAGACATTTGCTGACATTGTGTACAATGGAACACCTTGTGAGTTGACATGTAAAAGTTTAATGTAGTAAAGCCCAATTTTTTATCATTATTACCGTTTTCATTGAAGTTCGACCCTGGAAGTTTCAAGTCGAGTTTCGAAAATTGCATTTAGCTGACTGTCAATCAAACACAGACTCTGCTCTCATACATGTACAAAGCTTTCAAAGGCATATACTGCCAAGACTTAATGAAATGTAGGCTGAGTACTCGTTTGATTGATGGTCTGCTAAATCTAATTTTCCAAACAAGAAACTTTCACAGTTGCACTTCAATGAAAACAGTAATAATATTGATCTATATATTATATGAAGTAAATGGTTGAACAGTACGTAGAATAAAATTATCAATAAAGGAATATTTACTCTGACAGTTTGCCACACAAATTAGAGCTGCCTCTAATCATAAATATGCTTCTACAGGGTCCAAAATTGCACCTTATTTGGTGTAAATGCAACTAAATTTTGAGTGTTGGTGACCAAAATTAGTCACCAGCTGGCAACTTACCTAAAGTCTTCACAATTAATGTTTTCACAATGTCCCAAAATCACTCAATGTTCTAAGTAAATTTAGCCAATAAAACATGCCATCAAATGTTCTTTGTCGCGTGTCACTTGAAATGTGGCAAACACAATAATTGGTCTTTTGGCGACTAAAAACATTTGGCCAGTTGCCGCCTACGTGAAAAAGTTAATTTCGGACCCTGTTCTAAACCCAGGGCTTGACACTAACAGTTTATACCCTGTTACCGCTGGAAAGTAAAAAGCTTGGTTTGGAAAGTATGTTTTTAATACATGTTCAATAGTTACTCAGTTTACTTTTCCACTAGCTGTGGCAACAAGTCTTAAAAGTTAGTGTCGAGTCCTGAAACCTGAGTCTTTATTATTATAAATTGTGACTGACTGCCAGGGTCATAAATGTAGTTCATCTGGAGTTCACTGTTTAATAGAGTAAAGGCCTACAATATAAAGATTGGCTGTTCTTGGTTTGTATTATAAGGATTAACTAGTGGGAGGATCTGAAAAATAGCTTTATATATAAAAAAATTTTTTTATGGATTTCAGTTACAGTAAGCATCTGTAATATATCATATCAAGCACATTAATGATTCATGAAGCAAAAACAAAGGAAATGAACGTTTAATGAGATGATGTCACAAGCTCATGTACAAACTATTTTGTTGGGAAAGTTCCCTGAATATTGTACATATAAAAGATACAGTCTTATTTACATAAACTTTAACTTCCATCGATTTTCTTGGCAAAAATAAGTCATATCGCCAAAATAACCGAAAACATGACTCTACATTTATAATATACTAAGCCTTGTGATCTATAAATATTATAATCACACCCTTCATCATTTTTCTCATGAATATATTAATGAGTTTTTGAAAATATTATTGCTGCCTTGATAATTAATCCATCAAGTAGTGTTGGTGGCATTATGCCATGTGACCATACATATTTATAAACTGCTTCCCCCCTGAGGTAGATGATGACACCTACATGTACGTATAAAGCACAGGTGTGCACAAGGCCTTTCTGTCATGCACGAAATAACTATTATCTGGTACCCTCGCAGAGATTCCTCTATTACTATAAGCCTCTTATATCAGCCACTTAACTCGGTAACAGTACAAAATGTTTTTCAGTAGAGCCACATGAAAAAAACACCATGCAGTCTCATTGTTTTGGGTACAATTTGAATTTTTATTGGTAAACACTGGCATTGACAGCTGTACATGTACACTGTATGCCGAAATCGGGGAACTAGGATGTCCAGCTCTGTCTCAATAGATATGGCTGTGTTGTCAAAAGTATTAATTTATTTTTGTAAGACAAACATTCTTTTATAATAATTACACACATTTCTGCAAATTGCTGTAAATATACTTCTAATAGTAACATGTAAAGTTACTATTAAACTTATTGGCTAGTTCAAGCAATTTTGTGATGCTTACATAAACCTTTCTAATCATAAAGCTGCAATTACCTGGTAACGTTCAGCATAGGTTTGCATTGGTTTCAATTTTTTAAGTACTGCTTGTGTTTGTCTATTTCAGTGTGAAGATGAAGATGACCTATTTGAATTGCTTGGACGATTTCAGGTGAGTTTAAATTTATAAGTACAAGGAGTTCAGGGTTCGAAATTAATGGGTGTCCTATAATGCCCGGGGCATGTAAAATTTGGCTTGGGCAACTGAAATCTTCAGGCCAGTTGCCTGGCTTCCACCAAGCAGAGCAACTGCTGGGACTTGGAAGTAATAATAAAAATATTAATTTGAATCACTGAGAAAGAATAAAGAAAAGAGAAAACCAAGAAAAGTTGTCTTTTGTATGTAGTTAAAGCACCTTGATTTTCCATGCTCGTCATGCATTGAGTGAGATCTTGTCATCACGTACTGATGTCAGAAGTACACATCATGAGAGGATGCGCAGAAAGATCTTGAATGCACATGTGTTCAAAATGGTACATATTACTGTAAGCAATTTTTATTTCATTGTCACTGGGTAACTACTCATTAAAACAGGGCAAGCACCATTTTTGGGGGGCAACTATAATTTGAATAGCAGTTGCCCAATGGGGCAATTAATTACCTTCAAAAGTTAATTTCGAACCCTGGAGTTGTACCCAGGATTTGGGTCAGAAATGGGGAAAAAATTGGAAAATATTTTGGGGTAATTAAGCATGGCTTAATTGACACTTATGTCTAACTTTTTGAACAACTGGTCCATTGTCCAGTTTATTCAGATTTCAACTGGACAAAATACTGGCCATGCAGGTACAAAAGCAACTCTGAAACAAACCATTTTGAAGCAAAACGAAATGGTGATCGTGGGAGTCATGTTGATAATTTTCTTGATTTAGCCAGGCCCTGGCTTTTATCAGCCCCTATGGTTGTTTCAGGTCCTGTTAGAAATTCAGAGTTCAGACTGGGCACTACTAAAACCAGTTCTGAGACAAAATATGCACCCAAAATGGCAAGGGCTTGGGGATCATAAAATATGTAGGCATTTCAAATGAGTCTGATTTCTGAATTTTGAAAAGATCTTCCATTTTAAAAGCATCAGAAATTAATTAATTATTTTTGTAAAGTTTGCTTAGCAATTTAAAAGCCATTTGCAAATCGGATACAATCAAGTCAAAACTTTAAAGAATTTCTGCTGCCGAAAAATAGCCAGGTTTTCCAAATTTCTTCAGGCCAATTGTTTTTTTGTAGCCAATGGCCAGTTGAGCACCATTAGTGTTAAACCTTGATTAAGGTCACAGGCAAAGTTAGAAAACAGGTGGAATTTTTTTTGATACTCCAAGGGTGACCATGTAAACTTATATTGTAACAGACGAGTACAGTGAGTAGTATCCAGTGGATAAATTTAATCAGGACTTGACATCACAGCTGATGTTCGAATGCTATGGTCTTTGTCAGTCAGAGCAAAAACAATGCATGGCCACATGTACATCAATTGTCATGTACATGTAGTACTCCAAATTTCCACTGCAATTTAACTGCTGTCACTTCTTGCAGCAGTTCAATATCATACAGTGTACATGTACATTATATACACGTATACAACAAACATGGAATTGAACACATGTACATGTATGCTCTGATTGGTTGATATGAATTTTCTACTAGAGTACAGATGCACCTGTAGATGATGTCACAAGCTCATGTACAAACTCTATTTTGCTGGGAAAGTTACCTGAATATTGAATAGATGTCATTTGAGTGCCATGGGTATATTATATACATGTACATGTATGTCCTCTTATATACATGTACAGTAGTTGCAGCTCCAGATGACTATAAACAACGTGAAGAGAACATTATAGTTACATCACTATGATTGCTTCTCTTGGAGCACTTCTTTGTTCTCTTTGCATTGGGCCATATCATCTGTCTGCATCTACATGTACATTTGTACATGTTTTATAAGAGGATTGGTCTGCATGGCTACCGGTAATTATCACCAGTAACTATGAAGATGATCGCCAGCTACTTAATGTCAAACATAAAGCCAGGATTACAAGTAGATTATTGCACAAAAAAACTGCCTACTTTTCAGTTGTCTAGCAACTTAAAAACGTAATAACAGCCCTGATATGTAAATAGTTGATTGTCATGAAACACTATGTTTTTGTACAGAGACTTAATTGTCATTAATTATATCTTAATCCTGTTAATCAAGTTTAACAGTCGGAAAGCCTCAGTTAGTTACTTCTTCATTAGCATTGACAATAGGTTGGTAACATTTACATGTTAATTATAGCAGTGATATGTAGACTAGCTAGATAAGAATGAACAGTACATGTCAAATTTCTCACCCTGGGAGAGCAGTTGTTGTCAATAAATTTATTAACCTCTTTAGCTTGGCTCAATGTTGTTCCATTCCAAAATATTTCCATATCAGTGTATCTCCTTATGCGTTTAAACCAGAAATAAAAGAAACAATACATAAGTGGACGGTCACATGATCTGAAATAGGACAACATTGAGTCAAGCTAAAGGAGTCTATTCCCAAATGCAAAGACCTTCAATTTCAATGTGTGGCAAGTTTGAAAATTACCAGCAATGTCTATTATACAAAGTTACATGTAGCTCTGAGCATTTTCATATTTTTTCTGTTTCCCACAGTAAGTTATATAATTTGAGTTATATGGTCTGTGATTGTGTGAATTTAAAGCAGGAATTATCCAAATCTCTGCCTTTAAAATTTTGCAAGGAACAATAAGTCTGACATCATCTTCTCTACATGTACATTTGTGTACAGTCATTTGTTTCTATGATTTGTTTGCATGAAATGTAAATTTAATTAACTCATTGGCAAAAAAGTCAACAAAGTATACTTCACAACTGACCCATCCATTGAGGTCGAATAATTGGATAGACTTATTGATATTACCCAAAGCATGATATTTGATTTACTTTCCTTTTTATCCTTATTTTTAGTGTGGGGGAGGGTGGCTTCTGGGTCTCACAACCTTAAGGGGCATGTATGAGGTTGCTAAACTCATACATGCCAGAGGGGATGCCAGAGGGGATGCCAGAGGTTCTCGCTAAGTTAACTGAGATAAAGCGGATAAAGAGTGACAAATGCACAATCAGTGAGAGCCTGAGGCACGAGAAGAACCTCTGGAACGGAGTGCTAGGATTTACTTTTCTGGATGGGCTTTGATCCCAAGCGTAATATTAGCACAAGCTAAGCCAATAAGAAAATAGGTAATTACACTTGTGTCAGTCATGTGATATGACAAGCATTGCGTCCTGTGCACGATAAATATATTTTTTGTCAGCCGATGAGAGGGCTTTAGAAAGATCTAACCCCGTTGACGAATCAACGTTTAATTGCGTCCGGAATTCTGGATGCAAAGATGTTAATACAGGGCTTGAAATAACTAACTGGTAGGCGCTGGACATGTTGTCTGGTCAAATGTATTTTTGCTCAGATACGACCCGTTTTTGGCCGGTGAAATATTGAAACAATAAAAACTCAAATGTCAGACAAGTTGCATGATACCAATTTTTGCTTTGACAAAAAAACAAATTTTAATAAAAATTACAAGGTAATAGTTTTACTACTCTTATTTGCAGAAGCAGCCTCTGATTCAGTTCGTCATGGAATGTAAGGCAAAGATAAAACGACAACGTTGGATTAAGACAAAGAAATCACTTTAGATCAATCATTTTAGCATTAGTTCTACAATTTATTGAATTTCAAACATACTAAATTCATGGAAGCCGAAAGTTTCGACAGACCGATCAGCATCTCAAGATAATGATAAAATTATCTTTTTTTTCGGCAACATGAATAATGTCTAACGTGATTATAAACTAGCTCAAAATTACGTTTTCTTTTATTAAAGGCGCATGTGGCCGGTCAACATGACCAGCAATCCAAGGATTTGTCCGGTCAATACCCAATGCTGACCGGACATTGTCCGTTAAGCGGCCGTTATTTCAAGCCCTGTAATAGTCTTCCTATTCGCTCGGCTACTTCAGAGAACCTAGTACTTCGTTCCAGAAGTTCTTCTTGCACCTCTGGGTGTCAGTGAACTTAGCGAGAAGGACCTCTGTACCCAGGGTGGGGCTTTTTCATACCAAAATATAACAACCAAAATAGAGAAAACCTGGTACTATTTTAATGAAAGATAACAACGATTTGAGTGCATGAACAAATAACTGCTTAGGAGAGAAAAGTCAAATTGGTAGAATAAGGATTTGTAATCTGTTTATTGATCTTTGCCATCTCTTGGGAATCATTGGGGTTTCAAAATTCACGTGAAATGTCAAATGCCGAGGATTTTGAAACCCTGACGAGTCCCGTTACTCAAACATGTCTTCTTCTATACGCATTAATTATTACATGCTTGTTTGTTTGTTATATATAATGGGGACTTCAAGCAACCACGACGGCATAAAACAATAGTCTTAATTACAAATTAAATACAATAACTACACATGAAAATGCACGCAGTCGCCTACATTTCCACCGTTCTCTGCAAAAACACAATGTGAAAACCCCAAATTGTACGTTTTAAAGAGAACGCGAACGTAAGAAAGTACATCAATCCGTTTTTCGTTCGGCGTGAACAAACTCTCTACAAGGGAACAAGGGAAATAGTAGACACCAAATTTCGGAAGAAAACACTTTTCTATGTCTCGTCGTTATTGCCGTCGCCGTCCTGGTATTAAAACTGCTGGGGGAAGCCATTTTATCTTTTCATCAAATGAAGCCGCCTAATTATCTTTTGTTTCAATTGCATTCGGCGCATGAAAAGTTCGACATTAAAATTGTGCCTTATTCCTTGCGTTCTTGTGCACATTGCATGCACTTACTCACACCTTCACTTATTAACTTGATCGCAAAACGGATTTATGAAATCCTCGGGAGCTATCCTCGTAGATAAACACGGATATAACCCGATTCCCTTCGGATTACCTTCGGACTCGTCACGGACCAAAAAGAATTGTGGGTACACAGCAAAAAAAATTCCGCACGGGAACACCATAGGGTTTCTTCATACGAAACGACTATCTTTGGAAAGCTCAGACCCAACCTCGTGACCAGGGTCTTCTCGGTCAGATCCAAGATGGCGGCTACTCCGAGAGAAGACCCTGGTAAACGCTGAATCACGTGACCAAAAATCTCCAGAAATCCTGGAGATTTTAATCACGTGATGTGGGCATCCAATATGGCGGCCAAGCTAAATATGGAAATGTTTAACACGTGCCTACAAACCATAGGTATCCCAATCCGGAGTGAGCGAGATGCGATTAACGGTATTTCCACGCGGCGAACGACGAAGTGAAAACAGGTCTACTAAACAGTTCGAAATGGAGTTTACTTGGATAAAGAAACAGTGGAAGAGTATCACAAAGCTACCAGGATGTATGTAAGCTAGAAGAGAATCCTAAAAAGCAGTTCATTTTCTTTTAGCGTTGAAGCGAAGCGATCGATAGCACATGTTCAGATTTAACGGCTTCTCCTGCGAGTCCTGGCTTTCTCACTAATGAAACTTACCAGAAAACTACCCAGTAATGCACTTCATCTATTGCTCTACCTACACAACGTGTTTTAAGGTTATTTAAAATCGTTTTATTGATAAAATTTGAGCAATCGAATCTATATACAAATTCATCTCTCTGGACTCAGTCCGTTTGACCAATAAAAAGCATCGTTAGAACAACCCTTGTGTCATAATCGAAGAGCCAATCAGAATACGTGACAGTTCAGGGTTTACCAGGGTCTTCTCTCTGAGTAGCCGCCATCTTGGATCTGACCGAGAAGACCATGGTCACGAGATTGGCTCAGACCATCAAACTTACCGAAATGGCCGTCTTAGCTCCAGAATATTAACAGTTTGCTTCGCCAGAAGACGCGACTCTGTGTAAATCTCCAGCGATAACGAATCGCCTTTTAGTCAAACAGTTCTTCATTCAACCAAGAGTTAAGCTGGCGACTTAATGATGTCCAATGGCCCTTTACACAGAGTTGCTTTTTCGAAATGTTAGTCTGTTATTCCGACAAGAATCTGCTCTTTCAACGCTTCAGTGTCGTCTGTCCTGCTTGGTTTCCGAGGTGAAAGAGAAAGAATCCTAATCTTCGAGACTTATTTTTTCTACGGAAAGTATTTCCCCGCGGAAACTTAAAATGTAACAGCACATGCACGTTCTTCAAAAAGCCGTCTTACCCACCCCCCCTCGAAATAACAAACAATAACAAATATGTTTGCTATAGAAACAGCTTGATTACTTCCTTGTTTTGAGCTGTCATGAATTCCTCTTTCATCTGAAATGCTCTCTTAACTAGCGAGAAGATAAAATGCGGGTTTTCCTATTCTTAAAACAAAGTTAATTTTTCGATTTTTGAAATCGATACTATCGCCCTTTCTGTACACGGCCCTTCAAATGAAGAGTGTTATTTTTGTAGTTATTTTAAAAGGGGCGCTGTCAAACGAGTTTCTTCAAAACAAAACAATAACACCTTAAGATAGAAGAGAAATACCATGTGAATGTTCTGATATGTTTTTCAAACATTTTCGAACGAGGATGGCAAAGATTAAAGTGGATCACAAACGCTTATTCTAGAAACTTAATTTCGGTTACAGTGAACCGATTTTCTCCTCCATTATAATCTTGCCATCCTTCATCAAAATTGTCTCAATTTTGTTCAAGCACACTGCTATCATGGTACAACTATCGAATACCTCGCCACTTAAAAAGATCACTTGAAAACTGTGCTAAACTGTGGTAAATTCTCCATTATAATGCACGTGTATGTAGAGTCGTTCTATGAATTATTTTTGGTTCGAAAATGGTTAGGTGTTTTTTTTAAATTGGTGAGTTACGTTTTTAGAAGGTTTGCATGAAAATTTGAGAACATAAATTATTAATGATGCAAATTGATGTGTATGCTATAATTATTTTGCTATCTATAGTACCCCCTTTAGAGCAAGGTTACAGCGCGACACGCCAATTTATGACCACTTTTAATGTATTCGCATACTTTCGTGCACGTGCCACGTGCGACATTAGCCAATCACATACAAAAGCGGCCCATCAAATAAACAAACGAAACCGCAAATGACGAGTCACTTGTATGTGATTTCACACATGGCACGTTCAAGAAAGAATGTGAAACATTACAAGTGGTCATGCATTTGTGCATCGCGCTGTAATTCCCCTACATAGCGGGAGCACATTCACTGCTTTTAAATCGCTTTCAGTTAATTTCGTTGTTACTTTTCTTCTATTATTCAGTCAGATCGTTTAGACGAACAGAGGTGTGACCCACCACAAGTGACAATAAATAATACAAGTGACGAAGACAGCAACAACGAAAATAGCGACATGCCCGAGGTAATAAATTGAGTATGAGGGAGGGAGTTTAACTGCATGCTTTTACCCGAGTTGTGGTTAGCTCAGTAGTCGAGTTGAACGCCGGTCTCATCAGCTGTTGTGAGGGAGGTCGCGGGTTCAAACCCCGGCCGGACCAACACTCAGGGTCTTAAAATAACTGAGTAGAAGGTGCTCCCTTTACAAAATTCGACAGTAAACGGTTAGACCTTCACATCTTCTTGGATCAGGTCATTAAATCAATACAATACAATACAATGCAATGCAATATTCTTTATTTACAGAGGGAAGACATATTAACCTTACATAGTTATCTAACATGCGGCCCTCGTAGATCCCCACTGAGAATGCAAGCTGATCTCGGGCAGTGTACATCCTCAGTGGATATAAAGTTTCTTAAAACCCAATTAGCTAAATACTTTTGACACCCAAATAATGTATATTAATTTTAGAGTCCCTTTCGGAATGCGTTTGAACAAAAACAGCCGTGTGGAGATAAAAACACAGAAAACATTAATTTCAGTCAGTAACGTTTATTTTTTTGGACAGAGTTACGGAACGTCAAGAAGTAGCGTTGACTTGGACCCTATTAGAGAGGTAGGAATACAGCTACTGGAAAAAAAGGTTATTGGTCCATTTCGTAGATCTTGACCGCCATCTTGAAAGGTAACCAAACCTTTAAAGGTTAATCGAGGCTGGAGTTGAGACAGCATAGTTAGAGGCTTGTATCTAGTAACCATGATAATCACAATATATCCATATTCAAAGTAAGAGGGTTTGTATCAGAGCAGGGTCAACTTCATCCTCCATGGCTTGTATCTAGTTAGCATGATAATCACAATCTATCCATATTCATAGAAAGAGGGTTTGTATCAGAGCAAGGTCAACTCCATCCTCCATGGCTTGTATCTAGTTAACATGATAATCACAATCTATCCATATTCATAGTAAGAGGGTTTGTATCAGAGCAAGGTCAACTCCAGCCTCCATGGCTTGTATCTAGTTAGCATGATAATCACAATCTATCCATATTCATAGTAAGAGGGTTTGTATCAGAGCAAGGTCAACTCCATCCTCCATGGCTTGTATCTAGTTAACATGATAATCACAATCTATCCATATTCATAGTAAGAGGGTTTGTATCAGAGCAAGGTCAACTCCAGCCTCCATGGCTTGTATCTAGTTAGCATGATAATCAAAATCTATCCATATTCATAGAAAGATGGTTTGTATCAGTGCAGGATCAACTCCATCCCCCATGCGAAGCTAAGACTTGGTTACCTTTCAAGAACTATGAATTGGACTATAGGACTATGGGCTTTTATCGCACGGCGGCCATGTTGAGTCCCAGGGGAATAAAAACCCTTTGTTTTCGTCCGGTAAACTCGTTCTGAAACCAACCAGTGCGAGGCTACCGGGGCCGAAACTATTGTTTTATCCAAGATGGCCGAACTGCGATAACAGCCCATAGAACTCCTTTGAGAATTCAACGACAATGATCCAAATTATAGGAACAAAAGGATTCGCGCAAAGAGTTCTGGTAGCTGTAGTATGTGACGTCATCAGGCAAATGTCCTATTGGACTGTGCGTGAGACCGAAAAGGAGCATGGACTGTAGGATGCCCATTACCCATCTAATATACACCTAGAAAATAATAAAAAACGAGCCAATGTAAGAGTCTGCGGAACGCTTCGCTGTTGTTTCTATTGTATTTTAATTTTTATATGTCATCGTTCTCGAAATTTAGGTGTAACCAATGATGAAAAAGTTGTATATTTGTGCATTTTAAATCAAGCAAGAACAGATGACAGGGCTTCACCTGATAATTTCAGAATTTCAATGTGCTGTCCTATTCCCATACTCCCTTTAGGTCTGGTCGCGTTGGCTTGAGTCAAATTGAGCGACGTTTTTTTAATATAAATATATGTATTTCTATACAGTATACATGTATAAACGGAGGACTCTAGAGTGGATTTCGTATGAGTGGGCTCCCTGTGGTAGGAGTAGCCAAGTTGCGGAAGTGACTTACGACATGGTTACCGTGACATTGAAATGGTTTCCTTGTTGTTTTTGTCTTTCTGATCCAATCAAATTATAGAGTTACGGCACGGCATGGTTACCGTATGTACGGCCTTTGTGCCGTGACTCATACGAAATCCACTGTAGTGCCACTGCATTGGTATGTACTGTATACATTATTCAGTTGCAGATCAAAGTATACTGTTGTCCTTGTGCTCAACTGGGACCTTATGGAATCAGGACAATGGCACAAAACAATTGGCTTAATTACTAAATACAAAAGCTGCACGTGAAATCCCTGTAATCGCCAGAAACACAAATTGTACGTGTTCTATATGATTAGGGTTAGGGTTACAGTTAGTAGTTGATATACCGTAGCGGTCTTGTTAGAAATTCAGAGGCAGAACATTTCCTGTCACCACATAAGTTGTGGCTTCAGTGCACAACATTTAAATTAAATGTGATAGCTTCAACCCATTTAATGTTTGCGAGCCGGTCAGATCGAGATTACGTCTTGCTTCTCATTGTGTTTCAGGTGCTTGCGACAGGGGGCCCATACCCTCTAGTGGTGTTACCAGTGGAGGGTGAGTACTGGTTAGAGGGCAGTAACCACCAGTATGCAGTGGATGGTGGCACATGGATGATGATACCTCTCTATGATCCACTGCAGTGGAATGTGGAGGCTGACAACACCATAGAATGCTACAGCAAACACTTCCAGGGAAAGGTGACTTGTTAGCACATTTATCGGAGGGGGGGGGGGGGGGTGGGGATGGGTGATAGATTAGCATATTCTCCCTTCTTTTTCAGGTACCCCCTTAGCAAAACTGCAACTTTTGAGGACTCCCTATTCTACCCCTCTACTCTACTCTATCCTTGAAAACTGATTTAAAAATTCAGGGGCCCCCATTAAGCCAAACAAATATTTCAGTACCCCCCATTTTCTCACCCATCCCTCCCCTGATAAATAATATACGGTCCCTTATTTGATGCTTTTTATTATTCATAGTTCCGACAATGCACCAATGTTGCCCCGGGAAAATGCCACTGCCATGTTGTCCTGCTGGCAAGCTTGTCAGAATGCTCATTCTCAGGCCCTTAACAATTTTAACATAGCATGCAAACGAGGCTTCTGCTTCCATCGCAAGTAAAATCCAGGCTGTATCGGTAATATTACCACCTCGTGCTCAGCTTCGCCTCCTGGCTTTTTATGTACTATTTACAATATGAGCTAAAATTGATTTCCCTCCCCCCCCCCCCCTGAAATTTTGATGAAGCAGCTGGGCCGGGTGGCGTAGTGGTTAAGCGCTTCGCCTCTCACCTCTGTGGCCCGGGTTAGATTCCCGGACGCGGCGCCATATACGAGTTGAGTTTGTTGGTATCTCGCCCTTGCTCCGATGGTTTTTCTCCGGGTACTTCGGCTTTCCTCACTCCGCAAGAACCAACACGCTAAATTCCAATTCGATCTGTGGATTATCCGGGTCCTCGCTTTGATCATCCCTTTGGTTGTACCAGGTCCCGTTAGAAATTCAGTGTTTGAAAAGCGTAAAATAATAGTTCGATGCTATAGATGGCTCACAGACATGCGAATTGTGCACAAAAACAAGTCCCACCTTGGAGAGACTGTCTGTATACATCAAGACAGGAATTTTACCTTGTCATTTACCCCACGGAATATATACACACGTAGGAGAGGAAGTGACACTAGCGTAGTTAGAATCATTTGATACAGAATACTAATGGAGCTGACTACTATTTTCTATCGGGTTTACAGCAGCACCCATGTGACTTGAGTGAGTGTTTTGGTTTTTCGTTTACTAAGCTCTCCTATTGGCTGAGAAAGTAAACCAACCAATCAGAATCCAGAGTAAAACCAAATCCAAACTGGTTTTGGTTTTGCTTCGGTTTGTCATTGGCTCACAGGGAAGCCATTTATGAGTTACTTGTGATTACTCGCTCCTATGATTGGCTGGCTGTGGGTAATTTGCGTTTGGTTTCACTACACTCAACTGAAAACCGTTCTATGAATTTTTAAGGAGGTTTAGAAGTAATAGATGCAAATTGAGTGGCCGTGCTTTATGGGATTTACAAACTCGAGCTGAAAGCGAGATGTAGAGTAATGTTTTCAATTCTTTTGGCGATATGACGTATTTTAGCCGAGAAAATCGAAACAAAAGTTTATTTAAACCAGGACGTAATCTCAAGCAGATTTACAGATCACTTATCGCTCAGTGATTTCCTTTGTTTTTGCGTCATGAATTATTAATGATTTGATAAAACTTTATTAGTGACCATATACGGTAAGACATGCTTTACTGTTGTTGTACTACAGGAGCACCTGAACTTCATGAGTGATGATGACAAACTTGGTCCACTTATCGTGTCCATCAAACAGGAAGTGGAGAAAAGTTCTGACTCGGATACACAGGGGTTCATCAGGGTGATACTAAGGTATACCAATTGCGAACTACCGTTAAGAGTCTACCTTTTTCAGCGTTTGTTTATGTCTGAAACCTAGACGTCTGGCGGCACAAACGTTTTCAATTAACCGTCAAACTGATTAGTTTAAATGTTGATGTTGAAAACCTTTTGATATGTCTTCTACCGTCATGAAACTCAAGAGTATGCCAAGAGACAGTGGTTGCCTCTCATAATTCTGACCTTCCAAAACTTTAACGTGAAGCGAAATTTCTATGATTTAGTGTGTAGCGCAAAGGCAAACCTAGCTGAAAAGTTTCCAAACCTGAATCTCTCGCTGCTGAAACGTGAAGACGAACAAATGGTTTATAACCTAGCTGTGCTTTTCCTTAAACAATAGCAGTAAAATAGGAAGTCACCGTTTTGTACCAGTTCGCACAGGCTTTGATACTGAATTTTAGCCTTTAAAAAAAATGATTAGCCCCTTGTTCAACGGCATGCCACACTTTTCTGGCGAATGACTAACCGTGAAGTTCAAGAGCAAAATTTCCACATGAGCTGTAGTACTAGATATGTCAAAGCTTTCATGGAACAGCTGACCATTTCAACTATCTGTACATGTAGGTCGTAAATATTTATTAAAACTGTTACTGTGATTGGCTTGATGCTTCCTACAGGACAAACGAGAAAACTACAGTAGACCTTCTTCCGATAGAAAACTTATCAGAAAATCCAGGACCAAGGGAGATTATAAAGGTAAGAAATGTGTGTTACTTTAAGGTTACTGGATACCTTCACGGATACAATTTGGCCAAAAATGTAAAACAATAGGAATGTAAAACAATAGGCTGACAGAAGGTAGACAACTTTTTCCTAGTATGGCGCTGCCCTTATAGGGTAGTGTTTTGTTAAAGGAGTTCAGGGGCCTGGATTTCTGTTTTGTGCCTTAACAATATAATTATTTTCAGCGATTTTCCTGCATATGAACTGACGAATATCGCACGTATGTGGCGGGATTGTTAAAATCTAAGCAAATATGGAAAAGTAACCAACAAACTGTGTATAAACGTAGTTTTCAAGGAAAATATTGTGTATCATTTCAATCAAGCATCGAAGGAGGTAGCCTGCTATGCAGACGTATTTTTTCACTCTCATAAATTCGAAGAAAAAAGTAACGTCTGCTTACCCGAGCGCTCAATTAGTTTCCAATATGCAAGCATGACGTCTGCACGTTTGTTTTATTTTTCTGCCCAATCAAAGCCATTGTTGCAATTTTAGTGAATTGGAGCGCCAGTGAACACTCTCCTATGATTGGTCAATGGCAAATTTATTCTCTGAATCCTTTCAAATGTAACTACGTCACTTTCCAGGATATGGAAGTTAAAATCTGATTGATCCATAACACAATGAGGTGTGCTTATTGGAAACTAATTAAGCGCTCGGGTAAGCAGACGTTACTTTTTTCTTCGAACTTATGAGAGTGAAAAAATACGTCTGCATAGCAGGCTACGAAGGAGGGGACTTGAAATTAAAACGTCAACTCAGTGTCTGGTAAATAGGTACAATGTAACGTACTGTAATATGGTATTTGTCATATTTTCTTGCAGTATTTATTGCAGGATGAGGCTGAAGCTCTTGATCAGTTCCAAGTGGTTGCACATCCCACGGTAGGTGTGGCATTCAAGTGATATGCACTCCATAGATGTGTTTTTATTCAAAATTCAAAATTCTGTCATGGAACCATAATATTTCTTTAATATTAGGGTTATTAGTCGGGTAACCAGCTAATATTGGTTATTTCATAACCTGTTTATTATATAAATCTTCAAAGGCACTGCACAATAGCAACTGAAAGGCCATTCCCAATCTACAGTCAACTTGTTTAGAGTTACACAGCATCCGTTGATTTTGTTCTTGTTTGTTTCTGTTAAATTATACCAAAATTAACAATTTTGTGAAGGTGTCTCAAGATATACGTGTATTACTTTCTTTTCTACAGGCTTCAGAAATGATCGTAAAGTACGATGAACACAACCTGACCCATGCATTTAAGTTTGGTATTATCTACCAGAAGTTTGGCCAGGTACGTTTACTGCTGTCAGTTGGTATCTGATGTCTTGTTGAGCTAACGCGTGTATAGTATACATGTGCTATCTGTGTCAGGACTTGAAATTAGGCTTGCGAGTAATATCTTATGACAACTTGCAACTGTTGCTTATTTGTTGCCTATTTGTTAGCTGTTCCTTATGTGTTATCTGTTGCTTATCTGTTATCTGTTGCTAGTCAGTAGTGGTATTTTCTTCTAATTTCAAGCCCTGTGTGTCTTGCTTGTGTGTGTCGTTTGTTCCTTTTCATGGTATGTTTCGTTTAGTGTGTGTTAGTGTCGTCGTATTTATATCATGTGGATGATGATGACGACGACGATGAACATCATGATGGTGATGATAATGATGAGATCAGTGGCACATCCAAGAGGAAATTATTTCACAAAGGCAGCACCCGGTTGTTCGAAGCAAGGCTAAGTGCTACCCTGGGGATAAATCGCTAACGCAATCGCTAACGCAATCGCTAACGCAATCGCTAACGCAATCGCTAACGCAATCGCTAACGCAATCGCTAACGCAATCGCTAACGCAATCGCTAACGCAATCGCTAACGCAATCGCTAACGCAATCGCTAACGCAATCGCTAACGCAATCGCTAACGCAATCGCTAACGCAATCGCTAACGCAATCGCTAACGCAATCGCTAACGCAATCGCTAACGCAATCGCTAACGCAATCGCTAACGCAATCGCTAACGCAATCGCTAACGCAATCGCTAACGCAATCGCTAACGCAATCGCTAACGCAATCGCTAACGCAATCGCTAACGCAATCGCTAACGCAATCGCTAACGCAATCGCTAACGCAATCGCTAACGCAATCGCTATCGCTAACGCAATCGCTAACGCAATCGCTAACGCAATCGCTAACGCAATCGCTAACGCAATCGCTAACGCAATCGCTAACGCAATCGCTAACGCAATCGCTAACGCAATCGCTAACGCAATCGCTAACGCAATCGCTAACGCAATCGCTAACGCAATCGCTAACGCAATCGCTAACGCAATCGCTAACGCAATCGCTAACGCAATCGCTAACGCAATCGCTAACCCAATCGCTAACCCAATCGCTAACCCAATCGCTAACCCAATCGCTAACCCAATCGCTAACCCAATCGCTAACCCAATCGCTAACCCAATCGCTAACCCAATCGCTAACCCAATCGCTAACCCAATCGCTAACCCAATCGCTAACCCAATCGCTAACCCAATCGCTAACCCAATCGCTAACCCAATCGCTAACCCAATCGCTAACCCAATCGCTAACCCAATCGCTAACCCAATCGCTAACCCAATCGCTAACCCAATCGCTTACCCAATCGCTTACCCAATCGCTTACCCAATCGCTAACCCGGGGTTAAACTGTACAGCTTACAATTATAGATTTAGCGCTATGCTAGGGATAAAGTTACCCTTGCTTCGAACGACCCGGCCCTGAGTGTTGACAAACTGGCGATTAACCACTGAGCTAACCGGGAAGATGTATAATAAATACAAGACTTGTTTTTCGCAGGTAACTGAAGAAGATTACTTTTGTAACAAAACACACAGCCCTGGTATGAGCGAGTTTTTAGACTTACTCGGTACAAGAGTCCGTCTTCAGGATTTTAAGGGGTACGTATGTGTTGACTGCTAAGGGGTACGTACATGTACGTGTAGACTGGTAAGGGGTACGTACGTGTACGTGTTGACTGGTAAGGGGTACGTACGTGTTGACTGGTAAGGGGTACGTACGTGTTTACTGGTTAGGGTTAGGTACGTGTATACCGGTAAGGGGTACGTACGTGTACGTGTTAACTGATAAGGGGTGTGTACGTGTTGAGTGTTAAGGGGTACGTACGTGTACGTGTGACTGGTAAGGGGTACGTACGTGTTGACTGGTAAGGGGTAATTTTCTTATTTGAAATCTGGCTTCCAGGCATTTTTAGCTTTTAAGTTATTTCTGGAAGCCAGTACCCTATATTACTTTCAACTTCCTTATGTTCACATTTCTCTATTGTAATTTTAAAAGGGTACAATAAAGATGTTGTTGTTGTTGTTGTTGTTGTTGTACATGTACGTGTCGACTCCTAAGGGTGAAAAGAACCGTAGTAAATTGTAACAGGAATTCGGTTCTCTTGGTAAAATGTTTATTTCTGTAACCAAGGCTATTATTAGAAAAGTACTACTCATTTATCATCAAACATTACGTTTTTGTCTCCAAATCAGTAGTCAAACCCTAACACGATCTAGCAGTAAGGCCTCTTGACAGAAGTTCAGCCCACAATGTATTTTGAACTTTTTTGTTCCTTGAGACAAATACTCAAACATGATGATAATAAGTTTTCAAACCAGCTTTTGTAGCAGACCATTTATCCAGGTTCTAACTTCCGATTTCCATAGAAGAATTGTTGATTCATATAAAGTAGTTCGAGTTCCTGCCACTACTCTCTATACAATCGATGGTTTATATGTTCGTTGTTGTGCCTCCATTACTCTCTATACAATCGATGGTTTATATGTTCGTTGTTGTGCCTCCATTACTCTCTATACAATCGATGGCTTATATGTTCGTTGTTGTGCCACCATTACTCTCTATACAATCGATGGTTTATATGTTCGTTGTTGTGCCTCCATTACTCTCTATACAATCGATGGTTTATATGTTCGTTGTTGTGCCTCCATTACTCTCTATACAATCGATGGCTTATATGTTCGTTGTTGTGCCACCATTACTCTCTATACAATCGATGGTTTATATGTTCGTTGTTGTGCCTCCATTACTCTCTATACAATCGATGGCTTATATGTTCGTTGTTGTGCCACCATTACTCTCTATACAATCGATGGTTTATTTGTTCGTTGTTGTGCCTCCATTACTCTCTATACAATCGATGGTTTATATGTTCGTTGTTGTGCCTCCATTACTCTCTATACAATCGATGGCTTATATGTTCGTTGTTGTGCCTCCATTACTCTCTATATACAATCGATGGTTTATATGTTCGTTGTTGTGCCTCCATTACTCTCTATACAATCGATGGCTTATATGTTCGTTGTTGTGCCTCCATTACTCTCTATATACAATCGATGGTTTATATGTTCGTTGTTGTGCCTCCATTACTCTCTATACAATCGATGGTTTATTTGTTCGTTGTTGTGCCTCCATTACTCTCTATACAATCGATGGCTTATATGTTCGTTGTTGTGCCTCCATTACTCTCTATATACAATCGATGGTTTATATGTTCGTTGTTGTGCCTCCATTACTCTCTATACAATCGATGGTTTATTTGTTCGTTGTTGTGCCTCCATTACTCTCTATACAATCGATGGCTTATATGTTCGTTGTTGTGCCTCCATTACTCTCTATATACAATCGATGGTTTATATGTTCGTTGTTGTGCCTCCATTACTCTCTATACAATCGATGGTTTATATGTTCGTTGTTGTGACTATTTCAGGTACCACGGCGGGTTAGATGTTAAACACAAACAGACGGGAGAAACCTCCGTACACACAGTACACAACGACATACACAACGACAAGTAAGTTACGCGCTTTGGTTATGTACTCAAGGTAGAGAAAAGTCTCGTTCCTGTGATATTATAAATAAACGAAAATTTTCAATACAACCTGTATAATCGGTGACTGTTCATCCTCAACTTACTTTTCATAACTTTCTTTATTCATCAAGCTATAAAATTAATGATTTTACGCTTGTCACCCCAAAAACCCCTGATGTGACGTCACACGTTCATGTCGCGCTAAAACTCCGTGATTTATTATTATAATTATAATTTTAATGTATAGCTTGATCTGAGTTTGTCGAGTTTTCGCGCACTAAAAACTGATTGGCTGTTACTGAAAGAGCCCCATTTCGATTGGCTCGCACGCTTACAAAAACGTTTAAGTAATATGTAAAACACTCGGAGATATTTTAGAAGCGCTTTCTAAATACAGTGGTGAGTTGAAAACCGAGGTTTTTCAACCCCTCACTGTATTTAGAAACTCGCTTCTAAAACTACATGGCTTCTCAAACTCCACTTTAATGATAAAATTAGCGATCTAAAAGTCTTGAAATGCGAGCTGTTTTGGAAACGATTTCTAAATACTCGTCATAGTCATGATTTCTATTGTATTCACCTCATGAATTATTAAGGAGTTTGAGAAGTGTTGAATAAACCTGTGCAAACCTGTTCGCGACCCGTGTAATATGCCCACATATTTATACTCCTTTTGTCCCGCATTTGCACTCGAAAACGCCAAGTCGTATAATAATAAGCAATTTTTGGACGAGGCTGAGCAAAATATTATGAATTGTCAAATAACTGGTAGCGAAACACAGAGAATTCATCATATTTTGCGATAGTCGGTGTTCCAATAATTGTTTTATTATCCTGTGTTTTTGTTACCTTTGGCATCCAAAAATGCTCGCAATTTCCTCCTCTGAACACTCTGGAAACCGAGCGGCCATGTTGGGTTTGTTGTCGAACAGCACTGCGCATTCTCACAACAATATCTGCAGGCAAACTATTATTTGCGCGCAGTTATTTGCAGGTGAATCAACGAATCAGAGGAACTGAATAATAATATCTTGTAACAATATGAGGTCCAGGAAGGGAGGGCAGTGACAAAATTTGAAGGGTAGAGAAATGTGAGAGGGTATTTGAGGAAATGTGAAGTTATTGGGTTATCTATTGTCGTATCTAGAATGTGTCGATGTAATTAGTGACCCATTTCTCGTTAATCCAAAGGGAGGTGATGTTTCATGTGTCGACTCTTCTACCATTTAGCAACGGCGATATTCAACAGGTATTTACTAATTATTATAAAACAAAACCATCTGGCTAATGATACATGTAATAGCGAGTTCTCGGACCTAGCAATTATTATGGTGTAACCAAAGAGATTAGGCGTATGTCGGTCGGGAGTGTGTATTATTCATTCGTTTCCGTTATCAGATCCTATTTGATAATGACAAAATGTTACAGAGTTAAATGGTTCGCACGGGCCTTGAAAAGTTCTTGAAATATTGCCAGGTCCTTGAAAATTCCTTGAATTTTGACAGATTAGGTTTTATCCTTGAAAAGTCCTTGAAGTTTTACCAAAACTCCTTGAATGTTGTTGTAATCTCCTTGGATGTTTGAGAAGACAGAAAAACACCCTCATTTTTGCCTCCAAAAAAAAGTGTTAGAGCAGCACTGAATGATTCATCGTGCAAACAAGTCAAAGAAAGGGTCTTACATTGGATCTAAATTACGTAGAATTTCGAAGTCATTAATGTGTGAACCTGTAGAAAACAAGTCCTTGCAAAGTGTGGATTGTCCTTGAAAAGTCCTTGAAAAGTCCTTGAAAAGTCCTTGAAGAAAAAGTTCTGAATTTTGTTTGAACCATGGACTTACCGTTTGAGTGCTTGAACTTCACAATAGCTGAAGTAACCACAATCTTTATTGCACCATGTACACTAAGATTACCTAATCAAACCTGTTTCTTTTAGGAAACATGATCTGTTAAGCATCAATACAGTTCAGGAATGGTTCTCGAAGATCCTGGGTGTTTTAAAGCTGCATATCATCTAAATACAACTATACTTACTACGACACAGTTCTCCTAAACTAGCGAGCAAGTTTTCCTATAGTAATATTATACACTGTAGTCCTTTCAAAGTTCAGATCTAATATTTCCCTTACGCCTTTTTCAGGTTCAAAGAAAACGACATATAGGAAATGACATCGTGTCTATAGTATTCCAAGTGAGTAGGCCACTTCTTAATTTTTTCATGAATACATTTGTGCAAGTATGAAAAAGTGATTGAGCTAAATACATATATGTTGTTTATGGCCGGGATGTCCGTATCGAGAAAAACCTACTCGAAAGCTTGAGTACGGACCGAGGCCGAAGTTTTTCACTATACGGTCCGATCTAGGCCAGTAAATAGCGTTTTATTTTCCCTTGTGATTTTTGTTTGATTGTATGCTCTTTCGTTAGTTATGTTGCCCGCTAGGTTTGCCAGTCTTGAGCGCAAACTAATGTTTCACTCAATTCGCCGCTGGCAATTTTCTGTAATCCCCCCTTTTATGCAAGGCTTTCATGAACAAACATGTGGCAGAAACAGGTATTTAATGCAAGGATACATTTACGTAAGCATCTCGTCACAAAGTAAGAAACTTTGGGATTAGCCAGTCCGTATGAGAAAATAGGGAGCTTCAGATTCGAGTACGAGTACGACAACGAGTACGACTTTTCACAATCGACGAACAGTTTAAAAAGATATATGAACAAACACATACTCTTAGTAGCTTGTTCTCGTGTCTGCAGCATTGCTTGGCAGAAATGAAAGATTGGTACTTTCTTGCGACAGAGATATTTTGAGTCTAAAAGTCGTACTCGTAGTAAAAGTCGTACTCGTACTCGAATCTGAAGCTCCCTAATAACCTCTCCTGTCCCCAGCCAATCCGAATGCGCAATTTCAATGGATTCAAGACCGTGTGTGTATTTGCGTATTGGCCTTTAAGGCATTCATCGTTAATATGTGGATCATTCGTCATGGAAAATGATAAAAAACGACATCTAAGTACATGGCAATACCCATTCTAACTGTTTTTATTATCTATCTGTGTGGCTATAGGATGTCAATACTCCTTTTTCTCCAACGTCGATTCGTTCTCATTTTCTACACGTTTTTATTGTGGTGCAAGTTGAAGAGCCCAACACACCGAACACTAGGTACAAGGTAAGTGGTATCAGTAAATAGAACTAAAAATATCCTTCCTTGAAGATACTCCTAGGTCTTCGTTTAAACAAGGACCCACACTATAAAAGGGCCTCAAACAGGTTGAAACACTTTCACTTGTCAATCAGACTTTGTCAAGTGAACATCTGTTCAAAGCTCTGCAACATGTGGTATCGCCCGAAATTCAAATCGAAAACATGAATGTCTAAAAATACACTAAAGCGTTTGTAAACGGTACTAAAACGCTATTTACAGGCCTACACAGAGCCACTAGCTTCCTGCCGTTTACTTTTCCTTGGCTTATTTTAATTTTAGCTTCAGTAATTTAGTATTTTAACAGGAGAAGACTGATTGCTTACTTGCTTGACTGTTCTGAATTTGACATTCAAATTTAGAATCTCAAAGTGGAGAAGGGGGAGGGTCTTTTCCCTTTTGTAGTGCGGACCCTTGTTTAACCTTCTTTTTCTCACGTAGACGATGAAACAATGATACCATTTTCAAATTCACGTGACTTGGTTACTGCTGCCCAAGTATAGTGAAGGCTCGTATTGGAAGGACAAAGTTTTAAATATGGGGAGCCACTTTCAGTCGAAAGTACGAATAAGCAGCGAATAATGCATTCCTCAAATTTAACATTTTCAGTCACTTGCTAAATAAAGTGCCTAAAAAATGTACTTGCTAAAATCAAAGCACACTTGCATTTTCAATTTCTCCTGGCACAAATAACAATAACCTTTAGTAAGTTTGCATTTCGATTAGAATATTTCACGGTACATTTTACTGTAGTGAACTAGTGCTCCGGTGGCTCAGCTTAGTTTAGCTTTCTAGTTATTCTGAGCCTACCAGTACCAATTATTGAGGTTTTCATTTTTCCAGTAAACCTGTAACTATTATTAATTCCAGTACGAAATAAAATTTGTTGTTGTTGTTGTTGTAAAATATGTGTATAACACGTTATAATGTATCTGCAATCGTTTGTGCTATGTTCATTGTTTGTAGTGTTTAATGACAATGTTGTAATTTGAATGAATCAAGTTACTTTAAAACATGGATGATCGTGGGTATTATTCATTTTTCGCTGTTGCTCGAATCAATAATGATTTTTATCAAAATTCAAGGTAGTAAATACAGCTTGCAGAAAAGCAAGTGCTTAACCTTTCTACTTGCAATACTTAAAATCAACTTGCATTTAGCAAGTAAAACGCCAGAAATTCGAGGCCTGTTAAATGAAAAGACATGATGATTGATCCTGCAGCACTTGGTCGCTGAGATCGCAGCCATATTGAAAAGTTTGCCTTCCAGTACGAGCCATGTCACGTTATTTTGAAAAAGGCCTATTAGAAACTCAACTGTTTGAAAACACTTTTCAAAGTGGAACACTCAACCTCATCGTTTTCGTGTAGAATGTTAAATGTATTGGAAATTTGAACTTTAGGATACGCAAGCCCTTTGCACATGCGCAGTAAGACGGTGTGTAAATGATGTGTAAACGATCGTGTGCACAGACAGACAGACTTACTGTCATTCCGAAATCCGAATACCTGGAAATCCTGCAGATATCCGTCCTATAAAATTTAGAACGCTATTTCTTGTACCTCCCTTTGGGAATTATTTTTTGTGCCATAAACGTGCTCTAAGTAAAATAGAAACGGAAAGGCAAGATACACTTGGTTACAAAGATATTGTTTTACATTTATTCCCTTCCATGAATTATCCATGATCATCTTTTCTTATTCGGAGCACCTTCGTTAAACCTTCTCTCTACAGGTGTCAATAACAGGAAGAGAAGATGTCCCGCACTTTGGACCCAATTTGCCAAACCCTGCTATCTTCAAAAAGGTGAAAGTGATTTGATTTTTTTCTTCTAGATTTCCCCCTACTATTTTGTTTGTGAAACTGCTGACTAACTTGTAAATATTGTTTCGTAATTACAGGGGCCAGAGTTTCGCGAGTTTCTGTTGATTAAGCTGATGAACGCTGAAATGGCTGCTCTTAAAAGTGCCGAGTTTTCTAAGCTAGCGGTAAGTTGCAACGTGTCATGCGCAACCCGCTACTTGAGGCGTTACTCATTGCAGTCATTTGTGGGCAATCCCTTTATGTAGGACGACAATTTTTTTTACCAAAAATACAATAGAATACAACACAATACAATTCAATACAACAATAGAACGCAACACAATACAATACAATAGCATACAATTTGGTAGCAATTCGTGTCGTCCTACATGAAGGGATGGCCCATTTGTGGCTTCTCCCTCGCTGCATGCCGGTGTTTAACGTTAGTCAGTTCTAACTCTGCGGTTTCGTTTGGTTATTTGATGAGCCGCTTTTGTATGTGATTGGATAATCTCGCACGTGGCACGTGCACAAAGTATGCGAAACATTAATACAAGAAGAAAACTACGAACAACCGAGCGAATGACTTATTATACAATTTCGGGATGCGACTACTTAACTTTGATCGGTGGGAAATTTTGACAGATAGTTTCAAGAGTAACAGTGTCAAAGTATGATGGGAAATGATTGGGAACGAGATCGTTAATGTATTGAAGAGGCGGAGTTTGTGATTCGTGAGCTAGACTTTTCAATTTCTCTTTTCTGCGCTTCCGATTTTCATCTTTAAAAGCTCCAACTCAAGACGAATTTGTTCGATTTGTCTGATTTTTTTTCACAAATTGTCAATTGATATCGGCTACAAAATCGTGTCGGGGAATTGAGAAATTCTAAAAAGAGCTCTTGACGGCCTTTGCCGCGTATCTACTCAGCTTATGCTTTCGACTTTTCACTGTAAGCAGTTATGACTTTTGAACTAAATAGAAATCTGATATTCCCCGACACTGTTTTGTAATTCTCTCGAAATGATATAAAGCAAACATTTAAAAACTTCTGAAAGCTACCTCACTAGATTGGAGAAACGGGATGGCGGAAAATTCGAAATTTTCAAATAACGCAAAACTTTTTATGCATTCTTGTAGGCAATTTTATAAGCTTTAAATGAGGTATGGTTGAGGTATCTACAATGTTTCTTCGAGGCGCTACATAATTTACAATGGAAACACCCTGACGGTATCCGATAACCTTAAAGGGCGCATGAAGTGAAGACATCGTCTTCGTTTTTAATTTATTTTATTTTATTTTTGTCTTCCCGTCGCCATTTTGTGCAATTAACAATAAATCTGGAGAGCGCGAATATTTTTTTTTTCCGTATCGAAGTCAGGCATAATTGTCAAAATCCTGCGACAATTTTTATTCCATTAAATATATTCTAATTACATGTGTGACATCAAGTGGTTTGCACATCTGTGTTCGTTTTCGTAAATAATACAAAATACAGTGCGTTTTTTTGGTCTAATTCTCATTCTAAGTTTGTTCTTACTTAAGGGGTCTTAAGTTTCGATAATATAACATTAACATTAATTATTTTAACCCTCGTAATCAGCAAACTTATGTACTGTTCGACAGTGTGGTCAAACACATCTGCAACAAACATAAAGAAACTCCAAGCCGTTCAGAACCTTTCCTGTAAGATAATAACGAATACTAGGAAATACGATCATGTCACTCCAGCCCTGCGCCAGCTTAACTGGCTACCGGTTAGAGACTTGATAGTATATAGAGATACAGTCATGTCATATAAGTGCATGAACAATCTAGCGCCATGTGATATGTTCATAAAACGCACGAAGGTGCATAATCGCTCCACACGCAACTGTGGGATATTGCAAATCCCCCTTTTCAGAACTGCTACACGACAACGGTCGTTTCATTACAGAGCTGTAAAGATCTGGAATAACTTAGACACAGATTTACAACAGGTACCGTCACTTCGTGCCTTTAAGAACAAGTTAAAAGATCAGATGATCAAGGCATTTTTAAACAGTACCTCTTAGACCATTATCTATTTAGTAATCACAGTTTTTAGGTCTTAACAGTAAGTAATTAGATTAACATTTACATTTTATTACATTTACATAAGTTTTATATTGTTTACTACTTTTTAAATAACATTTTAAATATATTCTTAATTCAACCATGTAATTATATGTTGAAAAGCCCTTTTGGGAGTATATAATAAAGTATGTATGTATGTATGTCTTGCCATCTGTCATTATTTCTCAAAGAAGCCTTGCCGTGGGCCATATTTTTACTCTTGTGAATAGAAATGTGCAAACCACTTGACGTCATGCATGTGATTAACATATATTTAACGGCATAAAAATTGTTGCATGATTTGGATCAATCATGGTTTCTGGGAAACCCCCACCCCTCCCCCACACTTCACCCCCACCCCTCCCCCACACTTCACTCTAACAAACATGGAAAAAATGATGTTCGCGCTCTCCAAATGTATTTTTTATTGCACAAAATGACTTAGGGAAGACTAAAATTTAATAAAATAAAAACGGGCTCGATTTTTTCACGTCATAGACACTTTAAAGGAAGGCTGACTCGCAGAAATTTGTTAGTGGAAGGTTTTTCAATCTCAAATCAAGAAATATGCTAGTATTTTGCGAGCGTTCATTTCGAGCCCTGTGCAAGGCGTGTGCTACTCAGACATTGTTATTCCAGAATAATGTTGTACTTAAAACTAAGCATTACATGGGAATTACAGCTCTGTGATTCTTCTACAGGATCGGACCCGAGCTTCTTTGCTGCGGAATCTTCTCGATGAACTTTTGGAGAAAAATGCGCTGATCTTTGACAGAGGAATCGGCAATGAGGTGGAAGAGGTAGGCATGTGACAACAACACTTTGACTTTCGCTTTTTCTCATTATAAATAGAGGAACGTTTCAACTGACAGCCTTCTGGCACGAAAGGCAACAGCCTTTGGATTGATAGGCAGTATTCGACGTCAGTTAAGAAGTTTCCCTGCTAGCAGAGGTCTCTCTCTGTCTTGGTAAAATGGAAGGCTAGGGAGAGACCTCTGCCGACATCCGACGCTTTCTCTGTCGCGCATGAGTGAAGTTTCCTTGGCAACAAGTGACGCGATCTCACGTGTACTTATGAGCGCACGAAACAACTGTAACAAACAACTGACGCGTACAGCTATTCCGGTAAAACGTGTTTTCGAAACTGGTTTGACTCGTCCATGAATGTGGACGGCAAGCGTCGGATGTCGGCAGAGGTCTCTCCCTCGCCTTCCATTTTACCAAGACAGAGAGAGACCTCTGCTAGCAGGGAATTAAGAAGTGTGACTTACAGATAATAATGCAATAGTTTACAACTGTTTTAACAACGTATTACAACCAAACTAGTGAGTAATTACGACAACTTACATGAGGTGTGGCATGTCTTAACTTCGCGATAAGCGTACTCTTCTTACATGATTCCTCAGTGCTTTTGTGTACTTTAGACTTTCTATTTCTCTATACAGCAGACAAACGCGAAGGGAAAGCTGCTGACTTCACTTCGTAAAGCGATTCGCGGCCGTAGTCCAGTCGGTCGGGTACCGTCTATGAGAGAAGCTGAAGACATCGACATATCGTCTGATGACAGCCTGTCTAGGATGTCGTCTAAGAAGGTACGATGATGACCTCGTAAACAAATGGAGACGGTCATTTATTAACGTGCCGCAAACTGAATTCTACTCTCTTATTTCAGAACTGGGGTTTTGCCTACTTTGTTTACGTATTAGCGCTGCAGGTCCGTGGGTCTTCCGTGCATTTGATTTTTATTCAAAATTGAAAAAACTATATTTTGATTCAGTAGTCAGTATGATTAAAACTTTTGAATTACATTTCAATTTTGGGATCATCACTAACAGAATAGGCTTATTTTCCTAAATGTAAGACCCGAGCAACCTATTGTCGATTTTCATGCAATCAAAAATTGAAAATTGACAAAAGTACTCGACCGGGAGGGGGACGTGACAAAGGCCTGGTTACTTAGTACAAAGATGGCGGCGACTTTAGTGCATATTGCTGGGAGTTTGCATAGAGATAATTTTGAGCATATTTTGCTGAAATAGAGCAGGTTAGACTAATCTGATAGCTTTTGACTTTTACATGCCGGTCGATGGACCTGAACGACCGTTGCTGGGATGTAACCATCATTTTAGGCAGAATTATACTTTATACTTTATAGCGGGGTGGTCGAAAGGCCGGGACAAGGGCACGGGGACATGACTTTTAACAAAAACACAGTATTTTTGACAATATTTTATGAAGATCCAGTGAACGGCACAAGACCATAGCAGTTTGACCTCTTTTTATTGATCCTACGCGTTTTGTCCGAGTCTCGAGACTTCTTCAAGGATTTATACTGCCTGACAATCTTTACAAGGTTGTATTTATTTAAACCCTGCACTGAACGTGATCACAGACTGAGATACATGATGATCTAACGTTACAACCACGGAAGGGCAGCAGACTGGGAACTGGATAAAGATTATGTCAGTATAATTAATATATGTACACTATTTTAGGGGTTGGTTTAACGTTAACTAATAAAAATCAAGTCAAGCTGCTATAATATTGTGCTGCTCACTGGGTCTTCATAAAAATTGTCAAAAATATTGTGTTTCAGGCTTTCGTCAAAGTTTCACAAGAAGTATAACGATCATTCAAAACTACGGCACCGATGCCGCCAAATTTATGATGTCAGTCCAAAAATATGTTTAGTGTTTTATCCACTTCAGATGCGTGACTTGCAATAATTGTATTTCCACGCGTCACATTTGCATTAATACTTGATGTATTCGTTGTCTTGTACTAGACACATCTCTTAAACTTATAGTCATCATTGTATTATTTATTCAACAGAAGGAGAGAAGAAAGTCATCTCAGTCTTTCTTGTCAAAAAAGAAAAGTGCTAAAGTTACAAAGAGGTGGGTAGACTGTGAGTGGTACATCACGTTCAATATCGGCTGATTGAATTATCAGCAACATATAAGGGAGTTCAGTTAAACGTGTAACGCCCATACTTCGCTTTAGTGCTATGCTCTGGATTATTCAGCGAATAAAAATGACCAAATATGAAATCAAATGACAACCGGTTTGTGTGTCTCGACTGGACTGTCACGCGAAACTAGACTGTATTTTCCAAATATGGTACTTGAATAATCCGGAGCATGGGGTCGCTGTTACACGTCTCAACTCCATTATATGTTTATGGGTTATCTCAGTTGTGTATTGCACTTATTTAGCAAACGCATTGTTTGCCTTATAAGGTAGCTTGGTCACTGATTATGTGCGCACTTTTCCTGCGCACCAATGATGGCAAACAATCCGTTCAAAGTAGATTTCAATCTCGTACCCAGACCCCATTTGTTTCTTACTGCGCATGCTCGACGAAAAAATAGGGCTCTGGAATAATCCGATGTTTGTGTATTCTGATTGGCTGTTCTGAACAATGCAATTTCACCGAAAGTCAAACATAAAGTAATTTATTTGGACAAATGCATTGAAAATTGGGGGTATCTAAACGCTAAAAACCGTTGGATTTTACCTAAATGGTTGTCGATCTCTTCAGGGATGCTTAGATATTTGCTTGCATCCTATCGGGAGTTCAAATCACTTCAGCGGCCAATTCAAATCGCATACAGTACATGAATTCGAAAATCGAACCCAACCGGCAGTAACAGTTGATATAGCCGAGGGATTTACCGTAACAGATAGGTAATACTACGCATTCCCATATTAACAACATGTTCGTAAGTGCTCTATAGGCAGAAATCTCTTAAACTTGTGAACTGGCACTGATCGCTTAAATATAAGAGTTTGTACTGATGAGAATGCAACGAACTCCAGCCTTCAAGGTGCTAAATACGAGAGAATCGCAAGTAAAAATGCCTTGACTTGCTTCTATGGTGTATTCAGTTGCTGTTTGTGTGGTCATCGGGCTCAGGTAAGGCAATTTCAGCGATCAGTTTTCGATCCCCATGAATCCTCTTCACGCGCGCGTGTACTGGAATCTGTGATGTCTGATGAATCCACCGATACCGAAATACGAGCCTGATGCATGAAAATAAAGCCTTAAACTCCAAACTAAAAACGGCAGAAGATGAAAGAGACTCCCTAAGGCTTGCCCTGACACTAGCAAGCAAAATATCACTATCAAAATACCGGGCGAACTTCCAAATCTAAACCAAAACATAGGTCTGAGGCGCTGAGCGAGAATCGAACCCGAAGAAACGACTTCTCAGGTGACGTAATGATAAGCATGCGCAGAGTTGCCGGAAGTCCGTGATTCGCGGACTTACGGAATCGGATTATTCCAGAGCCCTATTTTTTCGCCGAGCATGCGCAGTAAGAAACAAATGGGATCTGGGTACGAGATTGAGTAGATTTGTTCTCAACGAATGTATCAGGACATACCTTGAACGGGAACTAAAAATCACTAACAGGATAAAAAATACTTCTTATCTCGAATTTTAAAGCAGTTGATGGTATTCCTTGTCGCGTACATATATAAAATCAGCTGGAACAGCAGACCATCCCAAAACACTTGGTATTAAAAAGTCGTAAACTGAATTCTCTCCTCAGGGACGCCAATCGAAGTAAAAGCTTAGAGGCCCTAAACTTCGAACGCGTTATGACAGAACCGGGGAAAAAGGCTGCTACATTCTATGTTTCAGCGAGTCCCAAAGCTACAAGGGCCCCATTATCTCATAAAGGAACCCCACCTGAAATGAGGACCACTGAAGTTCCTCAGCAAAAGACCATGGGGGTTCTAGCACGAACGATGCCTCCGACCGACACTTTTTGCGAGAGGAGCAAAGTTTCTCGATCCAAGTCAACGTCTACTTTAGATACCATCGAAATCGCTTCAGAAGGGAACGATGACATCGCCGGAAGCTCTTCGGAACGTCATCGGCTGAGGGCGGGGATGAGACTTGTCATCGCTCAACGAGCAACTTCGGAATACGGAGTGACTTACTTAGGAGGGTACTCTAAATCTTCAAGTGAAGACAGGGAACTTGAGGGCTTCAATGGAGTTATTAGTCCAGTAAGATTACAAAGTTATGATAAATCCCCGACTATTCTCCGAAGAGGTTCGGAACTATTTGAAGTTGTCCGACCCCAACCACAACGCGCTCAACTACTTAATATGTATGAGAATGGAAGCAGCGTGACACAGCAAGTAGGAAGTTACAACGAAGAAGAGATGTATCTACCACACCAGCTACATCAGGTGTCACAACAAGTACATCAACAACAACAACAACAACAACAACAACTACAGCAGCGATTCACACAACAGCAGCTTCGACAACAATACACAGAGCGAGACATTGATACTGAACCCTCGAATAACACTTCACCTCGTACGCAATATACAAATTCAAGAGAGGACATTTCCAGTGAGCCATCCATTATAGCTGATAACTCTACTGCGGGATCGCCTTTCTCGCGCGAACCTCTCTTTTATACTCGCACGTCGCCGGTCACTAGCCCAGCTTTGGCGCGAAAACACAAAAAGACAGCCGTCGTGTCACCTTTGCTGGAAGTAAAGGAATCCTCAAGGCCTAGACCCCGCTCGGTTCCACCTGGCCTATTGATGTTTGATCCCACAGACCCTGAGTCAGAGGCATTCTCTCAGGTTAGTCATGCATCATGTTGTGAGCTGCGTCAAATGAAAAAAAAAGTGTCAATGACTTTTCCATTTCAGTAAAAAAATATTCGTTTGACAGCAGTGATCCTGATCAAATAGAACATTGTTGTGTCTCAAGACAGTTACCTTATAATAAAGCAATCCTTTCCATGTCATAGATATGGCGCACCGAAGCGGACGAAAATACTTTCATATATATATACAACCTGTTACCAATATAGCAAACTTGTTTCCATATCTATACAACTTGCTTCCGACATATAAAACTTGCTGCATTTGTACTCAAAACTTGTTTCCTTGTATATACAACTTCCTCGATTATTATACAACATTTTCCATATATACAGCTTGCTCCAAATACTCTTTTCCATAAATTTACAACTTGTCCATTTATATACAACTTGCTCCAAATACTTACAACTTATATATATGACTTCTTATCGATTGTAAAACGAAATTATCGATTGGTTTATCTACAACCCGACATCCTTTATGTACGCACTCGTAAAAAAGACATGGCGCTTGTGACTACGAAGTATTGCACACATTCCCATTATTGTTTTCCTGATATAGGAAACGCACGTGCTCAGCGCGTGGAGTTCAAGATTGAGAGCGAGTTACTGAAGTTATTATTTTAAACGGTTATCACTTTTGCCATGCAAGCCTAATGGCTCTATCAATTCCAAATCTGTCCATCACACCCCGGACATACGTGGGTCATATGACTGAGTTTCTGTCGCGGGGGTGGGGCATTTGCTAGCAAAGAAAGTTGGGGTGGGGGGTGGGGAATTGGTCAAAGAGCGAATGTTTATAAGAGATTTGCACTCGTACCAAAGGCCCACGGAATCAATCTATAAAAGGTTAAAATCTAGTAATATAAATTATGATTTTGAAAATAGCAATAAAGATAATAATAATAACTACTATAACTAATTCGCTCTTTTCACCTGGTAGCCATCTTGGATTCAAAGCGAGGCAATCCTTTGTTTTTGACTATCCCTCACTACGAGGCTAACCTGGCAAAAATACAGGATTGCCTCGCTTTGAATCCAAGATGGCCCCCAGGTGAAAAGAGTGAATTAGATAAAGCGTTTAAATTGTTATTGATCTAGATTTAAGATGTTTGTCGTGCTCTCGGGCAGCATATTCCAGTCTTGGATGGCAAACGAGCTTCGAGATTTAGGCGCATAACTGTTATTCTTATGTCTAGTATTGTAGTCGTACATGTCTCTTTTAAAAGTGAAATTCAGATCCAAGTCTATAAAACAATTTCAACATTTAAAAACAAATAAAATATGATGCTTTCTGCGTCTCTCTGATAAGGAAGCCCAGCCAAGTTCTTGGACTTATCTAAGATTAGCCTTGCTGCTCTGTTTTGCAGAAGTCGAAGAGTTTATATTAGTGTAGTGTTGCCCCCCCTCCCCCCTCAAACAATATCGCCATAATCTAAGATTAGTAAGATCATTGTTTTTCTAAAGAGTTCCTAACAGAAGCGGGAAGTAAGTACTTACATGTACATGTATCCTGGTTAGTATCCCGTAGTAAGGCTTTCATTTATGATGACGCCCAAGTACTTAAATGAATCTACTCTATCAAGATCTTTATCGTAAATTTGTACACTAATCGTGTCAAGGGATTTCAACTTCTGTGAACGTGCAATTAGCATAAACTTAGATTTTGCGGTGTTCAGAGTTAGCTTGTGATTGTAAAGCCACTGTGCTACGTTCTTTTGGTCTTCATTAATTATAGTCCTTAACTGAATTCGAAGAACAGTACATGGCTGTATTGTCGACAAATATAATGTTACCAAGTATGTCTAAGACAATTGGACAAATCGTTAATGTAAATATAGAACAATAAGGGGCCAAGGATAGAACGGTGAGGGACCCCAAGAGATCGATAGGTAACTAGTTCCTGTAAAAAAACTAGTGTTGGTCTGCGTCGGCGGGGAAGATAAACACTGGTATATAATCAACTCAAGTCGATTAAGGTATGCTAACCGCCGTGGAAAGCGAGTAGCAGCTGACGTTCCGAGCGCTAGAGCAAAAGAGATACTTTCCGAATACTCGATGAAACTTGTCCGATAACTGTTTGCTGACGATGACTGGTTAGATAAGTCTGGAACCACGCCAAACTGGCCAAGTTTGAAATATATCAAACAAGTTGTATATATAGGAAACAAGTTTTATATACAGTATTGGAAACAGGTTGTATATATATGAAAGACGTATTTTTGTCCGCTTCGGCTCCTCATACATACAACTGCTTTCAATCCCCGTGTAAAAATGAACGCTTTCATATAAATTAACTGTTCATTTTGCAGGTCTTAGAACAGAACTCACCTATGTCTAAGCAAAGCTCAGAATATGGTAGTAATCACTCCTTGAACGACAAAGAGAGTGTTGGTGAGTTAAATACGATTGTTGGTGTCTAACTTAATACACACACCGTTATATATGCTGCCCTTTTTAACAGAGAAGCCTCAGAAACCCGGCCGAACGAATCTGAAGAGTGTCACCACCCTTAAAGTGCATATAAGCCCTGGCTAATTATATTTCTTACGAAGAGACTAGAGGCCATAGACAAAGGATTCCCGAATAAAAAGTTGATTTGATTTATTTGTCATGGTGTATTGGCTGTTCAAAGTTGCCCAAAAACGTGTCTTGGGTTGCCTGTGGACGAAAATCAAGTACGCTAGAGCGCTTTACAAAATTGGCACTGGATTTAGTTTGACGTCATCAACAGAACTCGCTCGATGCGCCATTGCATGAAAGTCCTTGCCGAATTAAGCTCTTCGAAACGTTTAGCGCGATATTATCATCTTTCTCGGTTATCTATTCAATTATTTTGCAAATGAACCAACGTTTTAAACCCACGAAGAGACGAGTTCTGTTGATGACATCACGCTTTAGTCTCGTCCCAGTCCCCGAAGGTGCGCGGAAATTATTCTACTTTGCAAGTTTAGTCGCTAAAAAAAATAATGAAAACATTTTTATTTAGAAGTTTCGGAATTTTTTCTCTACCTTTTAAGGTCTAAGCTTTAAAAAAAAAAGCGTAATTGACCAGGGCTTATATGCACTTTAATCTCGGGCTTTTTTTAGACTCCGCTCGGGCAGAGGAACTCGGACTCGGACCCCTAATAGCCCGAACTAGTTCTAATATGTGAAGGGAGGAAACTAAGGTCACGTGATGGATTGATGATCACCACACGATACATGGAACGGAAGTAAAATTACAGAAAATATGGAAATCAGAAACAAGTACAGAATTCATCCCACGATTACAGAATTCAAACTTTTTTCTGTTCGGTTATGGTTAGAATATTGGTTATAACGATATCTATGTGTTTGTTTCGTTGTTTCGGTTTTTAATATGTATATAAAACAGTTGCAGTCATGATTTTGCCGTTTTATAAAAGCCTTTATACATCAACGAATAAACTCTGTCAGTTATAATCGCCGAAAAGGAAACTGAAAGAAACTATCGAAGCTGAAAATCAAATTCCAGTTCTAGAAGCATTGTATTCAAATTAGTATATTAGCAAGAATTCTTCAGGCAACTTTGTACACAATTCAAACGGCAACCGCTCACACTGACGAGTGTGCAAGGATTTTTTGTCAAGAGATCGTAAACAAGACATTTAAAAGAACATTCAAACGTAAATTTGGCTTACTTTGCATGTTTTTTGCCCTTGTATAATCTAAGCTCTCCTGGGCAGCTGTATGAGCGAGATGAATGTGAATTTTCATTAATTCAAATTTCCTCGCCAGTCAACTGGACTCTTGAAGACTTGAAAATCACATTAAACTTTCCCAAATCACTCCGAGATTCCACTAGCAGAGGCACAGATGATCAGTCTATACACAATAGTGCAATAATTGGAATTCGGCTTCCGAAAATACAGTAAATACAGTTTCGCTTTTTGTCGCTTCTCCCAAGGAATTATCGAAATGCTGGTAATCCAACCCTACTGTCATCTGTGCGAAATTACTTCCGTTCCATCATATCGTGCGGTGAACATCGAGCCATTTGTCGAAAAATCTTGTACTCTTGTTTGAGTGTTTTGAAATAAATAATTTCACCAAAACATGGGTTAGCATAGCCTGATTTTCAGATGGTACGAGGTCGTCCGCTCACTTCCTCCCCCTCCCCGTCTGATAGGAGCGGACGACCTCGTACCGTCTGAAAATCAGGCTACGGTTAGCACCCCTCTTCTGAAAAGAAAAAGATGTTGGTAGCAAAAAAAAATCAAATTTGTTGAAACGGGACCAGGTTATTTCTTACTCAAATTATCACCTGACTTTAACCCTTGCTATTTTCGAACTAGTTACTGTGCGAGATCTGAGTCCGAGTTCCCCTGCCCGCGTGGAGTCTAAACCCGAGATTAAAGGTGGTTACACAGTCGGTTCAGATTCGTTCGGCCGGAGGAGCAGGGAATTCTGTGGTCAAAATTCTTCACAACCCTGCAGAGTTACAAAATCTTTTGAACTATAGTCAGGGTCATAAATTGGGGAATCCTTTCCCACTATCAACGCCCTTAATCCTCACACCTAGCTTAGACAAAATACAAATGTAGAAGTTTTGTTAGTTAAGGATATAATCTTCAAGTATGTGGGGTAGGTTGTAAACAGGCTAGGAAGAAGCCTGTAGAATTATTACTCTACATGTACATGTACTAGAAATTATAAATAAGGATTGCCTGATCTCATATTAAGCTGCATGTCATGTTTAATAGTCTGTTCTTTTGTCCATCTGTGTCTACAGAATATATTTATTTTTATAATATTAAAGAGCCCTCACTTAAGCTATACAATTCATTTTAGTTTTCAGACAGGGTTTTGATTGGTAGAATTAGGAATAACCTCCCCATTAGTTTCTCTTAAATGTAGCCAAAAAGTGTTTATTCTGCTTTCTCTTTTTGAGGTTCTCTTTCTGGCTTTGCATGGCTAAACGGTAAACCTATGACTCCTGTTTAGTGGTCTTTCAACTTCTTTCTGTTCAGCACTTACAAGCTGTTATTAAAAGGGACATGAGGAAAACATTGATTTAGCAAAAAGCCGGTATCCTGAGGGCTTTCTAGGATGTTATATTTCATTTTTTTTTGCAATATATGATACACATTTAGCGGGGCTCTCCTCGGTACCGAAGCAGCTCGGATAGAAATTTAAATTGAACCTCAATTTCGAGTATATTCAACATCATTTTCACACCTGCAACAACAAACTCTACAAGTACTCTCGGGAAAAATTCGTGTTGAACAAATTGAATAAAATGCAACAAAGGAAACAAAATCGTACGAAGCACGCCGCCATATTTGTTTTATTTCCCTGCACAACCACACAGGAAACCCGCGTGGATAAGTTCTAGCGCATGCGTAGACAGAATTCCCTGCTGCTTTCGGCCGGGAGATGAGGTTTCTGTGTATTAAGTTAGAACTCCCTGTGGTGTCTTAGAGAATTAAAGAATAGGGAGACCACACTTTGGAATGGCGTCACCATTCGCTCTTGTTTAGAAATGGCTGTTCAGGCATGCTAATCCCATTCTAGTCCATTGTCTCCGTCATATTCAGAGAACACACTCGTATTGTTGGCAAATCACTCATTTCCCATGTATGTCTTACAAACACTAAACGTGTTCTTTTGTTTGCTTTTCAGAATCGCTTCAACAACAAATGGAAGCTTTAACTAACGACAACGTTCGGTTAAAGTGTGAAAAGCTTGAAATGGAACGACAGATTGTGGTAAGGGAGTTGAGCATGATCATCTACGTATGTGCCTTAAAGACTTCATTCATATTCCCTATAACCCTTTTTGCAATTTTTATAGGTATGAACCTCCGAAACGTTTTGAGTACTTCTGTAAAGAAAGTTTTGGTTTACAGAGAATACTAAATGTTCTATCCTGACCCATGACCGCGTAAGTAAAAGCCTGGGTCGATTCCCGGGTAGCCATCATTAATGCATTATTCTCCATGGCGCCTTTCTATCACAACAACATCAATGCATAGAAAATACACAGTTTGTGAGTTGTTAGTAACATGTTAAGTATTTCTTCAAATGATTGCAAAGCCGACGTCAAGATGACGTATATACAGGAATCGACCCAGGCTTTTACTTACGAGGTCATGAGTCAGGAAAGGTAAAATTTACATGACTTCAAGCAAGCGTAGAACATAATGTATTCACTGTAAACCAAATCTTTCTTCACAGAAGTACTCAAAACTTTTCGGAGGTTCATAGATATAAAAATTGCAAAAAGTGTTATATTAGGATAAAAGAGACGCCGGTTGAGCGACTATGCTAATTCTTCAGTTTTCCAAACATCTTCAGTCCTTAGATTCTGATATGCTACACTGGTGTGTTTCTTTCGATGTAATTGTGTGCTCTAAGATGCTTGCGAATGTCTAACCATTTGTAATTCGAGAACTACTCCGTTAGTGTGGGTCCGGCCGTGGTCTGGACATCCCACACGGCCGTGGTTTGGCCACCCTACGCGGCCGTGGTTTGACCACCCTACGCGGCCGTGGTTTCGACCTCCCACACGGCCGTGGTTTGACCCTCCCACACGGCCGTGGTTTGACCCTACCACGCGGCCGTGGTTTGGATGTCCCACACGGCCGTGGTTTGACCCTCCTACGCGGCCGTGGTTTCGACCTCCCACACGGCCGTGGTTTGACCCTACCACGCGGCCGTGGTTTGGATGGCCCGCACGGCCGTGGTTTCACCCTCCCACGCGGCCGTGGTTTGACCCTACCACGCGGCCGTGGTTTGGATGGCTCACACGGCCGTGGTTTGACCCTCCTACGCGGCCGTGGTTTCGACCTCTCACACGGCCGTGGTTTGACCCTACCACGCGGCCGTGGTTTGAATGGCCCACACGGCCGTGGTTTCGACCTCCCACACGTCCGTGGTTTGAACCTCCCACACGGCCGTGGTTTGGGCCTCCCAAACGCGTCGCAATGTCGTATTGAACCAAGAAGTTTCTTTAAAACAAAATTACAAAATAACGCCCTGAGATAGAAGACAAATAACATTTGAACGTCCTGATATGCTTTTCAAACATTTTTGATAGAGGATGGCACAGATTAAAGTGGATTACAAAAGCATATTCTAGAAACTTGACTTCGGTTTACAGTGAACCGATTTCAAGTTGCTCTAGATTTCTCTTAAAAACGGTATTTCTCATCCTCTCGAATCTCTGCCATCCTTCATCAAAATTGTCTCAAATGTTCTCAAGTATACCTGGAAATCACACACTGCTAATCTGAGTAGTTATTTGTCTTTCATCATGTGAAAGTTTATCATCTGGGAGCTGACAGTGGCTCCTATAACCACCGAGTCGAAAGACCATTGAATATTACAAACCTTTCCCACGCGGCGGCCACCTTGTAATAAACCTATTGTTAAAGCTTACCCAGCCTCGGGTAGACACGTTGGAGACAGAGGCTGGGTAAGCATTATCAATAGGTTTATTCCAAGATGGCCGCCGCGTGGGAAAGGTCTGTAGCGACAACTTGCTTTACTTCGGCAGGCCCTAGAAGTAGTAGGACATGTAAGTTGTCTTAATAACATTTTTATTCGCCGTGATATCGCATAATGAAAGTTGTGCTACCCCTTTCTCGCTTAGGGACGGACCATTAGATTATTGATGGGGGGGGGGGGGGGGGGGGGGGGGGGTTGCGAGAATTTTAGTTGCTCGATATATTTTTTTCTGATTCTAGCCCTGCACGATATTTTTTTAAAGCGCCATGACCTTGCACGATATTTTTTTCTGAACTTACCTAAAGATTTTTTTCAGGTTATATTAATGCAATATATTTTGTACCAACAATCCTATATATTTTTAGCGTGACTGTTTTTTTTACATTGCACGCACTCCCGCTCGCTCAAGTAGCATTCCTGGTTGGGCCTTGGAAATTAAAGAAAGCCACATAATTAATGCCAAATGCCAAAACAAAGCATGGATAATTCTGTGGCTGACAAACGGGCTAAGAAAAAAGGGGGAAAAGGACAGTCAAAGCAAGAAATCACCACATAGAGGATCAGCCCTCTCCCAAAACCTATCATTATCATTTATATTTCATATAAATATTTCAACTTGATCTATTTTTTGATCAAAAATGTTACTGTTGCATTAAGATTACCAACAGAAGTGAAACCAGAAGAGCCTTGTGTCCGGGCTTTGTGTATAAACCTGCGAACATTTATAACCCGGATCATGTGTGCTGTACGCAATGTCGGCCGAGGTATCGGTCGACATGTCGACCAACGGTCTGCCGATAGGCGGCCGAGGGTCGGACGAGAGGTCGACTGCTACACGGCCGAGATTTGGCTATTCTTATGTCGGCCGACATGGTTGATGATGCACCGACAGTCGTCCGATTGATCACCGACACTCAACAGCTATCGATAGTTTGCCGACAGTCGGTCGAGGTAACGGTGACTGTGATATTTTCAGCTACCATATATGTACTTCAAAGGTTGTAGAGGCCACAACTATTAATGCTTTCGCGGTACAAGGCTAACCTTTGTAAACTTAAGATAGCACAAACTAGCAGCTCTTTATTTATTTTCCAGCCATGCGCCTCTGCATTATACTCCGATTGGAGTGCGCGGAGTATATATTAGAATTAGAACCGAGCCCTACAGTAAAAAAAATATGCTTATTAATAAATCGTAGCGACCCCAATATTTTCAAATGTTATTTTATGTCGAATACTGGAAGCCGGCGCGGGGTTTAAGTATCGACGAATTCATTGGGATAGCTCGGCCTATACATGTGTCAGTATTAGTCGCGAACTTCAGTTTAAATTGACCCGTTTACTGATACGAATCGTTCGCTGCTTAGCTAAGCGGTGCGGCTAACTTCCTTTCGTATAAATGGCCCTATTGTTGAGTACTCTATTCCAGATTCAAGGCGAAATCTCCCCTTCAGATTAAAAAAAATCGGTACCCTGTTCCAGACCAAAACGCAATCGATCTTGCGCGAGCGGATGTATAAAAGACAATAAAAAAACACAAATTAAGATATTAAACGTTGCATTTGAAGTAATTTCATCAGTCACTATGACTATGAGAGATTTAATTGTATAAAGGAACATTTTATACCGCAACAGAAAGGAATCCTGAATATTACTACACTTAGACTGAATTATATTCAATACAGTAAACCTTCCAGGTAAAAAAATTCCAAAAGAGTCAGTTTATTTGAGTGAAAACAGTATGCAAAATAGTTTAATTATAACTTAACATCTCACCGATACCCCACCGACATATAACCGACACCTTACCGATATACCACCGATCCACTATCGGCCGACACATACACAGCAGGAGGGGGGAAATCGACCGACGTGTCGGCCAACACACGACCGACTGTCGACCGACATGTCGGCCACCCCTTGACCGATCAGCTACCAGCAGTCGCCCGCGGGTCAGTCGACAGTCGGCCGATATGTCGGCCAACCATCGACCGATACGTCGGCCAACATTGCGTACAGTACACATGATCCTATAACCCTATATCCACTAGGCCAGTGAGAACTCATCGTTTACCAGATAACTTCTTTCCGAAATATATACAGTCAGTTAATACAGGGTAAGTTTCGATTTATGAGTGCATGTGACTTTTTGCGATCGATCGTCCCATCAGTTTATCTGCTGTTTTGATTACGGCCATCTTGGTAATTTATATATGTTGACTGATTCCTGGTAACCAGTCTGTGTGATCTTCAGATCTGTATTGGGTTTCCTGTGGAAATTGTTCATAACAACAAACCAGTCTTCTTCCCTGGTTTATTTCTTTGCCTTTATTAATTTAATTTGTAAATGCGTATGAGACCAGCTAGTGCTTGCTCGATATATTTTTTTCTTGATTATTGTGTGCTCGATATTTTTTTTTCGATAGAAGAGCTTGCTCGATATTTTTTGGGGGATTTGCGCAACCCCCCCATCAATAATCTAATGGTCCGTCCCTTAGCTAACATGTATGTATTTATTTGGTGACTTTTATCTGGTACTTTGACGCTTTCAGCTTCTCCAACGAGACAACAAAGCATCGAAAGACAAGAATCACCAACATACCGCTGAATTATATGAGGCCCGCTGTGAGATAGCGCGCCTGCGGTCTTTGCTGCCAAGTGAGAATGTTCGACCGGAAGAGCTGACTGATCGAAAAATATGTCGACACACCAGATTATAGCAAAGATAGATATTATAGAACTTTGCATAAGTTTGGGTTTCCGGTTGCATGGAAGCGAGGCTAGAGTTGTAGCTTGATGTAACCGGAAGTTGGAACTCAGAATTATGCAAAGGTATATTACAGTTATAGATACCAGGATAATGCACAAGTCATTGGTTTCCCCAGGGGAGAGGTATCGGACGCACCGGAATTTTACACACAGGGCAAACATTTTGTGTGAAATTCCCCACCCGAGACTCTCAATACTAAAATATATACGTCAATCTTTCAGACTCTCAGTCCGTACGGCAATGTCAAATTCCCGAGCCACGTGGAGAACTTTTCGAAATCCTGTGGGTATTTCCGATAACCCCACCCCCACCCCCACCCCCTAGGGATTAACCGCTGGGAAGTGTATAACTGTTACCGCAGTAGAACAAAATAGTTATTTGTTGTTGGTTGTAAGAACCAGGAACGTTTGGAAACCACAAACGCGATTAGAACGGCAGCATTTAAACTAAAGAGTTAATGGGGCGGATTTCATATGAGTGCGACAACAATACCACGTGTCTGTCAGGGTGGCCTTACCGTAACGGTACTGTAACTTGCTGTATTATAACTCTGTAATTTGATTGGATCAGAAGGACAACAATAACAGGGAAACCATTTCAGTGTTACGGCATGCCGTACAGTAACCGTGCCGTAGTTATTACCGTAACCTGCCCTCTCGTACGAAATCCTCTCTAGACCTCTTTGCCTATAACCGTGATGCGGCCATGTCGAAATAACAATTCCGTGAGATGCCAGGGAACAAAACTTCTAGGTTAAACAACATTAGCTCACTGTTTTTGCCCCTATGCGTCCCATAATGTTTTAACGTGGTGGCGTTACCGGTAAAGAGGTCTATTGTGAAATAAATGAATCCGAAAACACACTTAAAAACCTGATACAAGAACCAGAGGCGAAGAAATGGAAGAGTGAACAGAATCTTCGACAGAAAATAACTTTATATTCCATTGTAATACCATGATCGCCTCGGATTCTTTTGTTCTCCGAGGCACATTTAAACCACTAAATTTCCCTGCCAGACTAAATTTCCCTGCTGGCAGGGAAATTTAGTCGGGGTCGTTGTCTTCTGCCCGGGAAATTTGGTAGACAACGGAATCTGCATTGTCCTACTAAATTTCCCGGCGAAAGAATTAGAAGACAATGCAGGCTGGACATGAGGGTCAAAAGCTCCCAGTTGAAAACATTTAACCCAAACTGACCTGTCTTCATCGTAACCTTCAACGTAAACCATGTGGGATCGCCTATTTTAATCTGCACGTTCTTTTCTTCATTTTTCAAATGTGGGGTACTTAAAGCTGTCACGTTTACATTGTATTTTAGCGTTCTTCTCAAAAAACAACATGTTTGTCCCAGGGGAAGCCAGGGTTATTCAATCAATGGCGCTCAATCAAGTATTAAAGACAACGTTTTTGAAAGCAACTCAACCGCGACGTCTCTAGTTTAGGCAGAGAAAACGTAACTTTTCAGAGATTTGTTCCGTTCCTCGGCGATCATGGCATTACAAACTTATACCGTGACAATTCGGGAAATTTGTGATTACATTTCCCCTCTAGCCTTGGGCTGAAGCGGCTACGGGACTTCCACAAACTTTCCCTTGGCTAGAGAGGAAATGTAACCGCTAGTTTCCCTTTTGTCATGGTATAACTTATAATCCGCTGGCGTGGTGTTTTCATTAAATTCCCTGTGATTTAAGATCTGTGCCTGTGTACAGAGCTAATTAACTAAAAAAATATAATAACCTAAAAAAATGATATTCAGTTCTGTTTTGACGTCCAAACTAAATATTTTTAACAGTTATGGTGTATAATTTGAGGAAAGATATCTATCTGTATATATCTATATATCTATATATCTATATCGATACGTAATTAACTGAAAAGAAAAACTTGTAATAAGTTGAAATATGTTAAACACTTGACCTTCACGGTCTTTCTATGCGTTTTGTTGTCGTTGTTTTTGGTTGGTGGGTTGGTGGGTGGGTTGGTTTGGTTTGGTTTGTTGTTTGGTTGGTGGGTTGGTTTGGGTTTGGTTTGTTGTTTGGTTGGTGGGTTGGTTTGGATTAGGTTTGTTGTTTTGGTTGGTGGGTTGGTGGGTTGGTTTGGGTTAGGTTTGTTGTTTTGGTTGGTTGGTTGCTGAGTGAAGTTCAATTTAGTGTGAAATCACACGAGTGATACATTATGATTATAAATGTAATAATCCATAGTATGAATTCAAACCTAATTTGAACTCCACTTAGTTCTATTTCCAAGGGGGGGGGGGGGGGGGGGGGGTACTGCCTAAGAATTAGGATGTGCGGTGCTGCTGGGCCCTTGAAACCCTTACCCTGTTCCAGACCAAGAAATCGTATTTTTGCGACCCTGTTACAGACAAAATGTCAAAAAATGTACACTGTTCCAGGCTAGAAACAACGAAAACATACACTGTTCCAGGCTAGAAACAACTAAAACATACCCTGTTCCAGGCAAAATAGCAAAAAGCAGGAGCCCTCCTGCAAAAAGATATCAGACGCTAGCCCGGTGATGTTTTGCAACTTTTTTGTATTCCACAAGAACAAACAGTGGCAGAAATATCCAAATCAGTAAAAAAGTTTGCAAAGGGGAAAATTAGACCACACATTTTAAAGAGTTTACCGTCAAAATCACGTCCGCGAACCCGTTCCCGTGGGCGAGGAATGCCTAGTAAATTTTGAGCGTAAGTGACGTCATACCTCAACACATCGTTCTCAAGTTGCTTCGAACCCATACATTTCTTCTTATATAATGGCTACAAGCTCAAACTGCGAATTTTGCTGTGGTTTAGTAAATAACGACCGAGAATCTGCATCAGATTCTTCAGAACAGTAATGTGTGTCTGTTTAAATTTATTGCCGGATGTCACAAACTTTATTAAATGTTCCCCAAGGGGCTTTTCAACATCCAATTACAAAATAGTATATAATTTTAAAATATCTAAATGTGTAAGTAAATAAATAAATAAATAATCGTGTTATAATTAAAATTCTATGATAGGGATGTGATTCGGTCAGACTGAGATAGCTAAAAAAAATTCGAACATTGCCCTTTTTAGCTCTTTCTTAAATTTACCCAGAGACGTTATTATCTTCAGATTTTCATCTAAATTATTCCAGATAATGGTAGCTCTATACTGAAATGATCTTTGTCCGATCTTTGTCCGCTCTTAGTCCTAAAAAGTGGGATTTGTAATGACCCACGGTTGCGTGTGAAACGATCGTGTACCTCCGAGCGTCTTATAAACTTGTTACAGAGATATTGCGGTGCTAGATTGTTCATACATTTGAAAGCCATAACGGATTCTCTAAATAAGAGTTGATCCTAGACGGGCAGCCAGTTAAGCTGGCGCAGATACGGCGTTACATGATCGAATTTCCTGCCGTTAGTAACTATCTTACATCCAAAGTTCTGTACGGCTTGAAGTTTGTTAACGTTGGTCAAGGATGTATTAGACCAAACAGTTGAATAATACAAAAGTTTGCTCATTACAAGAGCAGAAACAATTAACGACAGCGTTTTGTTGTCAAAACTATGCTTAACGCGATTGATCTGGCATAACTTGGCCATACAAGAAGATACTAAGTTGCTTATATGAGTGTCATATGTCAAATGGGAATCAACAATGACACCCAAGTCCCGTGCTGATGAGACAGGTTTGATAGATTTACCCAGAAATGTCAACGACATTTCAGTAGGAAGTCTCTGGAGTAGCTGTCGAGTACCTAATATGATGAATTTCGTCTTCTCTGGATTGATCAATAATTGATTATCTGTACACCACCTTGCGACGCGCTGAAGATCCTCTTCAAGGTTTTGCTTGGCTACGTCCATGTCTTTTATGGGAAATGACATGAATACCTTAGAATCGTCTACATAGGATTCGATGTGACAAGTGTCAGGCGCTGACGAGAGATCATTCAAATATATGCAAAAGAGTAGAGGCGAAAGGATTGCTCCCTGTGGAACGCCATGAGCGATGGGGAGTAGAGAAGACACTGTGGATCCAATCCTAACCGACTGTGTTCTTCCGGTCAGATAACTTCTAAACCACTTGACAACGTCAGGAGAGGCTCCAACACAACTTAACTTGTGCAACAAGACAGGGTGGCTAATGCTGTCAAACGCTTTGGAAAGGTCCAACAATATAAGTGCTGACAGCATCTTCTTGTCCATTGCCTGTAAGATGTTATCACTGACGAATAGGTTTAGTGTTTCTGTGGAATGGTTCTTTCGGTTTCAACTTTGATGTGGTTAGAGAGCAGTTTATAATCTCTGTAAGTGGACCGAGGATGACAGGGAGCGAGCATGGATAGAATAATGCGCTTTACTTCAGTACAGCTGACTGGCCTAAATTTAAAATGTTCAACTGAGGGACTGCCAGATGTTGTAGATGTAGTAGGCAGGGCAGGGCTTGAGGCGGCCGAGGTGATGTTGTTAGTCAAAGCTAAACGTGCAGCAGACTCAGCAGCTTTCCTGCCAACGGAAGAGAATAACTGATTAAAGTCCTCGGCGACGAGTGAAGGGTCTTTGCTGTAGGTGTGAATGTGTTTCTCTTTCGAAGGAATTCTACTATTAATTATCTTCCAAAGAGACCCAGAATTATCTTTGTGCTTTTCGACTTCGCCGGAGATGTGATTTCTCTCTGCCCTTCTAAGTTGATCTCTGACAGCGTTGCGCGACTCTTTAAAGATTTGCCAATCATTGCTATCTCGCGTCTGTTGGAAACGGCGAAGAAACATGTCCCTTGATTTCATGAGCTCTTTTATTTCCGGAGTGACGTACGGACAAGGCCGACTGCGAATTTTCAAAGTCTTTATCGGTGCATGAACTTCAAGGGTAGACTGAAAAACAGTGTTGAACATGTTTAACTTGGTATTCACGTCATTTTCTGAGAAGATTGATAGGAGACGTTCCGAGTGATCGGCCAAGTCAGCGGTGAATACAGCGGGCTCATACGTCTTGTAGCTCCGCACGGTGATATAACAAGGTGGCGGCTTAGGGAGCTTCAGCTGAAGTACAGCGAACACAGGAAGATGGTCACTGATAGCTGTATTAATAACACCGCTGTCATGCACCAAATCAAGAGAGGATCAACCCTGAGTGCTATTTTCCACTCGTAAAAGATCCAACTCTTGTTCGCGCAGCACAGCTTGCAGTCCTAAGTCTTTTGAGCTCCTCTGATGGTCAATCCGACGTTAGCTGGCTCGTTAGGACATGACGTCAATGAGTGACTGACATGTGTCTGTTATCCTCGTTGGAGTTTTAATCATTTGTGTAAGATTCAATTCTTTAGAAACCTCGGCAAGTGCTCTGCTCTCAGGACAATCCTTCAAGGTGTTACAGTTAAGGTCTCCAGGAACAACAATGGCCTTATTCAGGGCGAGGGCTTCGATGTAACTGGATTTGAAGAGATCTTCAAAACACGCCACTGGACAGTCAGGTGGGCGATAAGTCACGCATATCACTACAGACTTGCATTTCTTGTAGCTTCTTGTGCTGCAGTTGTAGCCAGAACTGATGAAAATTGGATTCAGATATATGCGAAATGGATTTCAAAACAGACACTTTAATGTCGTCTCGGATGTACGTACACACCCCTCCGCCTCTCTTGTGTAAGCGATCAAGTCTATAAACCTTATAGCCGTCAATCTTGATCTCGCTATTAGTAACTGTGGTATTTAGCCATATTTCAGAGATAGTAAGCACATCAATTTTGTTTGAAGTGGCGAAGTCTATGAGTTGAAGGTAATGAGTCGTATTTCGCAGAGATCGAATGTTCAAATGCACAGTTTTAAGTTTGCTGGTAATCGCGTTACGCTTTGTTGAAATCGTGTTTCGTCCGCATTGAGCGGTCAGTGGAACAGGGCGATTGTTTGTATTGCCGGTCCCAAAAGGTGTCAAATTGAATATTTAATAAGTTGGAGGAGATCGTATGTAAATGAGGCCCTTCTTGTATCTCAGCGTTTGTAAATGCGTTGGTAGAATCGTCAGAAATCAAATTATCGGATATAATCGCTTGACCTCTAATCCCCAGACATACTGATATTGGTCTTTGCTTCTTCTGGCCAGCGCGGCCACCTCGCCGCGTAGGTTTCGATCTTGAAATACCGAGGCTGGACAAACATCGCCAAAGATTAGGGCAAAGCGGTTTCCCAATGGCTGTCGATGAAAAGGCTCTCAAAAATGTTCTTGGATAGATTAATGCCATCTAGGAACTTGTAAATAACCACCAGTGACTTGGTAGAATAAATCGTAAAGGTTGAAGGGATGAAATTGGGAAAATATGCGGAGCAATTACGAGTGCTGCCAGCTAGGCGCTCAGGCGCTCAGCTAGATGATTTAGAGGAAATAGAGCCGCTGGCAACCATTGTCAGAAATCTATTCCATTGTGGGCGGGGCGTAAAATTATGCAATAGCGCCTGTCAATCTTAAATCTCTATTTCTCAGGCTCTATAGCGCTTTAATTCTTGCCACCCATTCACTACATATTCAGGCAAGTATTGTAGAAGTTCTGACATCATGGAATGAGCTAGCTAAAGAATAACAATTTTATCGAGGACCTAGAGCTGTTATTTACCGGGAACACACTCGAGATTTCCTCCCCCCCATTTTTTTTATATTCCCGCCACCGCCAAGACAAAACTTAAAAGTCAGATTCAACCAATCACACCGAGTTACGAATAAACTAGTTACCAGATTCTTACAGGCCAATCGAGAGCAATATGGCGAAGTTCAGAGAAGGGAGAAGTTCTAAGTAGACGGCCGTACGGGTTTCGTTTTGATGTTCTTTCGAGCGGTGGTAGTGTACAGATAACCGAACATCACTCAAATTTAACTTCACTGGGAAGCTGCCGGTAAATACTAAGTCACATTTGCATATAATTCAGTGTGTGATAAAATGACATTTAAGCTACTCGATTCCATCGTTACAAATTAAGAAACGCTTATGCTTATTCTCCAAAGTTGATCAAAGCAACCACCAGTGTGGCTAATATGAAGGAAATTACAATGAACATGCATGAAGGCCAAAACACACGGTTAGTGCATTAATTCCAATAAGCTCAGGGAGCCAGAATTAATCGCTTCACCTCGATTACATGCAATTTTACAGTCAATAACATGCTAGAAAATACGATGTAAACGATACATTTGAAGGTTTATTGTAATTATGTTTCACGATTGGACTCCAAACAAACTTCCATACAATGTACTGTAAAAGTCAGAGCTATACAATGTCTATTTACGGCCGTAATTTGATGCCTAGTGCGCACGCGTGGGATCGATTTCTGACAATACAAGTTGAAAGCTGGACTAATACGCTAAAAGCCAACAGTTATGGGGATCCAATACTATGACTGTCAAAGTTTGAGCGACCTGCCATTAATATTAAGCGAGTTAGGCATGAAAACGTACAAAAGTTTTACGTCGCTATCGGTGGGACTCGGTTATGCATAGCTGAATGAGCACACATCTCCCGTATGCGCAGCTGATACATCTCCCACATGGATAACACAGCTGCTCGCGAAAGTACATAAACACACTTGCGGTAACTATACAGTTAGTAGCAAGAGGGAAACCGGCCTGTTGGTCATGTTGGTCCTTTACTTGTACCCAATATAACATCGCCTGGCGTTGATATTTTCCTCAACCGTTTGTTCCCAGTATACCCATAATGTACCATAAACACTCGTGGCTTTTCTTGTTCGCTATTAATTCCTCCATAACCCAATGATGGCTCCCATGTTACAGCAAAGCTTTGGATTTCCCTCTATTATTTATATTCATTTAATTTCCTTTCGTTATCCCTACCACAAATGAAGTGGTTCGGTTATTTAAAAAATGTAATTGTTTTCTTTGTGATGTCCCTGCCACAAATGAAGTGGCGTAGCTAAATGTCTTTGTGTACGCCTCTTGTCATACAATCGTGGTCCACTTCCTGTCGAGGTACGGTGTTTGGTAGTTTCTTTCGTATTTGTTTTCCTTATCACGCCATCGCGTTCCAACCCCCTTTGTCACGATGGCTTCTGTTATGACTTTGAGCCCTAACATTTACTACATTCTTCTCTCAGAAGTATTTTCTTGGTTTACCTACCCCGTCCCCCAAGTCTGGCGTTGGCTTCTTCGACACTAAGTCTGCAGTATAGACACTTTCAGCTTGCCTGTTTCTCACCCCATTTCAGACCACGTGATAGTTCTCTAGAGGATTCAGTGCTTTGTTTTTCAATTATAGAAATCACGCATGGCATAAGTTACCTCAAAATCGATCACCCAAATTTTGGCGGGAAAATTGCCAAAATTCGAAATTTCATAACTTTTCTCCCTCTTAACCAATCGAACTCGGGTTTTCGGTTTATTTGTTGTCGACATGGGAAATCGAAAATATAAAATTTACTGATGTTAAAGGTAATTGAAAACATCGAGAAACCTATTATAAATGGATATATAACGTAACTGTGACGTCATCAAAATATATACGGTAGTTCAAAGCATCGGATTTCGTTTAGGTCATCCGTCTTCATCCTCCCACAAAAAATCAATCTTCTACGTTGGAAACTTTTGAAAATATAGCAAAGTGATAGATTTTAGGGTCATTTGTGCCAAGCGTGTATGGGTACATTTCCTCTTGGGATCCAAAAAAGAAAAGCATTACCAAGGGAAGTCACGTGGTCTGAAATGGGGCAACAAACAGACAAGCTAAAAGGATCTATTTCCATCCTCGTTTCTTCTTCCCATTCCATATCCAACGAGTGATAGGAAGATTGACAAATTGTAATATGGGCCAAACTGTAATACTGATCATTAGCTACTCATTGAATACATTATCTTGATACTCGATCGCACAACGCATACATTACCATCTGTGATTTCAATTCTGTCTTTGACCGCATTATTAACCGCAGGGGTGGCTAAGATTGACATGGTATTAAATTTACGTCTGATTTAGACAATATTTGTTAAAATTGATCGTAAGCTTCAGAAATAACATGTTTATAAAATATCTCTACAAGCAAGTTTTTGTATAATAAATTATTCCCTGTTTGACGTCATGTCATTAACACGTTTGAGACCGAGCCTGGGTAAGCATTAACAATAGGTTTATTCCAAGATGGCCGCCGCGTGGGAAAGGTCTATCTTAAGGGAGGCTATAGTTTACGAGAAATGATTGCGAGCCTTCCTGACCCTGCAATTTCTGGCTATGTGGCCCCGAAGTCCACAGGAAAAACACGTGATCGGTGGTCTCCGATTCCTTGGGTTGTAGGGCCGACTGGCGCTCCCGACAAGAGGTGGAGGATTAGCGTGTTTAACCGCTTTCTCTATCTCCTTTGCAATAGCGATATCGTCCTTGTCGCCTAGTAGCTTAAGCAGGACACACTGGAGAGATGGGTGTGAGGCCAGAGCCCTGGTTTGTTTGAGGATGGAATTGTACCCGGGGGCTTGGTCATCTTTCATCTCTATTGCGACATCTACCAGATGTTCGAGAGCGGCCATGGAAGCATGTAGGTCAAATATACCAGGTAGGCGCGATAGCATCTGTCTAAGTGCTTGTAGGGCGTTCTGCACTGTGTTCTGGCTGAGTTGAGTTTTAACAGCTTCGATTTCCCTTTTTACACTCGCGATATCATCAGGAGCGACCTAATGGGAATTGTGGCGGAGGCGAAACAGCGCACAGTAAAATCTACCAACTATTCCGGATTATGCGGGATTTAAATAATTTGTCCCGCGTCCCACACGGTGATGAAATGTCCCGTATTTTAGCATCTGAGTAAGCTTTGTTTTGAGGAGAAATAATTAAATAATTTTCACCACAAGGAGCTTAATTTGCTACTAGGAGAAATATTTACTCTGTAGACTTAGCTTTTGCTCAGTAAAAGTTACCCTGAGAGGAGACTGTTGAAAGATTTATTCTCGTTGAGGTTTCCATTTTCGCTAATAAACATGGATAACGCTAGAGATAATTACAGAAAGTAAAATTCAAATGTTATGTTAATATCCGTACAAACAGTTGTGAACAGGAAACATATTTCATGAACGTTCTTACGAATAACGGAAGACTAAGAGGGTACGCTTTGAAAATTTGCTGGATTCATGCAAACTACATAAGATTGTATGGATTCAATTCTGCAAACGAGCCGAGGTAACTGTTCGTTCTGAAATTTACATATGTGAGTTATTGAATCCTCACGGTATGCGAGGAGAAATGAAACAAGTCATTCTTTCGTTAATAAGCCCTTTACCAATATTTTCGTACCAAGCAGCGGTCGCCTCTAGCAACGCCGTAACTGTTGAGTGAAGTTCCCGGAATCCGGATTGACATTCCGTTTGACTTAAAATAATCGTAGAGCTGGTCAAAAATTAAACATACATAAACATATCGCTTGCCGTTTGTAAACAAAAACATGGAGTCAACATGGGAATTCTCTTGCGGAACACCCTTATTCCGATGGAATTGAAGATAACAAACGCCAAGTAATTAAACAGAATTACGTAGAAAACACGCCACATTATTAAGGCGAAATACGCCACATATTTGCATTGCACAAGCATTACACCTTACCATATTGTTGATTTTGTGCACAATAGCGTGTGCAGTACCGAGGACAAAAGCTAGGCCTAAACAGGCTGCAGATTAATGTCATTATGGCGAGTAGCCACGCCAATAATTAAGCATAGGAATTTTAAAAGTTCCAGGCCAAAGTTATTAATTATAACCAGCTTCAAATGAAAATTAAAGCGAAACACCTGTTACTCAAGAAATTCAAAACGGCAAGCGCCAACCAATTTTAAAACAATTCCCTGGAAAACGGGCCACATTACTAACCAGATAGGTGTCGCTGTAAATATATAACAAAACACGTCACTATTTACGTTTCCCAGATGACTCGCGCTAATAAAATCTCCGGCGACCCACCCCCACGTGTACGTTACTCATACGGCAAGCACGAAGGTAGTTCTCTGGCGAATCACGTCACTTATCTACGTTACTTATTAGAAGATTAGCGTCAACCATTCTCCGCCACATATGTGTTACTGAGACGACAAACGCCAACGTAATTCTCCGACGCGAAGACGTTATAAACTTACGTGACTCAGACGATAAGCACCCACGCAATTATCCGGCTAAACACCGCCACGCGTCTACGTTACTCAGACGACAAACGCCAACGTAATTCTCCGGTGTAAATACGCCACCAATTTACGTGATCCGGCGAAACATCGCCACATGTCTACGCTACTCAGACGACAAACGCCCACGTCATTTTTCAACACGAATACATTATGAATTTACGTGACTCAGACGATAAGCGCCCACGTAATTATCTGGCGAAACACCGCCGCGTCTTTACGTTACTCAGACGACAAACGCCAACGTAATACGCCACATTGTGATAGCGAACAGGAGGCATATGAATATAACGGGGAGAAGAAAACTATCCGAGGAATAACGGCTAAGAAAATGGCGACTAAAATACAAAGGAACACCGAATTCATGAAACCGGCAAAGAGAATAAACCTGAACAACACAACGGTTGGGAACTCGAAAACAAATATACTGACCTCAGGAACTGGGACGGCTGCTGGGGCATCTTGCAATTGGGCGTCAAAATGTTGTAGTTCGTCCTTAGGGGGCAGCCTAGGAACTAGAGCCATGGACGGCTTCAGCGACGATTAGTAGAAATTTTGTGCGAGAAAATAATCGACCAGCGTCGAATTACGGAAGAGGCCGATTATGATGTGAACTTGCTTAAAAAAGGTATGAGAGTCTCCCTAGGGATCATTGTGACAAAGCGGGGAATACAAGGTGAGAGTTACGTGGGTATTTATGGAAACGATAAGTCATTACGTGACTTTTAGATGAATGAAGATAGCAGTAATATAACTTTTTAAACGCATTCCGTCTTCCTTGGGTAGTCAGTTCATTTTGAACTGTTGTTATCTGGAAGTAGAATAGCAGTAATATAATTTTAAACGCATTCAAGCTCAAACCACTGATTGACCGAATCAAGCCGACATGCACTTCGCTACTGCTAACTCTGATTTCTCTGAAGGGTTGAAGCGAGCCTGAATATGATACAGTTGGATAGCGTACTAAAAAGGCAGCTTTTCGTTGCCTGAGCGTTGCCGGGATAGAACTTTCTTCAGTTCTAGCGACTTCAGCATTTAAGTTTACCAAATAAGATTGATTTCAAGTTCGGGAAGTCCTGGCAGAGTAGCTGGGTTCAATTCACCAGAATGCCATGAATCTTACTAGCGAAATTCGAAAGCTGTTGGAAGTTTTTAACGCACTCTGTTCCATGAAATGTTCTGATTAGAATTAAGTGTCGCGGCGTGTTCTGTATTTGTTACTTTCGAATGCCAGTAAACAATTGTAAGTTATTTGGGAGTGTTCGGTTTAGCGCGAACATGCATTAGAATACATGTATTTCGCCTGCGTGCAGACGTCTACACGCAGACCATCGTGTGGTTATGGTATATTTTTAGCGTGCAATTTGGTCCTAGTTTTTAATAACTGAACGGAAATTTTACAGGATCCGATATCCATACGTTTTCTGTATTAGTGTATACCAGACACCCATTTCACACCTAAAAGAATCTTAAAGATTTAACTCTTGAAGCAGAGCTCCTTCTCTCATATCGGACACCGCTGCGAGATTTCTAGTATTCAATGTTAGAATAAGACGGGGAACCTGCATTCCTGAACCGGGTTAAGCTCGTCATGTATGACCATATAACACCTATACTTATTACACTGGCTCCCACTTCGTTAGCGCCTTATTTTTAAAGTGCTGTTATTAGTTATAAGGGCGCTCCCTATAAGGTCAGCGTCCCAGAAACTGTTATTCGGTTGCTGGTCCAAGACTGGAATATATTACCATTTAGGGAGAGGTCAAAACAATGGTACTCTGGCGGGACCCAATTTTGATGGAAGGGGGGTTGTACCCACCACCTATTTTGGCAAAATCTAGATTTTTGACCACCAATATCTTCTTGAATAGAATACTTATTGAAGAAGTAACTATATTTCTAGTTTCTACAGGCAGAGAGGAACGTGTATCTGCATTAAAATCAGGAATCCCTATTTTACAACGCGAGAAAATCACCATCGAAAAAAGGGGTAGGGGGTATTACCCGCCACCCACCCTGACAAAACTGGGTCCCATTCGAAATCCATTGTTTTGACCTCTTCCCTAATAATATTAGAAACAGTGCTTCTGTCGAGATTTTAAAGAAAAGTCGTTAATATTCTATTGTTGTTTCGTAATTTCATTGTTGGATACTTTTTCATTCGATAATTTTGAGATTGAATTTATTTGATCAAACTATGGTTTAATTTTGAAGAATATCGTATGTGAGGAAAGTTCTCAAATTTGCGATTGAAAGAGCTTTCGTTTTCTCCATTTGGGATTGGCTGGATGGTGGATTCTCCGAGTTCAGAAAAAAAGAACCAAGTAGTTTGGACTGTAGACATCTCCTAAAGCATAAAGATATATTCAAAGCAAAATCGTATGCGAGAGAGGCTCATTGCCGTAGAAGAATGGATTCTTCTATTTCTTAGCTGGATCATTACTTAGTTTTCAATTTCGCGAGTCGCCCCTTGATTGTACAAATCAGTCAAATGTGAACTTGGCTCATTTATTTCAGAATCTTCATTCTAAAGACGATACAGTGGATAACAAATCAAACTCAGGACTTATTCCTAGACAAATCAGCTTCCGATTCTACACAACATAATGTCTTACGGCCTGGGAATTTCTGGGCGAGTCTTCACAGATAGCCACCAAACCACCACTGAGTGCTGGACGTAGGGCTTGCCGTGCACCGGAACTTCGGGTTGATAGCGTGATAATAGCCAAAGCTGTCTTCGCTTGATATTGCCCCCGACACCGGCACAAACTGACAACCTCTGGAGCTGCTATCAATATGTGGAGTGTAGCTGCCTTGCCACCAGCGAGATGTCAGTTGGATACCCAGGTGCCCACGAATGTTCACCAGCTCCACTTTCTTGCATGTTCCCGAACCGCGAAAGGTCATGATGTCAAAGTCCTTGAAGTTCGCCCTCACATAGTCTGTGTAGTCCACAGCGTGTGTTGGGTAGCTGCATGTCGCTCTCCAGTGGGTGGAGTGGGACTTGAGGGACTGCATACGAGGTAGTGTTTGCCTGTAGATACTCCAGTTAGGAGAGTTCTCATTTACTGGGTCGTTTACCTTGAACGCCGCTGATCGAAACTGGCGTAGAGCGCGGTTTTTCGTGCTCCAGGACATCACTAGTGTCCAGGCCATCCCAGGCTCACTTTCCATATCACAGTACACAGGGTAGCCATTACTGGCGTCGTCGTATATTTTGTAGATGCCACATGTTAATTCTCCATTTCTCAAATGATCCAGGCACGACCTGGGAGGAGACTTCAGGTCTTCGGTTATCTTCGATGGGTTTTTATCCTGAACGAAAAAAAATATATTTTCCATTGTTAACAGTGGCATCTGGAACCCTACAACGCCATGGCTAGCGTCGACACAAATAAGTAAGTCTTCTTTTAGACTCAAATTTAAGAAATATTGGCGAGATGATACTATGAAATACCCTTCATAAAACATTTATTTGGCTGCCCATTGAAGGAAAATAGTGAGAACTTTCTCAGGCAAGTGCGTTTCGTCCATAAACTTATTCTCAAAGGGCTCTATTCCAAATGTATATATAAAACAACATTACGTTTCAAAAACATCACTAAATTTCTCAGCCGTTCAGTCATAATACCAAACTGTTTTACAACTAGATAAAATTGCAATAAACAGTACTTCACAACTCTAATGTCTATACAAGATATTGGTTTTAGAGATAATAAATTATAAGAACGATATTAAAAATGAAAATGCTAAAATAATCTTAGTATTTAAGATAATAATGAAACTAGCAAAGAAAATTACCTCCGAAATCTCTTTGTCTGTACAATTCTGGAGAAATGTTAATTTTGTTAACAAATATAATGTACTCCGATTCACAATATGGTTCCGCAGTAAACTAACTCGACAAGCAGTCCTGGACATTGCGGAACATGGCAAATTCATATGTTGGCATTTTTATAGAACTTAAAGCTTTTGATACGGAGAATTAGGACACTTGTATAATTATGGTGTTGGTGTTTAAAGTGCCTATTAGGACTAGCCAGATATCATCTATTTGGGCGCAGTAATAAAGTGTTTAAAATCTTGTTCAACCAATTTTGGGCGATTTATGGTCGTAGTATATTACAATAAAAACATTACAAATCCTTGAAATGATTCATTTAAGGCGTTATGCTAATGAGTTGAAAACGAGTCATACCATTGAATTTCCCTTTACTCAGTTAGATGTCAGACATTCATTACTTATAATCTTTGAGAATGATCTTTTAACATGTGGAGCAAACATAATTACCTCAAATTCTCTATTACCTATACGTTTGGCAAAAATAAAGCATGCTATCCGCAATTTTTAAAGTCTCTACGATAAATATATACGGAGTTATTAAGAACTTGAATTGCATGTGACGTTTTGATAGCCTGAATTTCAGCCATCTCTCATTAGTTCCTCCGGAGAGAGACCTCAGTCTCTCGGGAGGAACGAACCAGAGACGTCTGAAATGCAGGGTATTATTCTGCATGACGTCATGGGTCCGACATCAATCATGCTTTATACATTGAAGAAACACAAGACCATATTGCGGCTATTCAGTGTCCAATAAGTACATTTCCTAGTTAAAACCCGAACGACGTTCCGGTATAAATAGGTTAAGCCCCCCCCCTCTTTTCACGCATCACGAGCTCGAAATTTAAAATTACTGAGCAGTGAAGAAAGCAAGCGAGCATATCCACAGCACCTTTAAAATGCTATGACTGTTTATGAACTCTGTAGTACTTACTATGAAGTTCTTTTTGTGTCTCATTTGAATTTCGCGCGATAAGCAATCAGTAGGGAGCACTCAAGCGGAGCATCACGCAGATGTTCACAAAGGCCGATTGACAACTGAAGGGTGAAAAACCCCTGGGCTCCCCTTTTTATACCGGAACTGTGTTAAAAGACGTTTTCAAAAACATATGACGTCACAATGACGTATCCTCTTTTTCACTGTGAATTTTAGTATTTCCTCTCAAATTAAAAAAATTAAAAACTAAAAACATACGATATGGGTACCGATTTACTCTTTAAATTGCTAGATTTTCATGAACAAATATTTAAACTCTACTAGATGAATGAAACAGTTACTTTGTAAATGGTTCTATATATTGTATTGTTCCCGCCAAACGTTTATCCCTCTTAGCCAATCGAACTCTGTTTTGGGTTACTTCGTCGTTGTAAACTTGGGAAATCCAAGATATACTGGTGTTAAAGGTATACGTAATTTAAAACGTTGAGAAACCTATTATAAATGGATACATGACGTCGTGACGTAAGGTAGTGGAAATCATGGGGTTTTGTTTGTCATCGATCTTAATCTTCCCACAAAAATCCAATCTTCTACCTGAGAAACGTTTCAAAATATAACGTGATCGATTTGAGGGGCATTTGTGCCAACCGAGAGAGCAAAAGGAACTAGGTTATCATTTAAATGACGTCTCATAGTTAATAGAGTGGAATGGTTAGGAAACTCAGGGACCTTCTTTGTTGTATGTCTTTGTTAGCTTTTTTTCAACCACTACAGTGCACAAAACACAATAGAAATTCCAACATGTTAATCAATCAGCCAATAGAAGCGTGTGAGTTCAGTCGTTCAGGGAACGCTAATGAACTATGATCGTGCACAATCTTTTGTCTTACCCCTTCCAACCTAAATCGCAGCGCCTTTGTTAGCCCTTTTGAAGTTTGCCGGGTTTCCTAACCATTCCACTCTATTAACTATGGACGTCTTGACATTGGATTCCTTAATAAACAAAAATGGCAGATTAATGATTTGTGCCCAATAGCAGTTTGTTTTGTTTCCAGTTTGACTTTCAAATCAAAGCTAACTAGGGCTTATAGGCACTTAAAAATCATATTTAACAGATCGTAAACAAGTTGATCACGTGATCTGTTCTTGATTCTACATTAACGAGAACTGAATTTGCCATGTACCGCTTTGCTGATGATACCAGTTTAATATATGCTAATGACCTAAACTTCAAATTTATATCACTCATAAGATTTTAAAATTATAATATACAAAACTATATAATTTAGGAAAACGAAAACAGGCTTCCATATAATTGAAACTAAAGTAAATAAACTTTTAAAAATTGACACTAAATATATAACAAAATGACATTTAGACCACGTCGAAATACTGTTTGAACAACAATGTATTAAAAAAATTGGCCCTTTGCAGGTTATGGTCACGTGACGTTTTAGCTTGTAAATCAAATAATTTGGTGCTAGAACATGAATACCAGAAACTGAAAGGGCGAGCCAAAATTAGGAAACAGCACATGTTTTAGGATCATATCTTTAAAACTGAAGGGAAATTAAAAATTTAACAAGAGCTTATGCTTTACAGTCACCCGCCCACCAAAATTCAATCAAAATTCAATCCTTTACGTTGAACGGTTACAAATATAGATGCCGTTTATACTGGACCTCCGTATGTAAATAGTCATCCATGCTGAAAACAACATATTGCACAGTGCATGTAAACATCAGCAGTACATGTATGCTATGATACAGGATAAGGAGAGCAACAAAACAATAAATATGGCCCGTCAATAGTTTAGCAATAACCTCCCGACTGTGTGAACCAAATGCTCCAAATGTTTTTGAAAACGTGCGATACATCAAACTAGACTGAATTTGATTACCTTACAAGCCACAGCGAGAGGGTTTCCAAGCTTAGTAGCGTATGTAGAGGTGACACCCTTGAAAATGAGAACTGGAGTTAGTGTCCATAAAGATAATATTTTACACGTACATATGAGTATAAGCACAGCCATACCCGATATAAAATGCAACAAAAGTCTGTAAAAACTTTGGATACTGAGTACTATATTTCACGATAAACATTTTATATTACGCTGCATGCATGTTATGAGGTATTTTAAAATATGAAAAATCAGTCACCATGCAGGTTTTAGCAACTCACATTTGAGAAGGCGATACTGACCGTCGCTAGAAGCGAGGGACAGTCGAGTCTAATCCGAGCTAACGAAGTACTAGCAATAAAAACCTCCTCTAAACTCGGTTTCTGACCTGCGGTCAATACGCATAAAAGTTTTACAGGTGTATTTTGCAACTCTGGCATCTTTAAAGTAGTACTCCTGAAACAATCGCAAGACTCGTAAACTACACGTGTACTAGATGTTTTAAATATTGTGTTGGCCCCTGTACTAGATTTTACGTTCACTAGTTATCCTTTAGAATCTGAAATGTTTGTACAATAATACACACTGAACATACTAAAAAGTAGCAAATGTTTGGAGGTCTACATTTAACTGTACAGCGAACTTACCATAGCTATAATGACGAGGAAAATCATTTCAAGAGGAACATTCATGGTTAATCTAGAAGCCAACAGGGAAACTCTCTTGATGTTTTCTAACCGCGACCTGACGTCGTACTGGTAAACGAGAGCCTTGAACGCTTTCTTTTATAGGTGTACTGATTACAAATACCATTGGTCTGCATGTGTTGTTGTACAACATTCAATGTAATGTTATTGTGTCAATAATGAGCTTATTGTACCTTGTCTTTTGGCATGACCTGTGACCTATCATCGTATGATTGATAGAAATAGAATAGACATTTGTATTGAAATAAATATTAGAAGCGCAAAGAAATAACCATGTCTAAAATCAGTTCAAATTACATGATAAAAAAGCGGTTAGTGAGAAAGAAACGTCTAAATAATAGGCTTTAATTTAATTATGTAATTATGTAATTCTATATTAAAATTAAATTCGGATCTTTTATTAGACCGTTTCTTTTTAGGACAAGTGTCTCAAGTGACGCTTAGAGAATATTGCAATGAAGAAACGACTTCAATACAAGTGTGATGAGCAAGTTGTGAAATAATTTTGCTTCTTCGGACCGTCATGTTTTGTGTCATCAAGGTCCATTGTTGCAGTTCTGATTACGTTTTTTCTCTAAAACAATTACTTTAATTTCAATTCACGATTTTCAAAAATATATAGTCGGGTGTGTTGTTATGTGCGAAGGAGGAGTCAGTGACAAAACCAATAGAAGATGTTAAGATTTGACGTGCAGGTTTAGTTTCACTGCATAAAGCTATTGCACGAGTAAGGGTTAATCATTGGCCCGAGTGGTCGTTAAACTTTACGAGCGATGATCAGTCCTCCAGACATTGATTAACCAATGCCATTTAACTCAGAAAGAAATACCTTTTTCAAGTTTATTGCAGAGTTCGGTATTAAGAGTTTTTTAATCGAAACATATCTAGCTTCACAAATTATTGTTTCTGCTTAAAACAATAGCGACGTTGTCTGATTGCTTTTCATTGAACCATTTTCTAATCTAATGAACCGTTCAAATATTGTTGTTTCTTAATGAACTATTTATAAAAGAATGTCCTGGAATTGTGGTGTAAAGCACAATATTTTAATAAGGTTTATTCACATTTTTTCATTTTAAACGAACATTTAGAAATATGACATACAAAATACAGTAGTAGATCGCTCTAACGGTTTACAAAATTATGTATTGGACAAAAAACAAAACAAAAAAGACACAAGAACGTGAATGTAACTCCGCTATGAAAAAAAGGTACAATCTGTAACGTAAAACTACAAAACACATAGGGCCCCTAAGAGCAACTCGCGGATGGTCAGTGAGCTATTTTGTGTTGTGTTATTGTAGACGTTATTAGCAGAGCCTATATTTGTGTAGCGTGTGACGAGATTAGCTTCGCTGAATGCTTGTGTAGCCGTTAATACAGAGACAGCCTTGCAGTCTTATACATTTGTATGCCAGGGTATGACTCTGCTGCCATATGTTCTGTCTGTTTTCAATTCTAAAAACAATCTCGCGATATTTTTTTGCAAACCCAGCAAAACAGAATGATAAAGGAAGCCATTTATTCAACTGGCCGAAACCGGAAACGCTATTAATATGATATTTAAGGTCAAATTGGGATCATACGGAATTATATTACTAGCGATAAACGACTGAAATGGCACATTTTCTTCACTGAATTCTGTAGTTGTGGTAGAACTAGTGCATGGATTTCACCAAATAAAAACTAGCTGCAACCTAGGGTTACTGCACATGCGTGCATCCACGAGTTTAAAAGGATAATGGGCCTTTAGCAGAAAACAGTCACGTGCTGATATAATACTTCGTTTAAAACGCTGTTTTAGAAAGATCAGAAATCGATTGGAGGCGGAAAAAAAGCATTTAATTACAAACGGGTTCTGCTAATGACACTACCGATCTCGTACAAGTGCCTTTAAATATATGAATTAAGATATTTTTGCCCTCCAGTATAACCACGTGATTGCATTACTGCAAAAGTCCATTAATACAGAGGTTTATACACAAGTCATTCTTTCCCATTTTATACATATATCAAAGGCCGGATCATTAATTTCCTATATAGTACTTAGTTTGTCCCACTTGTCCTAGGGCATCATTATTTTGCCTTTCTTTTTGGCAATTTTCCGTTCCACAAATTCATCTCCTCAACTCGTTCCAGGGTCCAAGGGAGAGAGACGTCTGAATTCACTAGTCGCTAATGCCGTCCGGTGACGTCATTACCGCAAATCGCGGTACTGATTTTGATTGACCAAGTCTATGATTATGTGCAACATGTGATAGACACAATATGAGCGGACAATCTGTATGGGTATTTACAATGGCGAGCCGCTTTATATTCAGTTGTCAGTTAACATGTATAAGAAGTCTTTTCAGTTCTCAGGGGAGATCTTAACAACTTTTGTTCTTACTCAGTCCGTCATTAGCATTGGTATGAATGCAGCAGTTAGTTTTCATTAGCGACGATAGGTGGTAACGGTTTGGGTTAGTACACATTTTTTATGCATTTTCAAGTTGAGTTGGAGCGTAATGGCAGACTCACGTTTTCGTCTTCCGAAAAGTTTTATACATGAAGAAGTTTCTTTGCCCTAAGAACAGTACAACACGAAGTGGGCGGTTAAGGTTTTTGAGGAGTGGCAACAGACTTTAGAGAGAACAAGAACGCTGGGTTTTCACGCGGTGAACGTAGACGGCATACAATATTTGACTTGTAGAATCGAAGAAATGTCGGCAAAGACATTGAACTTTTGGCTTTCTAAATTTATTGCTGAAGTGGTGGTCGGTATCCCCCGGACTCTGTATTTACTGACCTGTGCGCTTAAACGTTATTTGGCGGAGGTAAAATGCGAAGACCATTTCAATATCCTAGACAAAGCTGATCGAAGGTAACTGCAATATATATTTCCTCGTATTGGTTAGAAAACATAAAAAAACAAGCAGAAGTACGGGAGATGATATTTTTTTCAGATTTATTTGATTTGTCAGACGAAGTTTCAGCAAATCTGTCAATGCCAGAGAGTAACTCAAAATATTTGCAAAAATCCAGTTTTTAATAATTGTACTATTAATTTTATGGTTTATTCTAACAAGATGTTCTAGCCTTAGAAATACTGCTTACACGTACATTTGCTTTTCATTTTGGCTGTTGCTCTATTAAATACTGTAAAGTAAATGTAATATAATTTAAACTTGAGATGCTTATATCAAATTATTACCGAATGGTAATCAGGTTAATTAGTATTCTGTATCAAAATTACAGAATACTAATCTTAAAAAGCTAATTACCATTACGTAGTCTATTCAAACCCTCCCCGTGCTTTTACTTACTGATACTGTATGGTGATATACATAGGTATCCACGTGACTCGAATGCTGCGTTTGGATTGGTTAGCATCCTTATGAATTATTAATGAACTTTACAATTCACGTTAAATATTTTGGACCAAAGATTTGCAAAACGTTGTTTGAAATTGTCGAACATTGTTTCGTGTGGAAAAGATGTATCCACATCAAGAGAAATCACTTCTAGAGTTTTAACAAGGAGAAATGTTTTGTAAACTCAGTTGCCTACTGGTTATGGAATGTCCTTGATTTTTCAAATTGCTCAACCATCACGCCGCGTACAGTCTGTTTGTCACGGAGACCATTTACTTTAGTATTGTAGTTTATATCTGTTCACTAATTGTGCTGATGTAGGATCAAGTGACCTTCCTCGAAACACTAAAACATCCCAGCAGCGTATGTTACAGCCCATCAAGCGGAGCCGGTTCTATAAACAAAATCAAATCGGGTGAGTTTCGCACTTGGAGTTCAATGTGTTGTTTTATACGCTTCGCCTCCCGTTCGTCTGAAGTACTTCAGCTACCATGTCTATTTAGGTCATATGCAGTTGAATGTATGCCACCGTTTTGAAAATCATCTTTGCTCCAAACTTACCAAACAAATATCCCATACGTCGTTTCCTTTTATTATTTTTTCTTTGATTATTTTTAGCAAGATTGTTCTCATCATATTATTAGTAATAGTTATAAGTAATAGTAGGTAGAAATATTTTCAATAAAACATAGGATTTTTTATACTTATAATAGTAGAAGTTACAATTAATACAATTGTATATGAAACATATATAGGGATATTTTATTGGTTATATTTGTTATAGTACACGTCCCTATGGTAACCAGTATGTATATTATTCAATGGGCTAGCGTGGATAAAATAAATTGATCTCACATTATGTAGTAAATGTAAGTAACAACGCGTGTAAAAACTAGGCACGATTCTATTGTTCAGCGGCAATAGGCTTTAGGCCATAACGAGGTGGTTTTTCATATTATATTGTTCACACATCAACCCTTAAATAATAACACAGTAATGGGTCTCTGTTTAAACTTATTGCTGGATGTAGATGATTTAGAGGAAATAGAGCTGCTGGTAAGCATTGTCAGAAATCTATTCCATTGTGGGCGTGGCGTAAAATTATGCAATAGCGCCTGTCAATCTTAAATCTCTTATTTCTCAGGCTCTATAGCGCTTTAATTCTTGCCACCCATTCACTACATATTCAGGCAATTATTGTAGAAGTTGACATCATGGAATGAGTTAGCTAAATAACAATTTTATCGAGGACCGAGAGCTGTTATTTACCGGGAACACACTCGATAATTTTTTTTCTATTTTTTTTTCTATTCCCGCCACCGCCAAGACAAAACTTAAAAGTCAGATTTAACCAGTCACACTGAGTTACGAATAAACTAGTTACCAGGTTCTTACAGGCCAATCGAGAGCAATATGGCGAAGTTCAGAGAAGGGAGAAGTTCTAAGTCGACGGCCGTACGGGTTTCGTTTTGATGTTCTTTCGAGCTGTGTTAGTGTACAGATAACCGAACATCACTCAAATTTAACTACACTGGGAAGCTGCCGGTAAATACTAAGTCACATTTGCATATAATTGTGCAATAAAATTACATTTAAGCTACTCGATTCCATCGTTACAAATTAAGAAACGCTTATGCTTATTCTCCAAAGTTGATCAAAGCAACCACCAGTGTGGCTAATATGAAGGAAATTACAGTGAACATGGAGGCCAAAACACACGGTTAGTGCATTAATTCGAATAAGCTCAGGAGCCAGAATTAATCGCTTCACCTCGATTACATGCAATTTTACAATCAATAACATGCTAGAAAATACGATGCAAACGATACATTTGAAGGTTTATTGTAATTCTGTTTCACGATTGGACTCCAAACAAACTTCCATACAAAGTACTGTAAAATTCAGAGCTATACAATGTCTATTTACGGTCGTAATTTGATGCCTAGTGCGCACGCGTGGGATCGATTTCTGACAATGCAAGTTGAAAGCTGGACTAATACGCTAAAAGCTAACAGTTATGGGGACCCAATACTATGACTGTCAAAGTTTGAGCGACCTGCCATTAATATTAAGCGAGTTAGGCATGAAAACGTACAAAAGTTTTACGTCGCTATCGGTGGGACTCGGTTATGCATAGCTGAATGAGCACACATCTCCCGTATGCGCAGCTGATACATCTCCCACATGGATAACACAGCTGCTCGCGAAAGTACATAAACACACTTGCGGTAACTATACAGTTAGTAGCAAGAGGGAAACCGGCCTGTTGGTCCTGTTGGTCCTTTACTTGTACCCAATATAACATCGTCTGGCGTTGATATTTTCCTCAACCGTTCGTTTCCAGTATACCCATAATGTACCATAAACACTCGTGGCTTTTCTTGTTCGTTATTAATTCCTCCATAACCCAATGATGGCTCCCATGTTACAGCAAAGCTTTGGATTTCCCTCTATTATTTATATTCATTTAATTTCCTTTCGTTATCCCTACCACAAATGAAGTGGTTCGGTTATTTAAAAAATGTAATTGTTTTCTTTGTGATGTCCCTGCCACAAATGAAGTGGCGTAGCTAAATGTCTTTGTGTACTCCTCTTGTCATACAATCGTGGTCCACTTTCTGTCGAGGTACTGTGGTTGGTCGTTTCTTTCGTATTTGTTTTCCTTATCATGCCATCGCGTTCCAACCCCCTTTGTCACGATGGCTTCTGTTATGACTTTGAGCCCTAACATTTACTACATTCTTCTCTCGAAGTTTTTTCTTGGTTTACCTATCCCGTCCCCCAGGTCTGGCGTTGGCTTCTTCGACACTAAGTCTGCAGTATAGACACTTTCAGCTTGCCTGTTTCTTGCCCCATTTCAGACCATGTGATAGTTCTCTAGAGGATTCAGTGCTTTGTTTTTCAATTATAGACATTCCGTTTGACTTAAAATAATCGTAGAACTGGTCAAAAATTAAACATACATAAACATATCGCTTGCCGTTTGTAAACAAAAACATGGAGTCAACATGGGAATTCTCTTGCGGAACACCCTTATTCCGATGGAATTGAAGATAACAAACGCCAAGTAATTAAACAGAATTACGTAGAAAACACGCCACATTATTAAGGCGAAATACGCCACATATTTGCATTGCACAAGCATTACATCTTACGATATTGTTGATTTCGTGCACAATAGCGTGTGCAGTACCGAGGACAAAAGCAACGCCTAAACGTGTACGTTACTCATACGGCAAGCACGAAGGTAGTTCTCTGGCGAATCACGTCACTTATCTACGTTACTTAGAAGATTAGCGTCAACCATTCTCCGCCACATATGTGCGTTACTGAGACGACAAACGCCAACGTAATTCTCCGGTGTAAATACGCCACCAATTTACGTGATCCGGCGAAACATCGCCACATGTCTACGCTACTCAGACGACAAACGCCTACGTCATTTTGCAACACGAATACATTATAAATTTACGTGACTCAGACGATAAGCGCCCACGTAATTATCTGGCGAAACACCGCCGCGTCTTTACGTTATTCAGACGACAAACGCCAGCGTAATTCTCCGGTGTAAATACGCCACCAATTTACGTGACTCACACGATAAGCGTCCACGTAATTATACGGCGAAACATCGCCACGTGTCTACGTTACTCAGACGATAAACGCCAACGTAATACGCCACATTGTGGTAGCGAACATGAGGCATATGAATAACGGGGAGAAGAAAACTAACCGAGGAATAACGGCTAAGAAAATGGGGACTGAAATACAAACAAGGAACACCGAATGCATGAAACCGGCAAAGAGAATTAAACCTGCATGAACAACACAACGGTTGGGAACTCGAAAACAAATATACTGACCTCAGGAATTGGGACGGCTGCTTGCCTGAGCGTTGCCGGGATATAACTTATTTCTTGTTCTAGCGACTTCAGCATTTAAGTTTACCAAATAAGATTGATTTCAAGTTCGGGAAGTCCTGGCAGCGTAGCTGGGTTCAATTCACCAGAATGCCATGAATCTTATTAGCGAAATTCGAAAGCTGTTGGAAGTTTTTAACGCACTCTGTTCCATGAAATGTTCTGATTAGAATTAAGTGTCGCGGCGTGTTCTTTATTGGTTACTTTCGAATGCCAGTAAACAATTGCAAGTTATTTGGAAGTGTTCGGTTTAGCGCGAACATGCATTAGAATACATGTATTTCGCCTGCGTGCAGACGTCTACACGCAGACCATCGCGAGGTTATGGTATATTTTTAGCGTGCAATTTGGTCCTAGTTTTTAATAACTGAACGAAAATTTTACAGGATCCGATATCCATACGTTTTCTGTAAGTGTATACCAGACACCTATTTCACACTAAAAGAATCTTAAAGATCTAACTCTTGAAGCAGAGCTCCTTCTCACATATCGGACACCGCTGCGAGATTTCTATAGAGAGCTTAAGCAACCACGACGGCAACGTCTAGGACGACGGCATGAAACAATAGCCTTAATTGCAAAATACAATAACTGCACGTGGGAATGCACGCAGTCACCTACATTTCAACCGTTGTCTGGAAAAACAGAACGTGAAAACCCCACATTTTACGTTTACAAGAGAACGCCAACGTATAAAGTAAGTCACTCCGTTTTTCTTTCGGCGTGAACGGAACTCTATGCTTGTCATATTTTTCGAAGATATGAATGTGAAAAGTAATTAAAGGCGAACGAAGGAAATAGTAAGCATCACATTTCGGTAGAAAACATTTTTCTAGGTCCCGTCCTCGCTGCCGTCGCCGTCGATGCTTAAGCTCTCTACGGGGAACCTGCATTCCTTGACCGGGTTAAGCTCGTCATGTATGACCATATAACACCTATACTTATTACACTGGCTCCCACTTCGTTATCGCCTTATTTTTAAAGTGCTGTTATTAGTTACAAGGGCGCTCCCTATAAGGTCAGCGTCCCAGAAACGGTTATTCGGTTGCTGGTGCAAGACTGGAATATATTACCATTTAAAAGGAGAGGTCAAAACAATGGTACTCTGGCGGGACCCAATTTTGATGGAAGGGGGGTTGTACCCGGAACCCACCTATTTTGGCAAAATCTAGATTTTTGACCACCAATATCTTCTTGAATAGAATACTTATTGAAGAAGTAACTATATTTCTAGTTTCTACAGGCAGAGAGGAACGTGTATCTGCATTAAAATCAGGAATCCCTATTTTACAACGCGAGAAAATCACCATCGAAAAAAGGGGTAGGGAGTATTACCCGCCACCCACCTGACAAAACTGGGTCCCATTCGAAATCCATTGTTTTGACCTCTTCTCTAAATAATATTAGAAACAGTGCTTCTGTTGAGATTTTAAAGAAAAGTCGTTAATATTCTATTGTTGTCTCGTAATTTCATTGTTGGATACTTTTTCATTCGATAATTTTGAGATTTGAATTTATTTGATCAAACTATGGTATAATTTTGAAGAATATCGTATGTGAGGAAAGTTCTCAAATTTGCGATTGAAAGAGCTTTCGTTTTCTCCATTTGGGATTGGCTGGATGATGGATTCTCGGCCGAGTTCAGAAAAAAAGAACCAAGTAGTTTGGACTGTAGATATCTCCTAAAGCATAAAGTTATATTCAAAGCAAAACGTATGTGAGAGAGGCTCATTGCCGCAGAAGAATAGATTCTGCTATCGTTCTTAGCTGGATTATTAGTTTTCAATTTCGCGAGTCGCCCCTTGATTGTACAAATCAGTCAAATGTGAACTTGGCTCATTTATTTCAGAATCTTCATTCTAAAGACGATACAGTGGATAACAAATCAAACTCAGGACTTATTCCTAGACAAATCAGCTTCCGATTCTACACAACATAATGTCTTACGGCCTGGGAATTTCTGGGCGAGTCTTCACAGATAGCCACCAAACCACCACTGAGTGCTGGACGTAGGGCTTGCCGTGCACCGGAACTTCGGGTTGATAGCGTGATAATAGCCAAAGCTGTCTTCGCTTGATATTGCCCCCGACACCGGCACAAACTGACAACCTCTGGAGCTGCTATCAATATGTGGAGTATAGCTGCCTTGCCACCAGCGAGATGTTAGATGGATACCCAGGTGCCCACGAATGTTCACCAGCTCCACTTTCTTGCATGTTCCCGAACCGCGAAAGGTCATGATGTCAAAGTCCTTGAAGTTCGCCCTCACATAGTCTGTGTAGTCCACAGCGTGTGTTGGGTAGCTGCATGTCGCTCTCCAGTGGGTGGAGTCGGACTTGAGGGACTGCATACGGGGTAGTGTTTGCCTGTAGATACTCCAGTTAGGAGAGTTCTCATTTACTGGGTCGTTTACCTTGAACGCCGCTGATCGAAACTGGCGTAGAGCGCGGTTTTTCGTGCTCCAGGACATCACTAGTGTCCAGGCCATCCCAGGCTCACTTTCCATATCACAGTACACAGGGTACCCATTACTGGCGTCGTCGTATATTTTGTAGATGCCACATGTTGAATGTCCACTTCTCAAATGATCCAGGCACGACCTGGGAGATTTCAGGTCTTCGGTTGTCTTCGATGGGTTTTTATCCTGAACGAAATAAAATATTGCCATTAGCATCGACACAAATAAGTCTTCTTTTCTACTCAAATTTAAGAAATATTGGCGAGATGATAAGGCACATTAGAGATGATACTATGAAATACCCTTCATAAAACATTTATTTGGCTAAAATTTGAACATTTACACCAATTAAACTCCATACTACTTCTGACGAATATAAATGCCCATTGAAAGAAAATAGTGAGAACTTTCTCAGGCAAGTGCGTATCGTCAATAAACTTATTCTCAAAGGACTCTATTCCAAATGTATATATAAAACAACATTACGTTTCAAAAACATCACTAAATTTCTCAGCCGTTCAGTCATAATACCAAACTGTTTTACAACTAGATAAAATTGCATTAAACAGTACTTCACAACTCTAATGCTATACAAGATATTGGTTTTAGAGATAATAAATTATAAGAACGATATTAAAAATGCAAATGCTAAAATAATCTTAGTATTTAAGATAATAATGAAACTAGCAAAGAAAATTACCTCTGAAATCTCTTTGTCTGTACAATTCTGGAGAAATGTTAATTTTGTTAAAGGGGAACTCAACCCTAAAATCAACCCAATGTCTATACAAACATGTATTCGAAATAAATAGGTTCTGCTATTTAATTTTTCTGTGTTGCGCGTCTAGCAAGAGAAACTCCGAAAACCTTCCTCACAGCCTCCGGTATGTACAGACGGCTCAAGTCTTGTAATTTGCGACGTAGTATACGGGGAATAAATTAGTTTTACCATGCCGTTCCCTACATTGAATAGCAGGCCTAATGGCTTCTAATTGCCGACCATTGTGCTTTCTTTGTGCTAGAGGTGTGATCGTTCTTCCTTGGTATGTGTGACGTACGTTATGGGGAAATTTGCACTGAATTGAGCCGCCACACAATAGATTTTTCAGCGGAAAATCGAACTTGGAGACTAATTTTCTCCTCATAGACGCGCAACACAGAAAAATAAAATATCAGAACTTATTTCTTTAGAATACATCTTTGTAAAGACGTTGGGTTGATTTTAGGGTTTAGTTCTCCTTTAACAAATATAAGGTACTCCGATTCACAATATGGTTCCGCAGTAAACTAACTCGACAAGCAGTCCTGGACATTGCGGAACATGGCAAATTCATATGTTGGCATTTTTATAGAGCTTAAAGCGTTTGATACGGAGAATTAGGACACTTGTATAATTATTGTATACAGGTGTTGGTTTAAAGTGCCTATTAGGACTACCCAGATATCATCTATTTGGGCGCAGTAATAAAGTGTTTAAAATCTTGTTCAACCAATTTTGGGCGATTTATGGTCGTAGTATATTACTATAAAAACATTACAAATCCTTGAAATGATTCATTTAAGGCGTTATGCTAATGAGTTGAAAACGAGTCATACCATTGAATTTCCCTTTACTCAGTTAGGTGTCAGACATTCAATACTTATAATCTTTGAGAATGATCTTTTAACATGTGGAGCAGACATAATTACCTCAAATTCTCTATTACCTATACGTTTGGCGAAAATAAAGCATGTTATCACAGCAACAAATATGTTTGTTGCCGCAATTTTTAAAGTCTCTACGATAAATAAATACGGAGTTATTAAGAACTTGAATTGCATGTGACGTCACATGTTCCGATAGCCTGAATTGCAGCCATCTCTCATTAGTTCCTCCGGGGAGAGACCTCAGTCTCTCGGGAGGAACGAACCAGAGACGTCTCAGTGAAATGCAGGCTAATGTTCTGCATGACGTCATGGGTCCGACATCAATCATGCTTTATACATTGAAGAAACACAAGACCATATTGCGGCTATTCAGTGTCCAATAAGTACATTTCCTATTTAAAACCCGAAAAATACTGAAATATTTATTTTTAAACACGAAGTTCCGGTATAAATAGGTTAGCCCCTCCTCTTTTCACGCACGACGAACTCGAAAATTACTGAGTAGTGAAGAAAGAAAGCGCACCGGCAGCTCCTTTAAAATGCTAGATATTTAAAGGTTTTAAAATTAAACAAGCCATAAAAAATGTGACCAGAGGGAAGATAGTTGTCCATTTATCACTTCCAATGGTATTTTATGACTGTTTATCAACTCTGTAGTACTTACTATGAAGTTCTTTTGTGTCTGATTTGAATTTCGCGCGACAAGCAATCAGTAGGGAGTACTCAAGCGGGGCCGATTGACAACTGAAAGGTGACAAACCCCTGGACTCCCCTTTTTATACCAGAACTTATAGTGTTTAAAAGACGTTTTCAAAAACATATGACGTCACAATGACGTATCCTCTTTTTCACTGTGAATTTTAGTATTTCCTCTCAAATTGAAAAACTAAAAACATACGGTATGGGTACCGATTTACTCTTTAAATTGCTAGATTTTCATGAACAAATATTTAAACTCTACAAGATGAATGAAACATTTACTTTGTAAATGGTTCTATATATTGTATTGTTGCCGCCAAACTTTTATCCCTCTTAGCCAATCGACTCTGTTTTGGGTTACTTCGTCGTTGTAAACATGATGGGAAATCCAATATATACTGGTGTTAAAAGTATACGTAATTTAAAACATTGAGAAACCTATTATAAATGGATACATCACGTCGTGACGTACGGTAGTGGAAATCATGGGGTTTTGTTTGTCATCCATCTTAATCTTCCCACAAAAATCCAATCTTCTACCCGAGAAACTTTTCAAAATATAACAACCTGATCGATTTGAGAGGCATTTGTGCCAACCGAGAGAGCAAAAGGAACTAGGTTATCATTTAAATGACGTCTTGACATTGGATTCCTTAATAAACAAAAATGGCAGACTAATGATTTGTGCCCTATGGCAGTTTGTTTTGTTTCCAGTTTGACTTTCAAATCAAAGCTAACTAGGGCTTAATTTAGGCACTTTCAAATCATATTTAACAGATCGTAAACAAGTTGATCACGTGATCTGTTCTTGATTCTACATTAACGAGAACTGAATTTGCCATGTACCGCTTTGCTGATGATACCAGTTTAATATATGCTAATTAACCTAAACTTAAAATTTATAACACTCATAAGATTTTAAAATTATAATATACAAAACAGGCTTCCATATAATTGAAACTAAAGTAAATAAACTTTTAAAAATCTGTGAATGGCTAAAAGCCAAAAATTGACACTGAATATAACAAAATGACATTTAGACCACGTCGAAATACTGTTTGAACAACAATGTATTATAAAAATGGGCCCTTTGCAGGTTATGGTCACGTGACGTTTTAGCTTGTAAATCAAATAATTTAATTTGGTGCTAGAACATGAATGCCAGAAACTGAAAGGGCGAGCCAAAATTAGCAAACAGCACATGTTTAGGATCATATCTTTAAAACTGAAGGGAAATTTAAAATTTAACAAGAGCTTATGCTTTACAGTCCCCCGCCCACCAAAATTCAATCAAAATGCAATCCTTTACGTTGAACGGTTACAAATATAGATGCCGTTTATACTGGACCTCCGTATGTAAATAGTCATCCATGCTGAAAACAACATATTGCACAATGCATGTAAACATCAGCAGTACATGTATGCTATGATACAGGATAAGGAGAGCAACAAAACAATAAATATGGCTCGTCAATAGTTTAGCAATAACCTCCCGACTGTATGAACCAAATGCTCCAAAAAAAATTGAAAACGTGCGATACATCAAACTGACTGAATTTGATTACCTTACAAGCCACAGCGAGAGGGTTTCCAAGCTTAGTAGCGTATGTAGAGGTGGCTCCCTTGAAAATGAGAACTGGAGTTAGTGTCCATAAAGATAATATTTTACACGTACATATTTGAGTATAAGCACAGCCATACTCTATATAAAATGCAACAAAAGTCTGTAAAAACTTTGGATAAGTACTATATTTCACGATAAACATTTTATACTACGCCGCATGCATGTTACGAGATATTTTAAAATATGAAAAATCAGTCACCGTGAAGGTTTTAGCAACTCACATTTGAGAAGGCGATATTGACCGTCGCTAGAAGCGAGGGACAGTCGAGTCTAATCCGAGCTAACGAAGTACTAGCAATAAAAACCTCCTCTAAACTCTGTTTCTGACCTGCGGTCAATACGCATAAAAGTTTTACAGGTGTATTTTACAACTCTGGCATTCTTTAAACTAGTACTCCTGAAAACAATCGCAATACTCGTAAACTACACGTGTACTAGATGTTTTAAAAATGGTGTTGGCCCCTGTACTAGATTTTACGTTGATTAGTTATCCATTAGAATCTGAAATGTTTGTACAATAATACACACTGAACATACTAAAAAGTAGCAAATGTTTGGAGGTCTACATTTACTTACCATGGCTATAATGACGAGGAAAATCATTTCCAGAGGAACATTCATGGTTAATCTAGAAGCCAACAGGGAAACTCTCTTGATGTTGTCTAACCGCGACCTGACGTCGTACTGATAAACGAGAGCCTTGAACGCTTTCTTTTATAGGTATACGGATTACAAATACCATTGGTCTGCATGTGTTGTTGTACAACATTCAATGTAATGTTATTGTGTCAATAATGAGCTTATTGTACCTTGTCTTTGGCATGACCTGTGACCTATCATCGTATGATTGATAGGAATAGAATAGACATTGATATTGAAATAAATATTAGAAGCGCAAAGAAATAACCATGTCTAAAATCTACGATCAGTTCAAATTACATGATAAAAAAGCGGTTAGCGAGAAAGAAACGTCTAAATAGTAGGCTTTAATTTAATTATTTAATTATGTAATTCTATATTAAAATTAAATTCGGATCTTTCATTAGATCGTTTCTTTTTAGGACAAGTGTGTCAAATTTCGTTTCAGTGTGACGCTTAGAGAATATTGTAACTTCAATACAAGTGTGATGAGCAAGTTGTGAAATAATTTTGCTTCTTCGGACCGTCATGTTTTGTGTCATCAAGGTCCATTGTTGCAGTTCTGATTACGTTTTTCTCTCTAAAACAATTACTTTAATTTCAATTCACGATTTTCAAAAATATATAGTCGGGTGTGTTGTTATGTGCGAAGGAGGAGTCCAGTGACGAAACCAATAGAAGATGTTAAGATTTGACGCACAAGTTAGTTTCACTGCATAAAGCTATTGCACGAGTAAGGGTTAATCATTGGCCCGAGTGGTCGTTAAACTTTACGAGCGATGATCGATCCTGCAGACATTGATTAACCAATGCCATTTAACCCAGAAAGAAATTACTTTTTCAAGTTTATTGCAGAGTTTGGTATTAAGAGTTCTTTAATCGAAACAATTCTATTGTTCAGCGGCAATAGGCTTTAGGCACATAACAAGGTTGTTTTTCATATTATATTGTTCACACATCATGCAAACACGAGCATTTCGCGCGCCAATCTAATCAAAATTTCAAGCATGTAACGCGGGCTCATTTTGTGAAGTAATTTATGCGTGCGCTACTATTTGATTCTTTATTTTCGTGGTCAAAGCCGCGTTGCCGGCCGGTTTGTAGTTATATATCGAGTTTTTCTTTACGAAATAAAGGTAAAATGTGTGATCTGTCAAACATTAAGTAGCTCTAGGTTCAAACATTTAACAACGTTTCCTGTCGAGGAGCTTTACTTGAAAAAGGAGCGCCTTGGCGATGTTTAGTTGTTTCGATCGCTCGGAAATAATCTTAGACTTCAGTCATTTTGTCGATTATCTCGGTCAGTAAAACGCAAATTGTAGGGCTAAGGTAACCGACTTTTGGTGCAAGGAGAAGTGTACGGGAAGAGATGGCTACGGAACGCAGGTTGAGGAGATGGATCATCTTGCAATTGTTACCAGTATGTCGGCCGCAGTTGAAGTGGTCGTCATTTATACCTCCAGAAAAAGTGGTGATTTTTAGTCGTCTTGATGTATTTGTAGATCTGGTACAGTGGTTGTTATAAAACATGCACATCATTATATATCTTGATTGTGTTGGGAAAGAAATGGTAAATATTCTTACCCTGACTCTTCATATTTTGTCTAAAGATACTCTTGGAGAAACATATCACAAACTGTTACACAAAAGCAATGAAAGGTTTGGAGTAGTTGTGTTTTTGGAAAAGAGAAATGATTTTATGAAAGCCTCAAAAATATTTCATTCAAAAGGTTCCATGAAAATTAACTGTAACTAATTTTTGAGAATAACTGATATTAAAGAAGTTATTTCAAAGACAGATGTAGCTATAAAATTTAACCGACTTCGAAAGAACTTCAGTTTAAATGACAAGGGTGCTTCTACTGATATATCCCAAATAACAGCCATCAACATTTGAGTTTACTAATTTGTGGTGACAAAGGCATTTACATCAACAAAACTTCTCCTACAGTTTAATAATACAAAGAAACATCTGTCTATAAATAGAGCTATAAAATACTGGGAACTTTTGAAGGACTAGCTTCTTGTCCTATAATTAAACTTCCATGCCCCACTCCCTAGCCAGCAACTGCTAATATAAGCAAAATTAGTACAAAAAGCCCTCAAGACCTGTAGAAATAAAACCAAAAACTACCTTAAATGCATCTACATTCAAACAATAAAATGCAGACTTTTGTGCAAGTATTGCAAACAGATCTTGAGACCAACAACACAATCTGAATCAATTAACTGAAGATTTTTTGTTGTCAGCAAATGCTGTTTTAGTGGAAACTATAGCCCAGCTACTTGGTCTCACTTGGCTATCAGATGTGCCTACCTCATGCTCCTCTAATTATTCAAAAATATCAAAATAAGAATGTACCTGAACAAAAGCTTGAAACTCTAATGGCAAGAACAAATGAAGTTTAAACAGAGTTATAGTTGCAAGAATCCAGCTCTATTCCACCTCTTTTTCTTGTTAGAGATAAATGAGATGCAGACTTTGATTAGCCATTATAGTTGTTTCAAGGCTTATTAAACTTAAAGTGCCCCTACGATCAAATTTTGACATATCAATGTTTTTGCATATTCATAAAGTAGAGTTCATATATTATTACCAGTTCAAATTGTTTTTCGATAAAACGACAGGAAGTCTTATTTTTTTTAGCTCCGAATATTGAATCTACACGTCCGCCATTACTGGAAGCCGTGCCCTTTGTTCAGCTTTAAACAAAGGTTTATTCACCGGAAATGATGTCATACACTTAACGCTCGCCTGTAGAACACAACGCCTGGAGGCATATTTCTACTAAAAACGTCTTCACGTGCATAAGAAGAAAGTTATATTTATCTTTGCGAGGTTGGCTACTTTTTTATGCACGCTATTTCGCGCCACGAGGTTGTCGTGTTAAGTGTATGACATCACTTCCGGTGAATAAACCTTTGTTTAAAGCTGAACAAAGGGCACGGCTTCCAGCAATGGCGGACAGGATTTTACCGGTAAACTCTCCTAAAATTTGTGGTTTAAGATGCCCATTTGGGAATATTTTTTACTATTTCGGATATTTCTAATACTGATTGACCTATAGACACTGAAAAAGTGGCAAATCGAAATGGTAAATTTTCGTCGTAGTGGCACTTTAAGTGTTTTTTAATCCTGTTCACAGGGTCACATAGCTCTAATGGCCTAGGTCTATATAATTGAATGCAGTTGGTGTATATATGCCACCATTCAAGAAAAAGAAGCTCAGATGTCACTATAAACTGCTCAGTAGCAGTACATGTAGCTTCACAGCAATCCCAGTGCCAAATCTGAAGAAAACAGAGGATTAAATGTTCCAAATACAGCAACTTAAGTCATCTTTTTAAGTGTAAACAAGCCAATGCTTCCTTTAAAAAAATGTTTATTGCTTAAAGAATAGCAAAATATAAAAATACATACAAAGACTGTACTACTGATGTTAAAGTGATTTTCATAAACCTGTGAAACAATTATTGCTTGTTAACATCTAATAGTCAAATATACACAAAAGAAAACAATAGAATTAGCATTTAATTGCACTAAATATTCTAGTATCTGTTTCACAGGTTTATGAAAATCACTCTATAATACTCAGATATTGTTAAGAATACTCAATACTCGGATAAAACAATTATAGCTGAATTTTGTTTGAATCTTTTCATTTTCATATCAACATACATGATATGTGCGTGTAGCTTATTTTCATCATTACAATTTGTTTTATTGCCCAAGAGCATGCAGGTGTACAAATTGTGTTCATGCAGCGAAATCTACCCTGCGAGCAGAGGTTTCTCATCTCTTTGCCTGTTCCGTCCGCCGAAAGAAAGGGATAGGACAGCAATGGCAAAGAGATGTGAAACCTCTGCTCGCAGGGTAAGCGAAATCAAATCATAAAAAAATTGGCTGGCGGTTCATTTTTTTTGTAAACTGACACGCCAAATAGTAAGAATTTGTTGTTTAGCTTTCAACAAAATTAATGAATGAGACAGACAAAATAAATAATCAAACTATCACAATCAGCGCAGCTACCAAAATTAAGTAATATTTACAATGTCTGTGGCATAAATCGCGCGTGTAAAACTCATAAACACAAGCAAATGATAATTTGCATATTACAGAATTTAAAAGAAACTAACATGATATGGAGCCGGCCTCATACCTGTTCAGAAATGATGAAATATTCTGGTGTTAGCCATCAGCAACGACAATCCGACTACAACAATGTTGCCCAGTGTGTAAAGTAAAATATATTTTTACATATGTTAAAATGGTTCTCCTTACAGTTTTCCTTCCACAAAGCCACAATATAGTGACATTTATAGTACAATGCTAAAGTTGTTAATAACAAAATTCGGTCGAATTAAATTCCAGTGTGAAGCAGTCTCTAAAGAACGTTACCAAAACTGAATAGCATTCAGTTTTGTCTCGCAACTCTTCCTCAAGCTATCCATCGTATTGCCTATGAAATCGAAACACTTTCTAGCCAGAACTTCGACTGGATACTCCGTTGTATTGAAAACGCCTGAAAATGAAGTACCTTTCATCACAGAAGTTTTAATCCAGAAAAAGGTTATCTTCTCCATCAGATCAGAAAAGAGTCTCAACTTCATCTGATTCCTCTGAAGAATGGTGAGAGAATGCGAAATTCTGACAGTGGTTCTTCTTGTAGTTCAGTTGTTATTCAAAAGTCAAAATATCCCGTGTTAGTTCATATTAATTTCGACGTTAACCTTCGTGACAACATTTCGTTGCAAATAACCAACTCAGTTAAGGCTATGAAGATCCAATAAATGTGGCTAAAGTAGGTTGAAAGTGTGATACAAACTTCGCCAGTGACAGTTAACTTTCTCCTACTTTTGATCGCGCACATGCGACGAACACAATCCAGACGTTGCACGAACGCTCTGCGAACAATTATATCCGCTGGGGGTGGTGATGGAATCGAATATCTAATGCGCATGCCTTTACACTAGACATAACTTCCAAAGGCCAGATTTATGGCGGGCTCACATTGAAGATTAGTTTGTGAAGGAACCATGCTAGCGAATTGCTCGTGATCAACCCTTAAATAATAAATTTCTTAAAGTGCTACTACGACGAAATTTGACTATTTCTTTTACCACTTTTTTGTATTCCATAAGGACAAACAGTGGCAGAAATATCCAAATCAGTGAAAAAAGTTTCCAAAGGGGGAACTTAGACCACACATTTAAAGAGAGTTTACCGTCAAAATCTCGTCCGCAATTACGCGAAACCGGTTCCTGTGGGCGAGGAACGCCTAGTCATTTTTGAGCGGACGTGACGTCAAAGTCTCAACACAACAACACGTGGGGCTACTTTTCTCATACAAACCTTCACGCGAACTAACATATGTAGCAAGAAAGTGTACCATTTTTCCGCTAAGAAAACGGTTTGAATAGAAATATGCCTTCCAGTTTATGCATTGTACAGGACTGTAGCAATTTAACAAACCACAAAATGACAAAGCTGGCATTTCGCTACATTCAAGCCTTCAGTTCTAGCTGAGTACCGTACGAGCAGCCGTGTGATAATCCGGCAGTGAATAAGGTTTGTAATTTTCTTCAAGCCTCAAGGACAAGGATGGTTTGTGTATGTTTTGGTCGTTTTGAGGACAGATTAGCTTCTCCACAATTGTTTGTGTCACATGGAATAGCCGGTAAGATCGTACCAGAGTTCACTATAACAGTACGGAAGAAGGCCAAAACAGCCGAACCAACTGACAGAATGTCATAAATTAACGGAAAAATAAGCTGAGAACATAGTTTGCCGAGAACATAGTTTGTCATATTGCTGTTTCCTATAAACAGATAAACCTAGCGATGTTTAGTATGCCTTTCACTTTACTGCTAACTTTATTTTCAAGACACTAAACCACAGAAGAAATGACCAATATTTCATGCACAGTACTTTGTTTGTGTCTCAAACAGCGACGGGGGCGCGAAGTAATATCGCCACTGTAAAGCGGGTGTCTAGATAACGAAGACCTAGAAAACGAAGACCGAAGATCGAAGACCCTAGATAACGAAGACTCAAAAACGAAGACCCTAGATAACGAAGACCCGAAAACGAAGACCCCCCTAGATAACGAAGACCTAAAAACGAAGACCCCCCTAGATAACGAAGATCTAAAAACGAAGACCCTAGATAACGAAGACCCGAAAACGAAGACCCCCCTAGATAACGAAGATCTAAAAACGAAGACCCTAGATAACGAAGACCCGAAAACGAAGACCCCCCTAGATAACGAAGACCCGAAAAACGAAGACCCTAGATAACGAAGACCCGAAAAACGAAGACCCTAGATAACGAAGACCCGAAAAACGAAGACCCTAGATAACGAAGACCAGAAAACGAAGACCCCCCTAGATAACTAGGGTCTTCGTTTTCTAGGTCTTCGTTATCTAGACACCCACGCGGGTGATCTAGATAACGAAGACCTAGAAAACGAAGACCCCCCCTAGATAACGAAGATCTAAAAACGAAGACCCTAGATAACGAAGACCCGAAAACGAAGACCCCCCTAGATAACGAAGATCTAAAAACGAAGACCCTAGATAACGAAGACCCGAAAACGAAGACCCCCCTAGATAACGAAGACCCGAAAAACGAAGACCCTAGATAACGAAGACCCGAAAAACGAAGACCCTAGATAACGAAGACCCGAAAAACGAAGACCCTAGATAACGAAGACCAGAAAACGAAGACCCCCCTAGATAACTAGGGTCTTCGTTTTCTAGGTCTTCGTTATCTAGACACCCACGCGGGTGATCTAGATAACGAAGACCTAGAAAACGAAGACCCCCCTAGATAACGAAGATCTAAAAACGAAGACCCTAGATAACGAAGACCCGAAAACGAAGACCCCCCTAGATAACGAAGATCTAAAAACGAAGACCCTAGATAACGAAGACCCCCCTAGATAACGAAGACCCGAAAACGAAGACCCCCCTAGATAACTAGGGTCTTCGTTTTCTAGGTCTTCGTTATCTAGATCACCCGCGTGTGATCTAGATAACGAAGATCTAAAAACGAAGACCCTAGTTATCTAGGGGGGTCTTCGTTTTTAGATCTTCGTTATCTAGGGGGGTCTTCGTTTTCGGGTCTTCGTTATCTAGGGTCTTCGTTTTTAGATCTTCGTTATCTAGATCACACGCGGGTGATCTAGATAACGAAGACCTAGAAAACGAAGACCCTAGTTATCTAGGGGGGTCTTCGTTTTTAGATCTTCGTTATCTAGGGGGGTCTTCGTTTTTAGATCTTCGTTATCTAGGGGGGTCTTCGTTTTCGGGTCTTCGTTATCTAGGGTCTTCGTTTTTAGATCTTCGTTATCTAGATCACACGCGGGTGATCTAGATAACGAAGACCTAGAAAACGAAGACCCTAGTTATCTAGGGGGGTCTTCGTTTTCGGGTCTTCGTTATCTAGGGGGGTCTTCGTTTTCGGGTCTTCGTTATCTAGGGGGGTCTTCGTTTTCGGGTCTTCGTTATCTAGGGTCTTCGTTTTTAGATCTTCGTTATCTAGGGGGGTCTTCGTTTTCGGGTCTTCGTTATCTAGGGTCTTCGTTTTCGGGTCTTCGTTATCTAGGGTCTTCGTTTTCGGGTCTTCGTTATCTAGGGTCTTCGTTTTTCGGGTCTTCGTTATCTAGGGTCTTCGTTTTTCGGGTCTTCGTTATCTAGGGGGGTCTTCGTTTTCTGGTCTTCGTTATCTAGGGTCTTCGTTTTTAGATCTTCGTTATCTAGGGGGGTCTTCGTTTTTAGATCTTCGTTATCTAGGGTCTTCGTTTTTGAGTCTTCGTTATCTAGGGTCTTCGATCTTCGGTCTTCGTTTTCTAGGTCTTCGTTATCTAGACACCCCTGTAAAGCTGCAGATCAGTCAGTTTCAATACCTTTTTTCAGTCTCTAGTAAATCAGCTCTTATCACTCACGATTTGATGTTAGTCATTCCTAGGGTATTTTCCCTGGTTCGGCTTTAAGGTTGTGTTGTGTTGTGTTGTGCTGGGCTACAGGAAGAATTCAGCAGAGAAATCACAATTCTAAGTTTTTTTTATAGTGGAACACGAATAAGACTTGTGTCCCGGCAATAGATTTTCCGGCGAATCTACATTCTAAAATACAATGTAATTGCTATAAAATTAAATCGCTCTGTTGTCTAACATGAAATCGTGAGTGATAAGAATTTACTAGAGACTGAAAAAAGGTATTGAAACTGACTGATCTGCTGAGTGAGCTTTACAGTAGCGATAATTTCGCGCGCCCCGCATGAAATAGTATTGGTCATTTCTTCTGCGGTTTATTGTCTTGAAAATAAAATTAGCAGTAAAGTGAAAGGCATACTAAACATCGCTAGGTTTATCTGTTTATAGGAAACAGCAATATGACAAACTATATCCTCAGCTTATTTTTCGGTTAATTTATGACATTCTGTCAGTTGGTTCGGCTGTTTTGGCCTTCTTCCGAACTGTTATAGTGAACTCTGGTACGATCTTACCGGCTATTCCATGTGACACAAACAATTGTGGAGAAGCTAATCTGTCCTCAAAACGACCAAACCATACACAAACCATCCTTGACGCTTGAAGAAAATTACAAACCTTATTCACTGATTATCACACGGCTGCTCGATCGTACGGTACTCAACTAGAAGGCTTGAATGTAGCGAAATGTCAGCTTTGTGGTTCGTTAAATTGCTACAGTCCTGTACAATGCACAAACTGGAAGGCATATTTATATTCAAAACTTTTTCTTTGCGGAAAAATGGTACACTTTCTTGCTACATATGTTAGTTCGCGTGAAGGTTTGTATGAGAAAAGTAGCCCCACGTGTTGTTGTGTTGAAACTTTGACGTCACGTACGCTCAAAAATGACTAGGCGTTCCTCGCCAACAGGAACACGTTCGAGTAATGGCGGACGTAAAATTCAAGATTCGGAGTCCAAAAAAATAAGACTTCCCGTCGTCGCATTGAAAAACGGTTTGAACTGGTAATAATATAGCAACTCTACTTTATGAATATGAGAAAACATTCATATGTCAAAATTTGATCATAGTGGCACTTTAAATAAAATCCACCGAAACTGTGTTTTAAAACTACTTTCCTTTTGTGTGAAAACATTTCGTCCAATCAGAAGAGTCCAAATTAAAACAATAACCAAGAAAGCTTTCAATTTTAAAATGTTCTCCACCTTGAATTGTCGTCATATTTAAAGTTATGAGAGTTTTCACTAGATGCAATAGTCCAGTTTCGTATTCGAAAATGACCGCTGAATGCAATGACTACAGACGCATGTACGCAGAGTTAGCCTCATTCTGAAGTTAAACATTCATAAATACCAGCGAGAAAACACTGTGTATTGTTATAGTTTCACGTTTTGCACCTTCTCGCTGGTATTTAAGAATGTTTAACTTCAGAATAAGGCTAACCCTGCGTACATGCGTCTGTAGTTATTGCATTCAGCGGTATATGTTCGAATACGAAATAGCCCACTTCCGCGATATGCTTTACTTGTCACGCACAAAGGTTTCAATACGAGGCTCCGTGCTGAATTAAATTTATTCTTTTCTCTGTGTAAAATAATATATTTAATTTAGTACGGGGCCTCGTATTGAAACCTTTGTGCGTGACAAGTAAAGCATATCGCGGAAGTGGGCTATTGGACTATTCAAATCTGTTTAAAAAATGAGAGCAAATAATATTCAAAGAGGTGGCGATTGAAACAATACCACAATTAGCACATTTCTGCATTCCTTGTCGTTGGACTGCCTTGTTCTTAGCCGGACTAGTGCATACAAACTACAAACTTTGCACATATGTGGTACTATGGAAAATACACATCATTGCGCAAATTAGGATGTTGCCATGGAAACACTCTGGCCCAATTTGGTGTCGGTCCAAAGTTTCAGTAATTTTTATTCAAGATTTTGTGATTCGTCTCCAGGCTGTGCAAACAATATGACGTCATAGGTCATCTCATTTGCATATTACAAAAACCTGAATATCTCCGAAACGAGATGTTGACAAACGGAAAATGTCATTATTCTTCATTTCGAAAGCATTAACCTTCGTATCTCCATAATCGGAAACTTTACGAATACTCATTAGTTTCGTATTCGAAAATTACAGCTAAATGCGATTGCTACAGACTCATTTATATAGAGTTAGCGTCGTTCCGAAGTTAAACATGCATAAATGTTCTAGCAAGAACGTGCAAAACGCGAAACTGTAATACATCGAGTTGTGAATAGCCCATGTTCTTACTGGTATTTATGAAGTGTAACTAAGAACGAGGATAACCCTGTATCAACGAGTCTGTAGTCATCGCATTCAGCAGTAATTTTCGAAAAAGAAACTGGACTATTCAGGCTGGAGCGCAGGGGAGAAATGTTTTCAAAAAAAGCTAAGCGAAAGAACAATACCCGAATCATATTAAACCGAAGGAAGAAGATGAAAGAAAAACACTTCCTTTGCAAAAGGAAAGCACTACAACACCATAAATTGCAATTCGATCTACGAGTTAGCTGGGTCCTAGTTTTGATCAGCCCCTGTGGTTGGGTAAGAGCAGTTAAAATTCAGTGTTTTGTTTTTAGAAAAAGCCAAGGCGCCCGGCGTACTTGATAAGCATTAATTTGACAAGGCACCGCTTATGTTTATCGTGTAAATGAACAGAGTTTTAGTGTCGTGCCCAAGTTATGAGTGCCGTCCCCAAAACGATTCTCGTGTCAACCGGTATAAATGCCCATGTTGTTCCATTGAAGATATACTTTTGTTGCTTAAAAAATACAATAATATAACTTCCTGGTCTACCTTTTTTCGAAATCTATCCCACATGGATACCAATGACCAGTTGCATGATTATATAAATCAATTCCGGAAAAAGAGTCCCAAGCTAGTGTTATTACAAATTATAACGCTCGGGGTTTCAGATGTACCAAACTAAATTTGAGACGAAAACTTCTTCTAGATTACCTTAATTTATGTTATTAACACAAAATTAATGCTTTAGAAAGAAATGTCTGGTAAAAAGATCAAAAACGTATTTCTCATTTTTATTTTCTGAAACCACAGATAATGCAATGGAATCTAATTAAAACATGTAATTAAATAACCTTTTATCCACGTATTCTTCATTAGCCAGGGCCTCATTTTTTTCGCAAGTCATACAAAGCCTGCGGGTCTCTTATACAAATAAGTCAATAAAAATGTAAACTTTAGTGTAAACGAGTTTATTTCAGAATTTAAATTATAAAGATGATACAGTGGATAATAAATCAAACTCGAGTTTTGTTCCTAGACAAATCAGCTTCTGGTTCTACACAACATACCGGTAACTATATTTTAACGTCCTGCTTATTTCCTTGGTGCGTCTTCACAGATAGCCACCAAACCACCACTGAGTGCTGGACGTAGGGCTTGCCGTGCACCGGAACTTTGGGTTGATACTGTGATAATAGCCAAAGCTGTCTTCGCTTGATTTTGCCCCCGACACCGGCACAAACTGACAACCTCTGGAGCTGCTATCAATATGTGGAAAGTAGCTGCCTTGCCACCAGCGAGATGTCAGTTGAATACCCAAGTGTCCGCGAATGTTCACCAGCTCCACTTTCTTGCATGTTCCCGAACCGTGAAAGGTCATGATGTTAAAGTCCTTGAAGTTCGCCCTCACATAGTCTGTGTAGTCCACACCATAAGTTGGGTAGCTGCATGTTGCTCTCCAGTGGGTGGAGTGGGACTTGAGGGACTTCATACGAGTCAGCGTCTGCCTGTACATGTTCCAGTTGGGAGAGTTCTCATTTACGGGGACGTTTGACTTGAACGTCGCTGATCGAAACTGGCTGAGGGCGCGGTTTTTCGTGCTCCAGGACATAACTAGTGTCCAGGCCATCCCGGCCTCGCTTTTCATATCACAGTACACAGGGTACCCATTACCGGCGTCGTCATAGATTTTGAAGATGCCACATGTTGAATCTCCACTTCTCAAATGATCCAGGCACGACCTAGCGTGGTTTTCATGCTTGGCAGTCTCATCGGATTGGGCATATGAAGAGGTGATTATGCTCTGGGAATAAAAACATTATTTAGTGACATTTATAATAACCCTTTGGGATGTTTTTTTAAATAACCTCCCCCAGATAAATAGATTCCAGATACATATAAAAACTAGATCAATTCATTAAATCAGCGTTGTTCAGCTATCGAATTTGAGAAAACATTGAGGAAAGCAAAGTAATTAAAACTTGTACTAGACTCGTACTCCAACGGAACCCGAAGTATTACTAGTCATAACTTGTAATATTTATAAAGTAGTAACTGAATGGAGATCCACATTTAACCGTATAGTAAACTTACCATGGCTATAATGATAAGGAAAATCATTTCCAGAGCAACATTCATGGTTAAGCTAGAAGCCAAGTGGAAAACTCCGATTTGATGTTGTCTAACCGCGACCTGATGTCGTACTGATAAACGGTAGGTTTGATTTAATAGAACACCTTCTTTTATAGGTGCACTGATTAAAAATATATACCATTGGTATGCATTTGTTGTTGTACAACATTCAATGTACTGTTATTGTGTCTATAATGAGCTTATTGTACCGTGTCTTTTGATGTGAACTGTGACCTGTCATCGGATCTTTGGAAATACAAAAGATATTATTTATGTTGGATTTTTTTAGAAACTGAAATGAAGAACTAAATTACAATGTCTAAAATGAACAATAAGTTGAAATTACTCCATAAAAAATAATAATATGTAAAAAACAATGAATAGTAGCGGCAAAGAAAGGTCTAAGGAATAGCGCTTCGTGTGATTATGTTTAATTCACTATTTAAAACTTAAATTCGGATGTTCTATTTATCAAAGCGTGGTTTGGTTTGCCTCTACACACGTGTAAAGAGCAAGAGCTTATTATTAAATAATTTGTCGTCTCATTCAATCATCCTTTTTGTATCATCAAGGTCCCTCTGATTAGGTAAATGTGCGCTTTATTTTCTAAAACAATCACTTTAATTTCAATTCGGTTTTATCAATTGTTTATAGTTCTTTAATTTTCACCTGTAATTTTAACTCATTGTAATTTTTAGACATTGTAACAGGCCCTTTGCAGGAAACAGTCAGTTCGTTAACGAATGAATTGAGCTCGTGATCCCCATGGGAAAGGCGTTGTCATGGATGCCGGATGACATTGTAATTTAGTTCTTTCTTTGCGTTTCTAATATTTGTGTCATTATAAATTGCTTTTGTATTCTTATCAAACATCCGACGACAGGTCACAGTTCATTTCAAAAGACAAGGTACAATAAGCTCATTATAGACACAATAACAGTACATTGAATGTAGTGTAACAACACATGCATACCAATGGTATTTTTAATCAGTACACCTATAAAAGATGGTGTTCTATAAATTCAAGCCTACCGTTTATCAGTACGACGTGAGGTCGCGGTTAGACAACACCAAGAGAGTTTCCTAGTTGGCTTCTAGATTAATCATGAATGGTCCTCTGGAAATGATTTTCCTTATCATTATAGCCATGGTAAGTTCACTGTACAGTTAAACGTGGATCTCCATTCAGTTGCTAGTTTGGAATATGTTCAATGTGCATTTTTTTGCCAAGGAAACACTACGAAAACTTCAGATTCCAATGGATAATAATCTATGGAACGGAGTTGCAGATGATTTGTTTACTGCTATCACTTCGTTAGCTCGGATTAGACTCGACTAGCGCAAGAAACAACAGTTGTTCCTCGCTTCTGTATGGCATTATACAATTTGAGTTGCTAAAACCTGGCGATTGATTTTCATATTTTAATATCTCTCGTTCTACATGCGCGGTTTAAAATGTTTTCTAAATAGTACCTAACAATGTTTTTTCAATTTCAAGGGCGTCTCCTCTTCGGACGCAAAACACCATGATGCTATCAGGCTTGGAAACCTTCTCTCTGTGGCGTGCAAGGTAATCTAATTCAGTGTACGTTGATTATTGCACGTTGGGTTTTCAAGCTAAATCTGTTAAGACTTGCAGTCATTTGGTGAATATGTATTTCTTGATGGCTGTTGTATTTATACACGGCGGGCGTATGGAACAGTAAAAACGGTATGCTATCTATTTGTTAAAGTGCACATGATCCCAAACTTTTTATTATTAAAATCGATTATCCACAAGTAAATAGTTGAACTTTATTTATTTTTTATTTGAGTGTGGCTTTACCAAATATTTTGTATAAATCAGAAATAGTTTCATTCACAAGGAGAAAGAAGTTTGTTGGCCTCACTAATTAGCATATCGGAAATAGAAACCTCTAACTCATAGACACACCACTCAAAATTAAGAAATATTTTACAATTTACTTGATGGAGAATTGATTTTTAATGACGAAAAATGGGGCTCAAATGCTCTTTAAACATTTGCAACATAGAGGATTGAATTCGGCGTGGAGGGCTTTAAAAACTAAAGGCTGAACGGCAAAGAATGTAAAAAAGGCCTAATTGTCTATTCTTCTTTCTCGTATTTGAATTGGTTGATACTCTTAAATGCAATAAGACAATCTTAAGTATAGTAAGACACTTTCATTAGATAATTTATTTTTTATAAAACTACGGTTTGATTATGGAGTAATTCGTATATCACGAGAATGCTATAAAATTTTTGATTCAGATATTTTTGTCTTATCCCTTTCCCATTGGCTAGATGGTGTTTTCTTTACGTTTTCACAGTAATGTTCGCTTGTAAAGTTGACTGTGGACGTCTCAAATATGCTCATTGCCGCAGCCTATTTTATTTTGCCGCAGCCTATTGTTTTTTGCTTTACTTCTTAAGCGAATCATCACTTAAACCATGTAGATATGATTGACGGCACGCATGAATTTATATCTGTTTAAAGTTAAGTTCTATATTTTTTCCCCTTATAATTCATTACCTTTACCCTTTCTTTATTATATTTAAAAGGAAACCCGGTTGTTGGAACAAATTGCCGTTGAACTATTGCAACGTCGCAACCACTACACTAAACAACCATCGTCGCTCAATTGCTGTCAAATTTGTACATTTTAAAACCACTGCTAAATTAATGTTACTTTATATGGACATTTCATAAATTAAGTGAGCGATTCCTCTCCTTAGGAACTCTAACATTACGCGGGCTCCGCCATATTGGATCTCATTACGTTTCACAGCGGTCCCATTATCTTAAAACAATAGCTCGTCTAACAATAGGGACGAACCTCATTCTATTATTTCCAATAAATTTTCAATTTGGACTATTGGCAACAATTAAACACTATTTTCTTCCAACAGCCGGGATTGCCCTTAGTATCTGTGTTTGATAATGATGCAGGAATCTCCACTCTTTTCTCGATTGTTTAAGGAAATAAAATGTAATGGAGTTGTATGCAATTTTTCAAGTTCAATTTGACGATAAAACGGCTGAGAAACGTTTTGTTTTATACATACAAATAATTTGAGATTTTTGGAGCTTTATTGACGAAATGGACATGCCCCTAGGATAAAAAGTGGCCTCGCAGTATTCTTTTCATAATTTGTTTTATTGGGCAGCTTAAAAATATGTGAAGTCTACTGACGTCACAAATGACGTGATATAAAATGTGAATAACATCGATATAATTATTGTATAATGTTCAAATTACGCCAAATTAATGTGCTTTAGAAAGGATTTCTGAAGGCATCTGTTCATAACGTGTTAAAGGAGGGAGGGAGCCAAAAAACGAGGCACCCTTACTTCTCAGCGTCGTAACCCCCCCCCTAAAAAAAAATCCATGTTATTGATAGCCCACTTCCGAGATATGCCTCACTTCCTACATACAAAGGAATCAATACGAGGCTCCGTACATAATGCTTAGTCATTCGTAACAACTGAGACTACAGTAGTTTGTCTCGAACGAATGAGCATTATGCACCGAGCCACATATTGATTCCTTTGTATGTATTGTACTTATTTGGCGACGCCAGCCAATCCGTTTCTGGGTCCCATATGCCTGCCGTGTTAACAACTGAATTTAAACCAATGTTTCTTTGTTCAGGATAAAAACCCATCCAAGACAACCGAAGAATTAAAGTCTCCTCCCAGGTCGTGCCTGGATCATTTGAGAAGTGGCCATTCATCATGTGGCATCTACAAAATATACGACGCCGGCAATGGGTACCCTGTGTACTGTGATATGGAAAGTGAGCCTGGAATGGCCTGGACACTTGTAATGTCCTGGAGCACGAAAAACCGCGCCCTCCGCCAGTTTCGATTAGCGGGGCTCAAGTCCAATGCCCCTGTAAATGAGAACTCTCCCAACTGGAACATGTACAGGCAGACGCTGACTCGTATGCAGTCCCTCAAGTCCCACTCCACCCATTGGAGAGCGACATGCAGCTACCCAACACACGCTCTGGACTACACAGACTATGTGAGGGGGAACTTCAAGGACTTTGACATCATCAATTTTCGCGGTTCGGGAAAATGCAAGAAAGTGGAGCTGGTGAACATTCGTGGGCACCTTGGTATCCAACTGACATCTCGCTGGTGGCAAGATACTGGCTACTGTCTACATATTGATAGCAGCATAAAAGGTTGTCAGTTTGTGCCGGTTTCGGGAGCAAAACCAAACGAAGGCAGCTTTGGCTATTATAACGTTATCAACCCGAAGTTTCGGTGCACGGCGAGCCCTACGTCCAGCACTCAGTGGTGGTTTGGTGGCTATCTGTGAAGACACACCCAGGAAATGTTCAGCCCTTTAGAACGTAGATATATATAGCTGATTTGTCTGGAAACGGAGGCCTGAGTTTGATTTATTGTCCACTGTGTCTCGTCTTAATGTTAGATTCTGAAATAAACAGTTAATCTCAGTAAACTTCACATTTTCATTGACTTCTTTGTATCGTCAAAGGGTATTGGTCACTGACACGCGTAATTGATAGAAAAAAGTGCCTTACCTACAGAAAACCCATGGATAAAAATGTATATTATGCTTTAACCAACATCCCTAACCACACTGAATTTTTGTTTACGTTAATGACTGCTCAAGTCCTCCTATTTTCCATTCATCGTAAGTTTAAAGGTTTTTGGGTGGATGCTGCTCTAAATGCTAACTAAATCTAAACTCTTCATTTTCCATAGAAATATTATAGATTGACCAGTACTGTTCTTTGTCTGGTTTACCCAAAAATATAATGATAAAGTGTCCGAAGACTACTGCAATGTTCATCAAATACAACGCTTGTCGAGGTTTATACGATATTTCGGCTGGCCAGTACCAGCCTTCTTCAGCTTTATTTTACAGTGGTAGGTCCCAAATGGCCGGATACAAGGCTTAAATAAATGTTAATTACCTAACTATGAGCGGAAATTACTAAATCGATGACCTATGTTTTATACAATAGTAACACATAAAAGGAAATTGTTATTTTAACCAAAAATCCTAGTTTATCTCTTCCAAAATTTGATACGAACGATAACTAAGACCGCTTTGTTGTGAAATCTCCGGCGATCTTCATCCTTTTATGAAGATCTAAATTGGTTTTTCAGTTGTGTTAATAAAACAAATCGCCGTTAATGTAGAGAGGTTTTCGCCTCAAAAAAAAAAATTTGACCAGGATTTCAACTAAACTAGTAGCGATAAGTGATATCTCATAGCCAAATTTATTATTTCGCATTCAATTTATCATTATCTTCAAAAACTCAATGTTTTAAACTCAACAATTTAAACAGTACCTAAATAGACCTTTCACTTTTTGTTTTGTCTCATTTTTCGTGCGCGTGTCAAAAGATAATGAGATCAAGAAAACAATTGTTATGGGAAATCACAAATGAACAATACAGTGTCTGCACGACTAATCTGTGAAGAATTTTCGAACTAAATAGTGTTAAATGAAATGATAGCGTAATACGAAACATATATTGCAATAATTTCTGGATTTTTCCTTTAGTTTTGGAGATATTTAAGAACAAAAATATAAATATTGAGTTTTTGCTTCAGAAGAGATGGCTGCCAGCCACCACCCCCTCCCCCCAAATGGGTCCTTTGTGGGCATATATGTTTTGACCTGCTCCCTTACATCCGCATATTTTTGTGTATCAGCTAGCGTGAATCACTGTCAGAGTACTTACGCAGCCGAACAATGAGCTATCATCCCGTCAGGAGTCACTATAATGTGACTGCACATAAAATGCTTCTTCTTGTTAATGTCAACGCTGAACATACTGGCAAGGGTTTGTAGCCTTGGATATCTTCTTAACCAGAAACACAAGAAGTCTGTTTCTAATGTTTAACCTTTGTATTCTAATTCTGCAGCGAGCTCCGCTTCGACGGTTTGTACGGTCTTGTTCAATTATTGGCAGTCTCATTGCTATCACAACTTCTTGAAACGTATCTAGTGTTTCACCAGTGAGATACCAAAACTTTATGGGGAAGTTAGCAATACAGTTATAATAATCTTGACCTCTGTTTGGTTCCGAAATGCCAGCTAGATGAAGTCGCTCTAGTACGCTTGAAAGTTTACACTTGTCCAAAATACTTAGGATGGACGTTAACACGAAGATAGTTTGACTGAAAATCAGTCCTGGGAAAACTGGAAAGTCATTGTTAGCAGACAAAACTTAAAAAAGTTGAGAACAACGAAGAAAACGTGGATGAAAATCGATGGAAAAGTCGGAGGTCCCATCGCAAGCTATCAACCTTATTTCGAAAGTAATAATCGGGTTAAACGTGGTTTAGTATTTATTTAGATAATAAAGTCAGAAAACCGCTTCGTGCCTGTCACAAATAAATTTGACGAACTCGTTGGCATGGGCCGTAGCATGAAGCATGCATTAGTATTTCATTGCTCGTAATCCGTGTATTATAATGTGCAAGAGAGCACCAGCTCCCTGGTGTCACTGACAACTATCACGTTGATTGGCACGGGTGGGTTTAAGGGATATAATTCGAAATGTCAAAATTAACAATACGTTTGCACAGTTTGCTAATAGTAGTATAGGGCGCATGGAATTAGCCGTTTTTTTGCGGCGTTATGTTAATTTTTGCGGTGTTATGTTAATTTTTGCGGCGTTATGTTAATTTTTGGTGAGCTCTCATTAATTCAATGACGTCACGGTTCTAGTGTCTTAGACTCATGAATAAAGTGCGGTGGTTTCTCATTATCTATTGTCTTTCCGCATGAATAAAGTGCGGCGCGCTCATGAATAAAGTGGTGCGCTCTCATGAATAAAATGCGGCGCTCTCATTATCTATTGTTCCTTTGGATGAGGTCATCGATCTATTCGGGCATGTTTGGGCATAGCCTATTGTTTGGAGCAGCTATAAAACTAGAACCGATCGCTCCTGAATCCATTCGAAATTGAACTTTGAACAAGATCGATCGACCCTGAAACCATTCGAAGTTGAATGAAAAAAAATGAAACATACCTCGCAATATCTAAACCCCTTTGTAACGTAAATAGTAAGAACAAACTACTCGTCATAGGCTCTAAACTGTCTTTATTATTTTCCTTTACAGTTAATAACTCATAAGATAATTGTATACAAAATCCACTGTGACTCATAAGAGAAATGTTGCTATTGTCCTTAGGGATTAACGATAACTGAAGAGCCTATTTTTTGGAGGAAAACTCTTGTGATGCAAATTATTCTCTAAAACTGAACTATAATTACCATAATCAACAAAACAAACTACTCGGAACAAGATTTTATCTATTCCATCAGGGTAAAGGCAATCGCAGCATCAGTTTAAACAGTCATTACTTAGTGCTGTTTAAGAATCCACGTGACAAACTACAAATTTTAACACTGGCCAAGCAAATGTATCCCAGGCAGACGGAGTATTTTCTCAACAAGTACGAAAAGGCTGTTAGGAGACCTTATGGTTATTTGTTTGTCGACTTAAAACCAAATACACCGGAGGGCTGTAGGTTAAGGACCAATGTTTTACCCGGTGAACAGCAACAACCACAAGAAATATCTAACGAGGATAGCGTTTCTAACGTACTGCGTAAGTACGTCGAGCAGCAGAGCTTTACAATTTCCCCGCAAGTACAAAAAATGCAAAGCTTGAAGGATGATATGAATAGGGTTTTAAACCGTAATGATCTCAGTCAGACCCAGAAAGCAAGAAATTATGTCCAGCTTCAAAACAACTTTATGAGGTATAAACACCAAATGAGATACTATCCTGTACCTCCTACAACTCTTTCACCTGGTATCACAACCCAACCTGGCCCAAGAACAAGAAATAGCCGATACACCCATCACACCGCAACAAGTATACCTAGATTCAGCTGAACCAGCCACAGTGCCGTATTCAGCAAAAGTATATATATCAGTCCCCAGCCACGAACATTTCTTTGAGCTCACCAACCATACCGCCACAATTACACCTAGATTCGTCTGAACCAGCCAGAGTGCCCAATTCAGAGAAAACATACGAATCCCCATTCCCTAATATTTCTTTGTCTTCTTTGAACTCATCAACCAAAAAGCTACTCTCCCAACTAGGAAAAAGAAGAAAACGCCGACGTTTGGAACTTAAGAATTACTTGGATGATGATGCCGAAGAAAGTGTTGGACCTTATCTAAAAGCCGATCGGATCAGACGATCAATGTGAATTCGGAAGCCTTACAAGTATTAACATTGCATTAGAGCTGGAGACAGTTAGCGTTGGGACACGGTGGAGTGCATTTGGGGCTAAATTTGCATTGTAAATCGTATCGATTATCATGGTTTGAATCAATAAAATCTTGTTCCGAGTAGTTTGTTTTGTTGATTATGGTAATTATAGTTCAGTTTTAGAGAAGAATTTGCATCACAAGAGTTTTCCTCCAAACAATAGGCTCTTCGGTTATCGTTAATCCCTAAGGACAATAGCAAAAGTTCTCTTATGAGTCACAGTGGATTTTGTATACAATTATCTTATGAGTTATTAACTGTAAAGGAAAATAATAAAGACAGTTTAGAGCCTATGACGAGTAGTTTGTTCTTACTATTCTTCGATAGGAAAGCCTGGGGGAACGACACGAGAAGCGGCAAGAAGAAGAATAAGCCGAAAAATAAGCCAAGCGTAAGTGTTATATTTATTTGAGGTACTGGCACTGTTCATTAATTCCTTCTTTTGTTTGGAAAAGTTAAAAGAAAATAATCAAAAGCGTGTAGTTCATTTCTTACCAGTCGATTTACATTTTACGATTACCTAACTCGGCAGGTCAATCTAATGGCCATATCTAACGCCATTTCATTTGTTCTATTTTAGCACAAGCGCAACAAGAACAACAGGGCAAACTACACAGGCAAAGGCTGCTGCGGATGTAGAGCAGCTATACAGGACTAGTAGTAGCGAAGGTGGTTCAATGAAGGAAGGTACAGATAACGAAGAAATAGCTGAACACAATTTCGGAAGAGATGGCTTCTATCTTGTATGAGAACCAGAGAAAAACAAAGCCTCTAAAGCAGCTAAGATAATAGAGACCACAACCAAAAGAGAACGTTCCGTTCAAGACGACGAGTACGGGGATGATGAGGAGGATTACGAAGGTAAATTAAATTACTGGAAATGACAGTTTCTGTATTCCAGGGGAAGGAGCAAATTTCAGACTGCAGCATTTTATTTTAACACGCTACAGATTGTTGACAATGATTTATTGGGTCCTTTTATTCGTTATTCTTTTAGCAGTTAAGAAAGAAAAGAGGAAGAAGAAGAAGAAAACAAAGAATGATAAGATTGACGATCTTTTGACGATAATGCCTGCCATGGCAGAGGCAGTGACTAGGTCTGCAAAAGCTCACGAAAAAGCAGTTAAAAAGTGGCAAGGACTTTCATCGACGTCTGAATCGGATTAGTACAGAAAGCAGCGCTAGCCGGGTCCTCCCAAAGTAAGTTAATATTTCAATTTCACGAAATTTACCGTAGTTTCTGTGTATAAGTTAATCGTGAGCTATCAAAATAATAAACGGAACCTTTATAATAATGGTGTTTTATTTTATGGTAATTAGTATAGCCGTAATTGACTATTTATTTCACTAGCGATTTTCAAGTCGGCCATGAGGCAACATATATATAGCCTAAGAAACCAGACGATCGGCTGTTTTTTTCAGGCTAGAACATACAGATAAATATGTCCTTGGTTTTACGAGGTCACACGGTGATGACATGTTGTTGATGTGGACAAAAAAAATCGGAAGATATTTAATATTAAGTATTTTGCCCGTCTTCAGCCAACTAGAACTTTTCATTTCAGGACCAGATAAAATACGGATGTCTAGGATCAATGAGGGTAAAACCCTCGCACTCGTTTCGCCATCAATTCTTATTAGGTACTTATTGACTTAGTGTGAGGGCCGGATCGACGGGATAATATTTGGTTCGAGATCATGACGTACGACCCTCACACGTCACTAGTTGTAAATGGTTTTGAACAGAAAGCGCGAGCGGGACCGTACGGCTACGGATCATGATAAAAAACTCTTATGCACTCTAGTAAATTTTCATCCCCACTACAAATAAATTTAGACCAGAATAATTATAACATCTGCCACGAGTCGATAAGCGTGCATTAGAAGCCGTTCTCGCCGCTTAAGCCATCACAGGATCAGCCTCTGAATCTAGAAATGCAGAAATATCCCTGGAATGAATCTTGTTTTAAAATTAGCAATTGTTTACGTAGTGAGTCTTTAGATTTTCTCTTTTGTTGATTAATTAGTCAGATGATCTTTGTTTATATCATTCCAAATATCTCACTTTAATACCCTTCTTACACGTGTATGCATAACAATAGCTTTTATAAATATGAGACAAAACAAAAAGTGAGACATGTCTTATACGTGAAAGGTCTAATAGAGATCTGGGCCGGGTTGTTCAAAGCCCGATCAGTGTTAATCCTGGATTAACTCTGCACAAAACCTATTGGTTGTCATGGAAATTAACCCTGGATCAGCACTAATCGGGCTTTGAACAACCCGGCCCTGGTTGGCTAATTACCTCATGAATTATTAAGTAGGTTTTGACGAGTTTTCCAAATTAATATTAAAACTTCGCGCTCAGTAAAACCTCCAAGCAGTTAACTGGATAATAGCAACATAGTAACCGTATTTCAGACGAAAGAACTCTATTTAGAATGATTATTGAAAACAATTGAAAGGAGAGCCCCAGCACCTGGTTTTCCCCTAACCAGCGGTTTCAGCTAATAATAATGGTATAGAGCTAAATTAAAACTAGACTTACATTAAGTGTAACTAACCAGGAGAGAATATAAGAAAAGCAACCTTTTTCTAATCAATATTTTCCAAGAGGAGAGGTCCAAATGAAACTAAATACTGCTACTACAAAGAGCTGAATCACTGAATCAACTGTTTATTCTATGCGCTTGATTGTACTAAAACACTGTTAATATGCTAATTTGTAATTTTAAAGATGTCGGAAAGTTGTGGTAAATGTGTAGCTAAATCACTATAAACGAACACAAACCCTAACCCCAAATAAAACTTATCGTAACCATTTCCAAATCAAGTTCCCAGGTGGTTCGCAGGTAAACAACGAATTCTTACCAAATCAGAGGAAAAGATTTGAGGATTCCTGGACCTCGTGCATGTAATGCAAACGTTGTAAATCACTACGCTAAACGACTATCGCTCGATCAGTGTCGACTTTTAAAGTTGATTACCATGTAAATTAGTTTGCATTGTCGCGTATAGCATACGTGTCCTGTATTTAGGTATTGTTTAAATTGGCGAGTTTAAAAATTCAAGAGTTTTTGAAGATAATGATAAATTGAATGCGAAATAATAATAAATTTGGCTAAGAGATATCACTGATCGCTACTAGATTACTTGAAATCCTGAACCCAAAAATATTTTTTTTGAGGCGAAAACCTCTACATTAACGGCGATTTGTTTTATTAACACAACTGAGAATTATCTTTTAGAAACCAATTTCTTCATAAAAGGATGAAGATCGCCGGTGATTTCACAACAAAGCGGTCTTGGTTATCGTTCGTATCAAATTTTGGAAGAGAAACTTCTGATATAAATAGGATTTTTGGTTAAAATAATAATTTCCTTTTACGTGTTACTATTGTATAAAACATATGTCATCGATATTGTAATTTCGGCTCATAGTTACGTAATTAACATTTATTTAAGCCTTGTATTCATTTTATGACCTCCACTGTAAAATAAACCTAAAGAAGGGTGGTACTGGCCAGCCGAAATATCGTATAAACCTCGACAAGCGTTATTTAGAGCAGCAACCACCCAAAAACTTTGAAACTTACGAGGAACGGAAAATAGGGCGACTTGAGCAGGCATTAACTTAAAAAAATTCAGTGTGGTTAGAGATGTTCGCTAAAGCATAATATACATTTTTATCCATGTATTTTCTATAGGTAAGGCACTTTTTCTATCAATTCCGCGAGTGACCAATAGGCATGTCCCGATTGCGCTGGAAAAATCGCCAAAAAGTGCTCGAAAAAATGCTCACGGGTATTCGAAAATTAAAAAAGAATAGTACAAAAAAGAAGACAATCAATACTTAAAAGCATTATGTTTGCACTATATCATTTATTTGAGATTCCGTGCTATCGATGCGCCTTGTGGTGCACGTAATGAGGCTCCAGAATTTACTGCTACTGTTATTGGGTCTGTAACTACAGTTATTTCATCTTCGGATTCATTTTCACTAGATACGCTTAGCTGGTCTGTTGCCTCCATCTTCACAGTAATAGTATTTGACGATCAAGAACAGTTCAAGAAACAGTGCTGGCGTAAAAACATAAACAGAAAAGGGCGCCAAACGTTTACAGAAACACAAGAGTGTCACGAGCCAATGAAAATCGACTGTTCCCACGGTCAAAGGACCATAGCTCGTGCATTTCCATGACAACCAGTCAATAAGCGATTTTATAGAACTATATTATGCTCAAAAGTCAAAAAGTGCTTAAGAGTGCTGGAAACGTGAAATAGTGCTCCAAACTCGAAATAGTGCCGAAATAGTGCCCAGCGCAATCGGGACATGCCTAGTGACCAATACCCTTTGACGATACAAAGCAATCAATGAAAATGTGAGGTCTACTGAGATCAACTGTTTATTTCAGAATTTAAACACTAAAGACGAGACACAGTGGGCAATAAATCAAACTCAGGCCCTCTGTCAGTTTCTAGACAAATCAGCTATATATCTACGTTCTAAAGGGCTGAACATTTCCTGGGTGTGTCTTCACAGATAGCCACCAAACCACCACTGAGTGCTGGACGTAGGGCTTGCCGTGCACCGAAACTTCGGGTTGATAACGTTATAATAGCCAAAGCTGCCTTCGTTTGGTTTTGCTCCCGACACCGGCACAAACTGACAACCTTTTATGCTGCTATCAATATGTAGACAGTAGCCAGTGTCTTGCCACCAGCGAGATGTCAGTTGGATACCCAGGTGCCCACGAATGTTCACCAGCTCCACTTTCTTGCATTTTCCCGAACCGCGAAAATTGATGATGTCAAAGTCCTTGAAGTTCCCCCTCACATAGTCTGTGTAGTCCACAGCGTGTGTTGGGTAGCTGCATGTTGCTCTCCAATGGGTGGAGTGAGACTTGAGGGACTGCATACGAGTCAGCGTTTGCCTGTACATGTTCCAGTTGGGAGAGTTCTCATTTACAGGGGCATTTGACTTGAGCCCCGCTAATCGAAACTGGCGGAGGGCGCGGTTTTTCGTGCTCCAGGACATTACAAGTGTCCAGGCCATCCCAGGCTCACTTTCCATATCACAGTACACAGGGTACCCACTGCCGGCGTCGTATATTTTGTAGATGCCACATGCTGAATGGCCACTTCTCAAATGATCCAGGCACGACCTGGGAGGAGACTTTAATTCTTCGGTTGTCTTCGATGGGCTTTTATCCTGAACAAAGAAACATTGGTTTAAATTCAGTTGTTAAAACGGCAGGCATACGGGCCTCAGAAACGGATTGGCTAGCGTCGCCAAATAAGTACGATAGCCCACTTCCGAGATATGCCTCACTTCCCACATACAAAGGAATCAATATGTGGCTACATGCATAATGCTCAGTCGTTCGTGACAAACTATAGAAGTACTGTAGTCTCAGTTGTTACGAATGACTAAGCATTATGCACGGAGCCTCGTATTGATTCCTTAAATGTATGTAGGAAGTAAGGCATATCTCGAAAGTGGGCTATCAATAACATGGTGTGGTTTTTTTTTTGGGGGGGGGGGGGGGGGGGCAGAGAGGGATTACGACGCTGTGATTTAAGGGTGCCTCGTCATGCGTGCCGTCAATCATATCTACATGGTTTAAGTAATGATTCGCCTAAGAAGTAAAGCAAAATACAATAGGCTGCGGCAAAATACAATAGGCTGCGGCAATGAGCATATTGTCACATGAAATCTTGCTACAATATGCCTTTAAGTGCTGTTTGAGATGTCCACAGTCAACGTTAGAAGCGAACATTGTCGGAAACTGTATGCTGTTGAACATGTGTACTGTGGATACGTAAAGAAACGCCATCTAGCCAATAGGAAAGGGATAAGACAAAAATATCTGAATCACAAATTTGATAACATTCCCGTGATATACGAATATATCCATAGTCAAACCGTAGTCTTATAAAAAAAAAAAAATCTAATGAAAGTGTCTTACTCTACTTAGATTGTCTTCTATTGCATTTAAGAGTATCAACCAATTCAAATACGAAAAAGAAGAATAGACAATTAAACCTTTTTACATTCTTTGCCGCTCAGCCTTCGGAGCATTAATGTTCAATTTACAGCCCTCCACGCTAAATTCAATCCTCTATGTTGCAAATGTTTAAAGAGCATATGAGCCCAATTTTTTCATCATTAAAAATCAATTCTCCATCAAGTAAATTGTTGAATCGTAAAATATTTCTTAATTTTGAGTGCTGCGTCTATGAGTTAGGTTTCTATTTCCGATATGCTAATTATGAGGCCAACCAACTTCTTTCTCCTTGTGAATGAAACTATTTCTGATTTATACAAAATATTTGGTAAAATTAGAGATACAAGGCCACACTCAAATAAAAAAAATGTTAAAAGTTCAACTATTGACTTGATGGATAATCGATTTTAATGATTAAAAGTTTGGGCTCATATGCACTTCAACAATAAAGATAACATACCGTTTTTACTATTCCATACGCCCGCCGTGTATAAATATAACAGCCATCAAGAAATACATACTGCACCAAATGACCAAGTCTTCACAGATTTAGTGAACGTGCAATAATTAACGTACAATGAATTAGATTACCTTGCACGCCACAGAGAGAAGGCTTCCAAGCCTGGTAGCATCCTGGGGTTTTGCGTCCGAAGAGGCGACGCCCTTGAAATTGAAAACAAAATTGTTAGTTACTATTTAGAAAACATTTTAAACCGCGCATGTAGAACGAGACATTTTAAAATATGAAAATCAATCGCCAGGTTTTAGCAACTCAAATTGCATAATGCGATACAGACGGTCGCTGGAAGCGAGGTACAACTGTTGTTACTTGCGCTATTCGAGTCTAATCCGAGCTAACGAAGTGATAGCAATAACACAAATATTTCAGCTGCAATTCTGTTCCAGACCTGTACTAGATTTTACATGGATTGGTTATCCATTGAAATGTGAAGTTTTCGTAGTGTTTCCTTGGCAAAAAAATTGACACTGAACATATTCCAAACTAGCAACTGAATGGATGTCCAGATTTAACTGTACAGTAAAACTTACCATGGCTATAATGATAAGGAAAATCATTTCCAGAGGAACATTCATGGTTAATCTAGAAGCCAAGAGGAAAATTCCGATTTGATGTTGTCTAACCGCGACCTGATGTCGTACTGATAAACGGTAGGCTTGATTTAATAGAACACCTTCTTTTATAGGTGTACTGATTAAAAATGTTATTGGTATGCATGTGTTGTTACACAACATTCAATGTACTGTTATTGTGTCTATAATGAGCTTATTGTACCTTGTCTTTTGAAACGAACTGTGACTTGTCATCGGATGCTTGGTAGGAATACAAAAGCGTTTACAATGACACAAATATTACAAACGCAAAGAAAGAACTAAATTACAATGTCATCCAGCATCCATGGCAACGCCTTTCCCATGGGGATCACGAGCTCAATTCATTCGTTAACGAAATGACTGTTTCCTGCAAAGGGCCTGTTACAATGTCTAAAAATTACAATGAGGTAAAATTACAGGTGAAAATTAAGGAAATATGAACAATTTGTAAAACTGAATTGAAATTAAAGTGATTGTTTTAGAAAATAAAGCGCAAATTTACCTTATAAGAACTACATGAAAGCAACAAGGGACCTTTATGATACAAAAAGGATGATTGAATGAGACGCCAAATTATTTACTAATAAGCTCTTGCTTATTACACGTGTGAAGAGGCAAACCAAACACACTTTGATACACTTGTATCAAAAATAGAACATCCGAATTTAAGCTTTCCTTAGAACTTTCTTTACCGCTAGAATTCATTGTTTTTATATATTTGTAATTTTTTTATGGGATAATTTCAACTCATTGTAGATTTTAAACTTTGTAATTTAGTTCTTTCTTTGCGTTTCTAAAAAAAATCCGATGACAGGTACAATAAGCTCATTATAGACACAATAACAGTACATTCAATGTTGTACAACGACACATGCAGACCAATGGTATTTTTAATCAGTACACCTATAAAAGAAGGTGTTCTATTAATACAAGCCTATTGTTTATCAGTACGACATCAGGTCGCGGTTAGACAACATCAAATCGGAGTTTTCTACTTGGCTTCTAGCTTAACCATGAATGTTGCTCTGGAAATGATTTTCCTTATCATTATAGCCATGGTAAGTTTACTGTAAAGTTAAATGTGGTCTCCATTCAGTTACTACTTTACGAATATTACAAGTTATGACTCAGTAATACTTCAGGTTCCGTTGGAGTACGGGTCTAGTGCAAGTTTTAATTACTTGGCTTTCCTTAATGTTTTCTCAGTTTCGACAGCTGAACAACTGGTCCAACAACGATCAGTATAGCCTTATCATTTGAGTTACAGATTTTGTTCTTCTCATCAAATCTTGCATAGTCTACAGGGGTAGTATAAAACTTTATTCTGCTTGCTACTTGCTGACTTTATTTAAATCTACGAAATCGTGTTCGATCAAAAGGCGTTCGAATAAAGAACACGAGTGAGCTAGCCGCGTTTTAAATCAAAGATATTACTTAAAGGATCATTTCCACTAGCTTGTTTTAACGAATTAATCTAGTTTTTAGATGTATCTGGAATCGATTTATCTTGGGTAGTTTTCTTTTAACATCCCAAAGGGTTATTATAAATATCACTAAATAATGTTTTTATTCCCAGGGCATAATCACCTGTTCATACGCCCAATCCCAAGAGACTGCCAAGCGTGAAAACCATCCTAAGTCGTGCCTGGATCATTTAAGAAGTGGAGATTCAACATGTGGCATCTTCAAAATCTATGACGACGCCGGTAATGGGTACCCTGTCTACTGTGATATGAAAAGCGAGGCGGGGATGGCCTGGACACTAGTGATGTCCTGGAGCATGAAAAACCGCGCCCTCAGCCAGTTTCGATCAGCGGCATTCAAGTCAAACGTCCCCGTAAATGAGAACTCTCCCAACTGGAACATGTACAGGCAGACGCTGACTCGTATGAAGTCCCTCAAGTCCCACTCCACCCACTGGAGAGCGACATGCAGCTACTCAACATATGGTGTGGACTACACGGACTACGTGAGGGCGAACTTCAAGGACTTTGACATCATGACCTTTCGCGGTTCAGGAACATGCAAGAAAGTGGAGCTGGTGAACATTCGTGGGCACCTGGGTATCCAACTGACATCTCGCTGGTGGCAAATTTCTGGCAGATACGCTCCACATATTGATAGCAGCTCCAGAGGTTGTCAGTTTGTGCCGGTGTCGGGGGCAAAATCAAGCGAAGACAGCTTTGGCTATTATCACACTATCAACCCGACGTTCCGGTGCACGGCAAGCCCTACGTCTAGCACTCAGTGGTGGTTTGGTGGCTATCTGTGAAGACGCACAAAGGAAATAAGCAGGACGTTAAAATATAGTTACCGGTATGTTGTGTAGTACCAGAAGCTGATTTGTCTAGGAACAAAACTCGAGTTTGATTTATTTTCCACTGTATCAGCTTTACAATTTAAATTCTGAAATAAACTCGTTTACAATCTAAAGTTTAACATTTGTATTGACTTATTTGTATAAGAGGCCCGCAGGCTTTGTATGACTTGCGGAGAAAATGAGACTCTAGCTAATGGAGAACCCGTGGATAAAATATTTTTTAATTATAGGTTTTAATTGAATGCCATTGCATTATCTTTGGTTTCAGAAAATAAAAATGAAATACGTTTTTGATCTTTTAACATCTTTCTAAAGCATTAATTTTGTGCTAATAAAATAAGGTAATCTAGAAGAGGTTTAAGTCTCAAATTTAGCTTGGTACGTAGATGTACATCGGAAAACACTAGCTTGGGACTCTTTTTCCGGAATTGATTTATATAATCATGCAACTGGTCATTTGTATCCATGTGGGACAGATTTCGAAAAAAGGCCACTTGAATTTGACAAACAAATAAGGAAGATCAGATTCTTATAATATTAATTTTTTTAAGCAACACAAGTATATCTTCAATGGAACAACATTTATACTGGTTGACACGAGAATCGTTTAAGGGACGGCACTCGTAACTTGGGCACGACACTAAAACTCGGTCCATTGACACGATAAACTTGAGGGATGCCCTGTCAAATTAATGCTTATCATGTACACCGGGCGCCTTGGCTTTTTTTTTAAACAAAACACTGAATTTTAACTGCTCTTACACAACCACAGGGGCTGATCAAAACTAGGACCCAGCTAACTCGTAGATCGAATTGCAATTTATCGTGTTGTAGTGCTTTCCTTTTGCAAAGGAAGTGTTTTACTTTCATCTTCTTCCTTCGGTTTAATATGATTCGGGTATTGTTCTTTCGCTTTGTTTTTTTTGAAAACATTTCTCCCCTGCGCTCGGGCCTGAATAGTCAAGTTTCTTTTTCGAAAATTACTGCTGAATGCAATGACTACAGACTCGTTTATACAGGGTTATCCTCGTTCTTAGTTACAATTCATAAATGCCAGCAAGAAGGTGGGCTATTCACAACTCAATGTATTACAGTTTCGCGTTTGGCACGTTCTTGCTAGAACATTTATGCATGTTTAACTTCAGAACGACGCTAACTCTGTATAAATTAGTCTGTAGTCATCGTATTCATCGGTAATTTTCGAATACGAAACTAATGAGTATTCGCAAAGTTTCCGATTATGGAGATTCGAAGGTTAAAGACGGCCGAGAAATCTAAGCATGTTCACTTAAAGTGCATATGAAGCGAAAATTAAGTTGATCTAATGTGAAAATGCTATCGAAATGAGGAATAATGACATTTTCCGTTTGTCAACAGCATCTCGATTCAGAGATATTCAGGTTTTTGTAATATGCAAATGAGATGACCTATGACGTCATATTGTTTGCACAGCCTGGAGACGAATCACAAAATCTTGAATAAAAATTACTGAAACTTTGGACCGACACCAAATTGGGCCAGAGTGTTTCCATGGCAACATCCTAATTTGCGCAATGATGTGTATTTTCCATAGTACCGCATATGTGCAAAGTTTTTACTGATGCACTAGTCCTGCTAAGAATAAGGCAGTCCAACGACAAGGAATGCAGAAATGTGCTAATTGTGGTATTGTTTCAATCGTCCACCTCATTGCATTAATTGGGTTCAAGATCAAAATCTATCAAGAATATTATTTGCTCTCAGATTTGAATAGTCCAATAGCCCACTTCCGCGATATGCTTTACTTGTCACGCACAAAGGTTTCAATACGATGCCCCGTGTTATATTAAATTTATTCTTTTCACGTGACAAGTAAATCATATCGCGGAAGTGGGCTATTTCGTATTCGAAAATTACCGCTGAATGCAATAACTACAGACACATGTACGCAGGGTTAGCCTCTTTCTGAAGTTAAACATTCTTAAATACCAGCGAGAAGGTGCAAAACGTGAAACTATAACAATACACATTGTTACATAGCCATAAGTTTTCCAGACACAACGCACGCTCATTGGCTGATTCAGGGTCACGTGGCAGTCATCAAATTTCAATGTTTCCCGCGCGGGCATCACATCGTGACAGAAGATGGTGTGAAATGTTTGTTTACCAAAATGTCTAGATCTTCATGAAAAGCTGACCAGTTTTCGTCGAAAGAAAGCGTTCAAAATGGAACCAGCTCCAAAGAAACAATTTACATCTTTATCAAGCGCGAGAGAGATAAATTGGTAGCTAAAAAAAGATACAAGAAAGACACAAAACGATACTAAAAATGCCGTGGCGATGCAGGCAGTTTTTTTTTTGTGTTGAAAAGCAACTTCACAAACCTCGCTCGTATCAGGTAGGTCCTGTATTTATGCACACCTTTGCCTCTAGAAAAACTTATGTCAATATAACAAATCACTTAATGACTGTCCCCTCGGGAATCAGTGAGTTTTGTTTCCCCTCGATCCTCGAAGTTCCCATCGACTCCGTCTCGGGGGAACATCGAGGATCTCAGGGAAACAAAACTCACCGTGTCCCTCGGGGCCAGTCATTAAGTGTTTAGTGTTTTCTCGCTGGTATTTATGAATGTTTAACTTCAGAATGAGGCTAATCCTGCGTACATGCGTCTGTAGTCATTGCATTCAGCGGTCATTTTCGAATAGGAAACTTGACTATTACATCTACTGAAAACTCTCATAACTTTAAATATGACGACAATTCAACGTGGAGAACATTTTAAAATTGAAAGCTTTCTTGGTTCTGATTGGACGAAATGTTTTCACACAAAAGGAAAGTAGTTTTAAAACACAGTTTCAGTGGATTTTATTTAAGAAATTTATTCTTTAAGGGTTGATGTGTGAACAATATAATATGAAAAACAACCTTGTTATGTGCCTAAAGCCTATTGCCGCTGAACAATAGAATCGTGCCTAGTTTTTACACGCATTGTTACTTACATTTACTACATAATGTGAGATCAAATGTGAGATTATCCACGCTAACCCATTCAATAATATACATACTGGTTACTAATAGGGACGTGTACTATAAAAAATATAACCAATAAAAATATCCCTATGTACGTTACATATACAATTGTATTAATTGTAACTTCTACTATAAGTATAAAAATACCTATGTTTTATTGAAAATATGTCTACCTACTATTACTTATAACTATTACTAATAATATGATGAGAAAAATCTTGCTAAAAATAATAATAAAAAATAATAAAAGGAAACGACGTATGGGATATTTGTTTGGTAAGTTTGGAGCGATTGAAAAATAAAGATGATTTTCAAAACGGTGGCATATATACATTCAACTGCATATGACCTAAATAGACATGGTAGCTGAATCTAGTACTTCAGACGAACGGGAGGCGAAGCGTATAAAAAAACACATTGAACTCCAACTGCGAAACTCACCCGATTTGATTTATAGAACCGGCTCCGCTTGATGGGCTGTAACATACGCTGCTGGGATGTTTTAGTGTTTCGAGGAAGGTCACTTGATCCTACATCAGCACAATTAGTGAAGAAATATAAACTACAATACTAAAGTAAATGGTCTCCGTGACAAACAGACTGTGGGTTGCGTGATGGTTGAGCAATTTGACAAATCAAGGACATTCCATAACCAGTAGGCAACTGAGTTTACAAAACATTTCTCCTTGTTAAAACTCTAGAAGTGATTTCTCTTGATGTGGATACATCTTTTCCACACGAAACAATGTTCGACAATTTCAAACAACGTTTTGCAAATCTTTGGTCCAAAATATTTAACGTGATTTGTAAAATTCATTAATAATTCATAAGGATGCTAACCAATCCAAACGCAGCATTCGAGTCACGTGGATACCTATGTATATCCCCATACAGTATCAGTAAGTAAAAGCACGGGGAGGGTTTGAATAGACTACGTAATGGTAATTAGCTTTTTAACATTAGTATTGTGTAATTTTGATACAGAACACTAATTAACCTGATTACCATTCGGTAATAATTTGATATAAGCATCTCAAGTTTAAATTCTATTATATTTACTTTACAGTATTTAATAGAGCAACAGCCAAAATGAAAAGCAAATGTACGTGTAGGCAGTATTTCTAAGGCTAGAACATCTTGTTAGAATAAACCATAACATAAATAGTGCAATTATTTAAAACTGGATTTGTGCAAATATTTTGAGTTACTCTCTGGCATTGACAGATTTGCTGAAACTTCGTCTGACAAATCAAATAAATCTTTAAAAAATATCATCTCCCGTACTTCCGCTTGTTTTTTATGTTTTCTAACCAATACGAGGAAATATATTGTCTTACCTTCGATCAGCTTTGACTAGGATATTGAAATGGTCTTCGCATTTTACCTCCGCCAAATAACGTTTAAGCGCACATGTCAGTAAATACAAAGTCCGGGGGAGACCGGCCACCACTTAGATTAGTAACTTCAACAATAAATTTAGAAAGCCAAAAGTTCAATGTCTTTGCCGACATTTCTTCGATTCTACAAGTCAAATCTTGTATGCCGTCTATACGTTCACCGCGTGAAAACCCAGCGTTCTTGTTCTCTCTAAAGTCTGTTGCCACTCCTCAAAAACCTTAACCGCCCACTTCGTGTTGTACTGTTCTTAGGGCAAAGAAACTTCATGTTTTAAACTTTTCGGAGGTCGAAAACATGAGTCTGCCATCACGCTCCAAATCAACTTGAAATGCAAATGATTTGTACTAACCCAAACCGTTACCACCTATCGTCGATAATGAAAACTAACTGCTGCATTCATACCAATGCCAATGACGGACTGAGTAAGAACAAAAGTTGTTACGATTTCCCTTGAGAATTGAAAAGACTTCTTATTCATGTTAACTGACAACTGAATATAAAGCGGCTCTCCATTGTAAATACCCATACAGATTGTCCGCTCATATTGTATCTATCACATGTTGCACATAATCATAGACTTGACCAATCAAAATCAGTACCGCGATTTTCGGTAGTGACGTCACCGGACGGCATTAGCGACTAGTGAATTCAGAAGTCTCTCTCTCTTGGACCCTGGAACGAGCTGAGGAGAGGAATTTGTGGAACGGAAAATTGCCAAAAAGACAAAATAATGAGGACAAGTGCATGGGACAAACTAAGTACTATGTTAGAAAAGTAATTATCCGGCCTTTGATACGATATATGTATAAATTGGGAAAGAATGACTTGTGTATAAGCCTCTGTGTCGTGATTATCGTTTAGAGACTTTGAAAGAACACAAAAACTGTTTGATTGTTTGTTTATCTTTCCTGATTAGAATCAATTAGTTAATATCCTTTGTGGCCAGCCGCACATACCTTTACGCTTATCTCATACCTTAGGAATGTTTACGCAGATCGATAGCTCTTTTTCAGTAGCACTTTTGTGAGTCACGGAGAGAGTAAAGGTCATAGGAGTGGTGGAGATTCTAGAAATTTTCTTGGAGTTATTTTCTTGGAGTTTACCTTTAAGCCCCGGAGTCAAAATCAGATGTAAGTTACACTTGTAAATATTACGGCTTTGTGATCTGTAGCTTTAGTTGTATAGTTTTGCTCCCTTTAAACTAAGATAATTATGCCTTTGTTGTAGTTTTCACCGCACGTGATGTATGTAATTGGTTCAACTTGGTTCTAATAAACGCCGTTAAATCTTGCTGTTCCTACTGTACTTCACGGTGGTTGAACTTCCCGATCTCCAGTACACAACACCCCGTGTCTGCGGTACTGGGAACGCGACACTCTGTATTAATGGTTTTTGCAGTAATGCAATCAGGTGCATGGTTATACTGGAGGGAAAAATATCTTAATTCATATATTTAAAGGTAGTTGTACGAGATCGATAGTGTCATTAGCAGAACCCGTTTGTAAATGCTATTTTCCACCTCCAATTGATTGCTGATCTTTCTAAAACAGCGTTTTTAAAGAAAGCTTGCTCTCCAGCATCCATGGCAACGCTTTTCCCATGGGGATCACGAGCTCAATTCATTCGTTAACAAAGTATTATATCAGCACGCGACTGTTTTCTGCTAAAGGCCTATTACCTTTTTAACTCGTGGATGCACGCATGTGCAGTAACCCTAGAGGGTGAAAATCCATGCAGTAGTTCTACTACAACTGGAGAATTCAGTGAAGAAAATGTGCCATTTCAGTCGTTTAATTCGCAAGTAATATAAATCCGCATGATCCCAATATCATATTAATAGCGACGAGAAATAAGCATTTCCGGTTTCGGCCAGTTGAATAAATGGCTTCCTTTATCATTCTGTTTTGCTGGGTTTGCAAAAAAATATCGCGAGATTGTTTTTAGAATTGAAAACAGACAGAACATATGGCAGAAGAGTCATACCCTGGCATACAAATGTATAAGACTGCAAGGCTGTCTCTGTATATGTTACCTTTAACTGCTACACAAGCATTCAGCGAAGCTAATCTCGTCACACACTACGCACCTATAGGCTCTGCCAACAATGTCCACAATAACACAACACAAAATAGCTCACTGACCATCCACGAGTTGGTCTTAGGGGCCCTATGTGTTTTGTAGTTTTACGTTACAGATTGTACCTTTTTTTCTTAGCGGAGTTACATTCGCGTTCTTTTGCTTTTTTTGTTTTTGTTTTTTGTCCAATACATAATTTTGTAAACCGTTAGGGCGATCTACTACTGTATGCAGTAGGTCATATTTCTAAATGTTCGTTTAAAATGAAAAATGTGAATAAACCTTATTAAATTATTGTGCTTTACACCACAATTCCAGGACATTCTTTTTATAAATAGTTCGTTAAGAAACAAAAATATTTGAACGGTTCATTCGATTAGAAAATGATTCAATGAAAAGCAATCAGAGAACTTCGCTATTGTTTTAATGTGAAGCTAGATATGTTTCGATAAAATAACTTTTAATACCACTCTGAAATAAACTAAAGTATTTTTTTAAAGTCATTTCTTTCTGGGTTAAATGGCATTGGTTAATCAATGTCTGGAGGACTGATCATCGCTCGTAAAGTTTAACGACCACTCGGGCCAATGATTAACCCTTACTCGTGCAATAGCTTTATGCAGTGAAACTAACTTGTGCGTCAAATCTTAACATCTTGTATTGGTTTCGTCACTGGACTCCTCCTTCGCACAGACAGCACACCCGATTATATTTTTTTGAAAATCGTGAATTGAAATTAAAGTAATTGTTTTAGAGAGAAAAACGTAATCAGAACTGCAACAATGGACCTTGATGACACAAAACACGATGGTCCGAAGAAGCAAAATTATTTCACAACTTGCTTATCACACTTGTATTGAAGTCGTTTCTGTATTACAATATTCTCTAATCGTCACACTGAAACGAAATTTTGTCCTAAAAAGGTCTAATGAAAGACCCGAATTTGATTTTAATATAGAATTACATAATTAAATTAAAGCTTTTCATCATGTAATTTGAACTGATCGTATATTTTAGACATTATAATTTGGTTATTTCTTTGCGCTTCTAATATTTATTTCAATATAAATGTCTATTCTATTTCTATCAATCATACGATGACAGGTCATGCCAGAAGACAAGGTACAATAAGCTCATTATTGACACAATAACATTACATTGAATGTTGTACAACAACACATGCAGACCAATGGTATTTGTAATCAGTACACCTATAAAAGAAAGCGTTCAAGGCTCTCGTTTATCAGTACGACGTCAGGTCGCGGTTAGACAACATCAAGAGAGTTTCCCCGTTGGCTTCTAGATTAACCATGAATGTTGCTCTGGAAATGATCTTCCTTGTCATTATAGCCATGGTAAGTTCGCTGTACAGTTAAATGTAAACTTCTAAACATTTGGTACTTTTTAGTATGTTCAGTGTGTATTATTGTACAAACATTTCATATTCTAATGGATAACTAATCAACGTAAAATCTAGTACAGGGGCCAACACCATATTTAAAACATCTAGTACACGTGTAGTTTACGAGTCTTGCAATTGTTTTCAGGAGTACTAGTTTAAAGAATGCCAGAGTTGTAAAATACACCTGTAAAACTTTTATGCGTATTGACCGCAGGTCAGAAACAGAGTTTAGAGGTTTTTATTGCTAGTACTTCGTTAGCTCGGATTAGACTAGACTGTCCCTCGCTTCTAGCGACGGTCAATATCGCCTTCTCAAATGTGAGTTGTTAAAACCTGCACGGTGACTGATTTTTCATATTTTAAAATATCTCGTAACATGCATGCGGCGTAGTATAAAATGTTTATCGTGAAATAGTACTTATCCAAGGTTATTACAGACTTTTGTTGCATTTTATATCGAGTATGGCTATGCTTATATTCAAATGTACGTGTAAAATATTATATTTATGGACACTAACTCCAGTTCTCATTTTCAAGGGGGCCACCTCTACAGACGCTACTAAGCTTGGAAACCCTCTCGCTGTGGCTTGTAAGGTAATCAAATTCAGTCTAGTTTGATGTATCGCAGGTTTTCAAAAACATTTGGAGCATTTGGTTCATACAGTCGGGAGGTTATTGCTAATCTATTGACGGGCCATATTTATTGTTTTGTTGCTCTACTTATCCTGTATCATAGCATACATGTACTGCTGATCTTTACATGCATCGTGCAATATGGATTTTTCAGCATGGATGGCTATTTACACACGGAAGGCCAGTAAAAACGGCATCTATATTTGTAAACGTTCAACGTAAAGGATTGCATTTTGATTTAATTTTGGTGGGCGGGGGACTGCAAAGCATAAGCTCTTGTTAAATTTTAGTTTTCTCTTCAGTTTTAAAGATATCATCCTAAAACATGTGCTGTTTGCAGACAAAGATATTTCGGTGGTATTTTCTTTGCTAGTTTCATTACTATCTTTCAATACTAGCATTACTTTAGCATTTACATTTGTAATATCTTTCTTATAATTTATTATCTCTAAAAAAACAATATCTTGTATAGGCCTTAGAGTTGTGAAATACTGTTTAATGCAATTTTATCTAGTTGTAAAACAGTTTGGTATTATGACTGAATTTAGTGATGTTTTTGAAACGTGTTGTTATATATATATACACACACTTAGAATAGAGCCCTTTTGAGAATACGCATTATTGACAAAACGCACTTGTATGAGAAAGTTCTCACTTTTCTTTCAATGGGCAGCTTCATTTATATTCGTCAGAAGTATATGGAGTTTAATTGGTGTACATGTTAAAATTTAGGCCAAATGTTTTTATGAAGGGTATTTCATAGTATCATCTCTAATGTGCCGTTATCCTCTCGCCAATATTTCTTAAAATTTGAGTACAAAAGAAGACTTACTTATTTGTGTCGACGCTAGCCATGGCGTTGTTGGATTCCATATGTTTAACTTATGGAAAATAATATTTTTTTCATTCAGGATAAAAACCCATCGAAGACAACCGAAGAATTAAAGTCTCCTCCCAGGTCGTGCCTGGATCATTTGAGAAATGGAGAATCCACATGTGGCATCTACAAAATATACGACGACGCCAGTAATGGGTACCCTGTGTACTGTGACATGGAAAGTGAGCCTGGGATGGCCTGGACACTAGTAATGTCCTGGAGCACGAAAAACCGCGCTCTACGCCAGTTTCGATCAGCGGCGTTCAAGGTAAACGACCCAGTAAATGAGAACTCTCCTAACTGGAGTATCTACAGGCAAACACTACCCCGTATGCAGTCCCTCAAGTCCGACTCCACCCACTGGAGAGCGACATGCAGCTACCCAACACACGCTGTGGACTACACAGACTATGTGAGGGCGAACTTCAAGGACTTTAACATCATGACCTTTCGCGGTTCGGGAACATGCAAGAAAGTGGAGCTGGTGAACATTCGTGGGCACTTGGGTATCCAACTGACATCTCGCTGGTGGCAAGGCAGCTACACTCCACATATTGATAGCAGCTCCAGAGGTTGTCAGTTTGTGCCGGTGTCGGGGGCAATATCAAGCGAAGACAGCTTTGGCTATTATCATGCTATCAACCCGAAGTTCCGGTGCACGGCAAGCCCTACGTCCAGCACTCAGTGGTGGTTTGGTGGCTATCTGTGAAGACTCACCCAGGAAATGACCAGGCCGTTGAAACGTAGATTTGTAGCTTATTTGTCTGGAAACAAGGCCTGAGTTTGACTTATTGCCCACTCTATCTATTGTCTTTAGTATTTATATTCTGAAATAAACTTAATCTTAACTTCACATTATATTTTCATTGACTGATTTGCATCCTCACAGAAAAGGCATTGGATGACTCACGGAATTGATAAAAAAAACTGGCCTTATTCAATAGAAAACCCGTGGATAAAATGTCCATTATGATTAGCAAATATCCCTATCCACACGGTGAACTCCTTTTTATAGGACTGCTTCAGTTCCTGGATTTGCCGATCCTCCTAAGTTTCAAGGTTTTCGAGTTTTCGAGTTGTCGTTGCTCTAAACTAAGTTTTCTTACAAATATTGTAGGGGTACAGCTGGAACGTTCACCACTACTGTTCTTGGTCGGGTTTTTCCGGTAAGACTACAAAAACAATCCCGAATTATAGCCGAAGTTGATCTACCGAAATTTGACACCAGTTAGCGATAACGATACGGCTTCGTTGTGAAATCTCACGCGATCTTCATCCTTTTCTGAAGATAAGAATGATTAATTTTCACATTTGGGTTAATAACAATGGTTTTCGCTTTATAAAAAAATGGGTCCAGGATTTCAACTAAACAGTAGCGATGGGTTATTTTACTTAATCCGTGAAGATATAGGAGGATATTACATGAGCGCATGAACGAACTAGTAAGATTTTTCATCAATACGTAAAGATAAATACAGATTCAATCACTTCCTACAAACGGCTAAAACTATTTGAAAGCCAGTCGTATTTTCAAAAGTGATATCACTTTTTAGAAAGAAATATACACTGGTATTTTAATGAAAATTATATATTAACTTAGCCTAAGACACTTGGACTCTATTTCACTATTAGATGCAGACTATATATACTATTAGATGCAGATATTAATTTGTATCACGGGGTAAGTAAAACTACGTGGAATCTCTTACCCAAATTTAATATCCTAAACTGTTATTTCGCATTCAGTTAACCATTATCATAAATACAGAGCAGGTATCCTATACGCTAGACAGGAAACTAATTGACATGGTAATCAAATTTAAAACTGGAAACTTGTTCGATAGTCGTTTAGCGTAGTGATTTACAACGTTTGCATTACATGCACGAGATCCAGGAATCCTCGTAAAGCGTTTCCTATCCGTATTGGTGAGAATTCGTTGTTTACCTGTAACCTGGAAACTTGTTTTTGAAATGGTTAGGGTAAGTTTTATAGTTAGGGTTTATGTTCCTTTTTAACTCGTGGATGTGCCCAAGCGCAGAACACTAGTTATTAGGGTTTGTGAGTTCGAGCTAATTTATTTATCGTTTTATGGTGTGTTCTTCGTTTCTTTCTGTGTACAACGGGGACTCTCCGTTGGCTGTCCGAATAGTTTTCGATTTTCCGAAGATGTATTGACGGAGGGGACTCTCAATTGGCGTTCCGAATAGCTACATATAGAATAGTAATTAAGTATAACGTGTATGGTTAGCTAGAGTTTAAAACGATTGATTACAAACACGGAGTTTGAGCTTGAATAGAGATAATGATCTTACAGTCCGAAAATCTAAGTTAAAGTCGTGTGATGCATGGTTTGAAAGTTTGTTTGCCCCAGTTTGTTTTTGGCTTAAGTAAGTCTATGTTCTTGTGGTCGAAGGTTCACCGTTAAGTAAAATATATTTGTTTGTTTTGTGTCTAGCTTGTTAACATTTTATGTTTACGGATATGTATTAACGTAGTTTTACTTTCCTTTAGAACCGTGGGTTATGGTGAACAAATGGTTGTGGTATAAAAGACTATGGCCTACACGTGTATTATGGGTACATTGTTTTTCGCGAAACATTCCCAAATACGCAAACGTACTTAAAATTAGAAACCGTAGGTTACCCGCCTCCGGGTTAGCTCAGTGGTTATAAGCTCCGGTCTGACGAACGCGAGGTCGCGGGTTCAAACCCCGGCCAAACCAACACAAAGGATATTAAAATAACTGAAGAAGCGGTGCTGTCTTTGTGAAATACTCGTTAACGAACTGCAAATGGTTAGACCTTCACGTCTTCTGATAGGTCGTAAAATCGTAGGTCCGACATCGGCCTTAAATTCATCATTCTCACCAGACTGTCGCAACAACTACTTTTATTTGTACCAGAGTTAACACAGATTTACATGAATGGAATACAATTAGCGAATTAGGGTACAGGAATAACCTGGAATAACCATGAGGGCTAACCAAGCCAGGCAACCCGTTTATAGAGTAGCCAAAAATTGTAGGCCAGTACAACAACACATATAAGGAAGAAATAAAATACAAACAAGCAAGCCCTACGTCCAGTACTCAGTGGTGGTTTGGTGGCTATCTGTGAAGACTCGCCCAGGAAATATTCAGGCCTTTAGGACTTAGATATATAGCTGATTTGTATGGAAACTGAAGGCCTGACTTTGATTTATTGCCCACTGTGTCTATCGTCTTTAGTATTTACATTCTGAAATAAACAGTTAATTCTAAACTTCACATTTTCATATGACTCGTGGAATTGTTACAAAAAGTGCCCTACCTATATAAAACCCATGGTTAAATGGTCTATTATGCTTTAGCCAACATCCCGAATGTCGCACCGGATTGCTCCAATCCCTCTATTTTCCGTTCCTCGTAAGTTTCAAAGTTTTTTGGTGGTTGTTGCTCTAAATCCTAACTAAATCTAAACTCCTCATTTTCCCATAGAAATATTGTAGGTTCACCAGTAGTTCTTTGTCTAGTTTAACCGAAACCCTATTTATATCCGAAGTTTATATATACCAAAATTTGATACGAACGATAACTAAGACCGCTTTGTTGTTAAATCTCCGGCGATCTTCATCCTTTTATGAAGATAGAAATTGGTTTCTAAAAGATAATACTCAGAGTTCGAGATTAATGTAGAGAGGTTTTCGCCTCAAAAAAAATATTTTTGGTTCAGGATTTCAACTAAACTAGTAGCGATAAGTGATATCTCTTAGCCAAATTTATTGTTATTTCGCATTCAATTTATTATTATCTTAAAAAACTCCTGAATTTTTAAACTCGCCAATTTAAACAATACCTAAATACTGGCCACGTATGCTATACGCTACAATGCAAACTAATTTACATGGTAATCAACTTTTAAAGTAGACACTGATCGAGCGATAGTCGTTTAGCGTAGTGATTTACAACGTTTGCATTACATGCACGAGATCCAGGAATCCTCAAATCTTTTCCTCTCCGATTTGGTGAGAATTCATTGTTTACCTGCGAACCACCTGGGAACTTGTTTTGGAAATGGTTACGATAAGTTTTATTTGGGGTTAGGGTTTGTGTTCATTTATAGTGATTTAGCTACACATTTACCACATTTTTCCGACATCTTTAAAATTACAAATTAGCATATTAACAGTGTTTTAGTACAATCAAGCGCATCATAGTTAATAGAGTGGAATGGTTATGAAACCCGGCAAACTTCAAAGGGGCTAACAAAGGCGCTGCGATTTATGTTGGAAGGGGGCAAGACAAAATATTGTGCAGGGTCATAGCTCATTAGCGTCCCCTGAACGACTGAACTCACACGTTTCTATTGGCTGATTGATTAATACATTGGAATTTCTATTGTGTTTTGTGCAGGGTCACGGTTGAAAAAAGCTAACAAAGACATATAACAAAGAAGGTCGCTGGGTTTCATAACCATAACCATATAGTCTTGTTGGGTTTGCCAAAAAATATTGTGGTATTGTTTTCAGAATTGAAAACAGACAGAACATATGGCAGCACAATAATGCCCTGACATACATGAAGACTGTAAGGCTGACGTTCTCTGTATGTTATCTTCAACTGGTTCACAGCTATTCAGCGAAACTATATAATCTCGTCACACACTACACACATATAGGCTCTGTCAACAACGTCCACAATAACACAACACAAAATAGCTCACTGAGCATCCACGAGTTGCCCTTAGGGGCCCCATGTTTACTAGCCTTGTGGCCTATTATTGAATTCCCTAGTCGTGTATCTATTTGTAGTATCCACGATTAACTGTTCAAGCTGAAGACACAAATAAAGTTATTAATAGTACTACTAGAGAAATACGTTCACTCAAGTATTAAACTGAAACATAATTAGTCAATAGACGTCCAATCCTGGCCTCTCTTTCGGTCGCTCCTAAGACTGGAAGCGGCGGGAAAGCGCATTAAGTATATTTTGCATGTGCATTATCAAAGCTGCCCAATCGGATATCAATCATAAACATGGACTTATTTCAATCATTCACTTCTTTTAGACCATTGTGTCATTAGGGAAACATTAATCCCTATTCAAATCAATACAACGAAGCCACATGGAACACACAAACTCCTGTGCTTTCCTTTGATCTCCGCTTTCCGCTTTGCCCTTTCTAACAGACTTCGTTGATTGAAAAAGGAAAAACATCTAGTGAAGATTATACACAAGTTGCAAGGCTTTTTATGCAAGCATACAGACTACGCGTCGATTCAGAGTTTTTAACACTTGCGTAGAGTTGAACAGAACTAGCCGCGACACTTTTATCAATATCTTGACTTCTGAAAAGACCGAGAAGCTTGAATAATAGCTCATTTAAAAGATGAAATCGTGTAGAATATGTTTTCATACTTGATGTCGATGTGATTTGAACATTACCGTGAGATATTCTTATTTTAACTAAAGCGTCCTAGTTTGAAAGTAGGGACTTTAAGATACGACGACGGAGGTTTCTATTTTTGGGAGATCAGTATCAGAACTTGGCATGATAAGTAATAAAGTCCTAGACTTCATTTACGAAAATCATGGCCACAGAATAACGGAATGGAATGACACTATTCTCAATCGAAACGCACTACAAACGTATGCTGATGCAGTTTTCAACATTGGGGGTAGCCCTGGATAACTATTTTGGTTTCGTTGATGGGACAATCCGTCCAATTTGTCGTCCAAGCCGAAATCAAAGGATCGTGTATAACGGACACAAGAGAGTCCACGCTCTCAAGTTCCAGTCAGTAGCTCTACCAAATGGATTAATCGCAAATTTATTTGGCCTCGTAGGTAATGTATCGTAATATATTGGGTGTTGTATCGAAAAAAAAAACATTGAAAAGGAAGAGAATTTACGACCCACTATAAACAATAAAATGTCCATGCTATTTAAATCCATAGAAGAAAAGAGGCACGATGCAAGGGCCGGATACCGGTCACCACTTAGATTAGTAACTTCAGCAATAAATTTAGAAAGCCAAAAGTTCAATGTCTTTGCCGACATTTCTTCGATTCTACAAGTCAAATCTTGTATGCCGTCTACGTTCACCGCGTGAAAACCCAGCGTTCTTGTTCACTCTAAAGTCGGTTGCCACTCCTCAAAAACCTTAACCGCCCACTTCGTGTTGTACTGTTCTTAGGGCAAAGAAACTTCATGTTTTAAACTTTTCGGAGGTCGAAAACGTGAGTCTGCCATCACGCTCCAAATCAACTTGAAATGCAAACGATTTGTACTAACTTAAACCGTTACCTCCTATCGTCGCTAATGAAAACTAACTGCTGCATTCATACCAATGCCAATGACGGACTGAGTAAGAACAAAAGTTGTTAAGATTTCCCTTGAGAACTGAAAATACTTCTTATTCATGTTAACTGACAACTGAATATAAAGCGGCTCGCCATTGTAAATACCCATACAGATTGTCCGCTCATATTGTATCTGTCACATGTTGCACATAATAATAGACTTGACCAATCAAAATCAGTACCGCGATTTGCGGTAGTGACGTCACCGGACGGCATTAGCGACTAGTGAATTCAGAAGTCTCTCTCTCTCTTGGACCCTGGAACGAGCTGAGGAGAGGAATTTGTGGAACGGAAAATTGCCAAAAAGACAAAATAATGAGGACAAGTGCATGGGACAAACTAAGTACTATATTAGAAAAGTAATTATCCGGCCTTTGATATATGTATAAATTGGGAAAGAATGACTTGTGTATAAGCCTCTGTATTAATGGCTTTTGCAGTAATGCAATCACGTGGTTATACTGGAGGGCAAAAATATCTTAATTCATATATTTATAGGTAGTTGTACGAGGTCGATAGTGTCATTAGCAGAACCCGTTTGTAAATGCTATTTTCCACCTCCAATCGATTGCTGATCTTTCTAAAACAGCGTTTTTTACTGAAGAAAGCTTGCCCTCCAGCATCCATGGCAACGCCTTTCCCTTGGGGATCACGAGCTCAATTCATTCGTTAACAAAGTATTATATCAGCACGTGACTGTTTTCTGCTAAAGGCCTATTACCTTTTTAACTCGTGGATGCACGCATGTGCAGTAACGCTAGAGGGTGAATATCCATGCGGTAGTTCTACTACAACTAGAGAATTCAGTGAAGAAAATGTGCCATTTCAGTAGTTTAATTCGCAAGTAATATAATCCCGCATGATCCCAATATCATATTAATAGCGACGAGAAATAAGCATTTCCGGTTTCGGCCAGTTGAATAAATGGCTTCCTTTATCGGTTTGCAAAAAATATTGCGAGATTGTTTTTAGAATTGAAAACAGACAGAACATATGGCAGCAGAGTCATACCCTGGCATACAAATGTATAAGACTGCAAGGCTGTCTCTGTCTGTTACCTTTAACGGCTATACAAGCATTCAGCGAAGCTAATCTCGTCACACACTACGCACCTATAGGCTCTGCCAACAATGTCCACAATAACACAACACAAAATAGCTCACTGACCATCTGCGAGTTGCTCTTAGGGGCCCTATGTGTTTTACGTTACAGATTGTACCTTTTTTTCTTAGCGGAGTTACATTCGCGTTCTTGTGTTTTTTTGTTTGTTTTTTTGTCCAATACATAATTTTGTAAACCGTTAGGGCGATCTACTACTGTATTTTGTATGTCATATTTCTAAATGTTCGTTTAAAATGAAAAATGTGAATAAACCTTATTAAATTATTGTGCTTTACACCACAATTCCAGGACATTATTTTTATAAATAGTTCGTTATGAAACACAAATATTTGAACGGTTCATTGGATTAGAAAATGGTTCAATCAAAATCAATCAGAGAACTTCGCTATTGTTTTAATATGTGAAGCTAGATATGTTTCTATAAAAGAACTTTTAATACCACTCTGCAATAAACTTGAAAAAGTTATTTCTTTCTGGGTTAAATGGCATTGGTTAATCAATGTCTGGAGGATCGATCATCGCTCGTAAAGTTTAACGACCACTCGGGCCAATGATTAACCCTTACTCGTGCAATCGCTTTATGCAGTGAAACTAACTTGTGCGTCAAATCTTAACATCTTGTATTGGTTTCGTCACTGGACTCCTCCTTCGCACAGACAACACACCCGATTTTTGTTTTTTTGAAAATCGTGAATTGAAATTAAAGTAATTGTTTTAGAGAGAAAAACGTAATCAGAACTGCAACAATGGACCTTGATGACACAAAACATGACGGTCCGAAGAAGCAAAATTATTTAGTAACTTGCTTATCACACTTGTATTTAAGTCGTTTCTGTATTACGATATTCTCTAATCGTCACACTGAAACGAAATTTTGTCCTAAAAAGGTCTAATGAAAGATCCGAATTCGATTTTAATATAGAATTACATAATTTTATTTCCCACTAACCGCTTTTTATCATGTAATTCGAACTGATCGTATATTTTAGACATTATAATTTGGTTATTTCTTTGCGCTTCTAATATTTATTTCAATATAAATGTCTATTCTATTCCTATCAATAATTAGACAACATCAAGAGAGTTTCCCCGTTGGCTTCTAGATTAGCCATGAATGTTGCTCTGGAAATGATCTTCCTCGTCATCATAGCCATGGTAAGTTCGCTGTACAGTTAAATGTAGACCTCTAAACATTTGCTACTTTTTAGTATGTTCAGTGTGTATTATTGTACAAACATTTCAGATTCTAATGGATAACTAATGAACGTAAAATCTAGTACAGGGGCCAACACCATATTTAAAACATCTAGTACACGTGTAGTTTACGAGTCTTGCGATTGTTTTCAGGAGTACTAGTTTAAAGAATGCCAGAGTTGTAAAATACACCTGTAAAACTTTTATGCGTATTGACCGCAGGTCAGAAACCGAGTTTAGAGGTTTTTATTACTAGTACTTCGTTAGCTCGGATTAGACTCGACTGTCCCTCGCTTCTAGCGACGGTCAATATCGCCTTCTCAAATGTGAGTTGCTAAAACCTGCACGGTGACTGATTTTTCATATTTTAAAATATCTCGTAACATGCATGCGGCGTAGTATAAAATGTTTATCGTGAAATAGTACTTATCCAAGGTTTTTACAGACTTTTGTTGCATTTTATATCGAGTATGGCTGTGCTTATACTCAAATGTACGTGTAAAATATTATATTTATGGACACTAACTCCAGTTCTCATTTTCAAGGGGGTCACCTCTACATACGCTACTAAGCTTGGAAACCCTCTCGCTGTGGCTTGTAAGGTAATCAAATTCAGTCTAGTTTGATGTATCGCAGGTTTTCAAAAACATTTGGAGCATTTGGTTCATACAGTCGGGAGGTTATTGCTAAACTATTGACGGGCCATATTTATTGTTTTGTTGCTCTACTTATCCTGTATCATAGCATACATGTACTGCTGATCTTGACATGCATCGTGCAATATGGATTTTTCAGCATGGATGGCTATTTACACACGGAAGGCCAGTAAAAACGGCATCTATATTTGTAAACGTTGAACGTAAAGGATTGCATTTTGATTTAATTTTGGTGGGCGGGGTACTATAAAGCAAAAGCTCCTTGTTAAATTTTAGTTTTCTCTTCGGTTTTAAAGATATCATCCTAAAACATGTGCTGTTTGCAGACAAAGATATTTCGGTGGTATTTTCTTTGCTAGTTTCATTACTATATTTCAATACTAGCATTACTTTAGCATTTACATTTGTAATATCTTTCTTATAATTTATTCTCTAAAAAAAACAATATCTTGTATTGGCCTTACGAGTTGTGAAATACTGTTTAATGCAATTTTATCTAGTCGTAAAACAGTTTTGTATTATGACTGAATTTAGTGATGTTTTCGAAACGTGGTGTTGTTATATATATCTTTTCACTTAGAATAGAGCCCTTTTGACAATACGCACTTGTCTGAGAAAGTTCTTACTTTTCTAGATCTTTCAATGGGCAGCTTCATTTATATTCGTCAGAAGTAGTATGGAGTTTAATTGGTGTACATGTTAAAATTTAGGCTAAATGTTTTTATGAAGGTTATTTCATAGTATCATCTCTAATGTGCCGTTATCATCTCGCCAATATTTCTTAAAATTTGAGTACAAAAGAAGATTTACTTATTTGTGTCGACGCTAGCCATGGCGTTGTTGGATTCCATATCTGTTAACTTATCGAAAATAATATTTTATTTCATTCAGGATAAAAACCCATCCAAGACAACCGAAGAATTAAAGTCTCCTCCCAGGTCGTGCCTGGATCATTTGAGAAATGGAGAATCAACATGTGGCATCTACAAAATATACGACGACGCCAGTAATGGGTACCCTGTGTACTGTGATATGGAAAGTGAGCCTGGGATGGCCTGGACACTAGTGATGTCCTGGAGCACGAAAAACCGCGCTCTACGCCAGTTTCGATCAGCGGCGTTCAAGCTAAACGACCCAGTAAATGAGAACTCTCCCAACTGGAGTATCTACAGGCAAACACTACCTCGTATGCAGTCCCTCAAGTCCCACTCCACCCACTGGAGAGCGACATGCAGCTACCCAACACACGCTGTGGACTACACAGACTATGTGAGGGCGAACTTCAAGGACTTTAACATCATGACCTTTCGCGGTTCGGGAACATGCAAGAAAGTGGAGCTGGTGAACATTCGTGGGCACTTGGGTATCCAACTGACATCTCGCTGGTGGCAAGGCAGCTACTTTCCACATATTGATAGCAGCTCCAGAGGTTGTCAGTTTGTGCCGGTGTCGGGGGCAATATCAAGCGAAGACAGCTTTGGCTATTATCACAGTATCAACCCGAAGTTCCGGTGCACGGCAAGCCCTACGTCCAGCACTCAGTGGTGGTTTGGTGGCTATCTGTAAGACTCACCCAGGAAATGACCAGGCCGTTGAAACGTAGATTTGTAGCTTATTTGTCTGGAAACAAGGCCTGAGTTTGACTTATTGCCCACTCTATCTATTGTCTTTAGTATTTAGATTCTGAAATAAACTTAATCTTAACTTCACATTACATTTTCATTGACTGATTTGTATCCTCACTGAAAAGGCATTCGATGACTCACGGAATTGATAAAAAAAAACTGTCCTTACTCAATAGAAAACTCGTGGATAAAATGTCAATTATGATTAGCAAATATCCCTATCCACACGGTAAACTTCTTTTTATAAGACTGCTTCAGTTCCTGGATTTGCCGATCCTCGTAAGTTTCAAGGTTTTCGAGTTGTCGTTGCTCTAAACTAAGTTTTCCTACAAATATTGTAGGGGTACAGCTGGAACGTTCACCACTACTGTTCTTGGTCGGGTTTTTCCGGTAAGACTGCAAAAACAATCCCGAATTATAGCCGAAGTTGATCTACCGAAATTTGACACCAGTTAGCGATAACGATACGGCTTTGTTGTGAAATCTCACGCGATTTTCATCCTTTTCTGAAAATAGGAATGATTAATTTTCACATTTGGGTTAATAACAAATGGTTTTCGCTTTATAAAAAAATGTGCCCAGGATTTCAACTAAACAGTAGCGATGGGTTATTTTACTTAATCCGTGAAGATATAGGAGGATATTACATGAGCGCATGAACGAGCTGTAAGATTTTTCATCAATACGTAAAGATAAATACAATCACTTCCTATAAACGGCTAAAAATATTTGAAAGTCTGTCGTATTTTCAAAAGTGATATCACTTTTTAGAAATAAATATACACTGGTATTTGAATGAAAATTATATATTAACTTAGCCTAAGACACTTGGACTCTATTTCACTATTAGATGCAGACTATACTATTAGATGCAGATATTAATTTGTATCACGGGGTAAGTAAAACTACGTGGAATCTCTTACCCGAATTTAATATCCTAAACTGTTATTTCGCATTCAGTTAACCATTATCATAAATACAGAGTACGTATCCTATACATGCATCGGGAGTTCCGAACTTCCGGTTGGATCACACTGCATTCTGGGTAGGTGGGCTCAGAAAAGTGGGCATCAACTTCCAGAGCGGCCATATTGGATTTGAGCGCAGTCAACTTGGAAACTTTATTAATCAGATTAATCCCGTTCTAAAGCTTAAACATCGACTAAGAACTCCCAACTGAAGAATCTGTAAAGGTAAGATATTCCGTGTATTAGGTAGTAAGTTTTTGAACTTGCAAAGGAGCAAATATTGACTGCACTCAAATCCAATATGGCCGATCTAGAAGTTCTGAGCCCACCTACCCAGAATGCAGTGTGATCCAACCGGAAGTCCGGAACTCCTGATGCATGAATACGCTAGACAGGAAACTAATTGACATGGTAATCAAATTTAAAACTGGAAACTTGTTCGATAGTCGTTTAGCGTAGTGATTTACAACGTTTGCATTACATGCACGAGATCCAGGAATCCTCGTAAAACCTTTCCTATCCGTATTGGTGAGAATTCGTTGTTTACCTGTAACCTGGGAACTTGTTTTTGAAATGGTTAGGGTAAGTTATATAATTAGGGTTAGGGTTTATGTTCCTTTTTAACTCGTGGATGCGCGCAAGCGCATGCGCAGAACACGAGTTATTAGGGTTAGTGAGTTCGAGCTAATTTATTTATCGTTTTATGGTGTGTTCTTCGTTTCTTTCTGTGTACATCGGGGACTCTCCGTTCGCTGTCGGAATAGTCTTCGATTTTCCGAAGATGTATTGACGGAGGGGACTCTCAATTGGCGTTCCGAATAGTTACATATAGAATAGTAATTAAGTATAACGTGTATGGTTAGCTAGAGTTTAAAACGATTGATTACAAAAACGGAGTTTGAGCTTGAATAGAGATAATGATCTTACAGTCCGAAAATCTAAGTTAAAGTCGTGTGATGCATGGTTTGAAAGTTTTTGTTTGCCCCAGTTTGTTTTTGGCTTAAGTAAGTCAACGCAACGCGTTATGTTCAGTTATGGTCGAAGGTTCACCGTTAAGTAAAATATATTTGTTTGTTTTGTGTCTAGCTTGTTAACATTTTATGTTTACGGATATGTATTAACGTAGTTTTACTTTCCTTTAGAACCGTGGATTATGGTGAACAAATGGTTGTGGTACTGAAAGACTATGGCCTACACGTGTATTATGGGTACATTTTTTTTTCGCGAAACATTCACAAATACGCAAACGTACTTCAAATTAGAAACCGTAGGTTACCCGCCTCCCGGTTAGCTCAGTGGTTATAAGCTCCGGTCTGACGAACGCGAGGTCGCGGGTTCAAACCCCGACCAAACCAACACAAAGGATATTAAAATAACTGAGTAGAAGGTGCTGTCTTTGTGAAACACTCGTTAACGAACTGCAAATGGTTAGACCTTCACGTCTTCTCGATAGGTCGTAAAATCGTAGGTCTCACCAGACTGTCACAACAACAACTTTTTATTTGTACCAGAGTTAACACAGATTTACATGAATGGAATAAAATTAGCGAATTAGGGTACAGGAATAAGCTGGAATAACCTGGAATAACCATGAGGGCTAACCAAGCCAGGCAACCTGTTTATAGAGTAGCCAAAAATTGTAGGCCAGGGACCGGTTGTTCAAAGCAAGGTTAAGCGCTAACCCAGGGTTAAATCGCTAACCCAGGGTTAAACTGTACAGATTGCAATTAGAGATTTAGCGTTAACCTAGGGTTAAAGTTAACCTTGCTTCGAACAACCCGGCCCTGTACAACAACACATATAAGGAAGAAATAAAATGTAACAAGAAAGAATACAATAATTAACACTAGTTTATAACATTAAAGTAGAGAACAATACATGGAACAGTAGGGAACAATAGAGCTAGTACCATAATTACAGGGTGTAGAAATATATGCGTCAAATTAGGTACAAGTGAATACGAATTCTGTATGGTGAAATTAATACTTCTCGATGAAACTATGCTTAAACTTAAGTTTGAAGGCTGTAATTGAGAAAGTTTTAGTGTGGACATCTATAGAATTCCATATTTTTACTCCTTTGAATCTAATATTAAAGAGACCATAATTAATTATTGCTTTGGGTAGAGTGTAAGACTGTTTAGAGGCGAGCCTTGTATTATAGTTGTGTCTTTCCTTGATTTGGATGAAATAATGACCAAAAACAGATTGTAGCAGTTTATTATGGAATTTATACATGAATATTCCGACATGGAAAGTAACAAGATCAAATAATTTTATTATCATGGGGAGTTTAAAAAGTGGACTTGAATGTCCATCAAATTTAGAGAAGGTTATAACTCGCATAGCACGCTTTTGTAATACAAAAAGCGGATTTACGTTTGTGGGGTATGTGATGCTCCATGTAGTTATTCCGTAAATTAGAAGTGTCACGAGTTACCAACGTTAAATAAAGTTGGTTTACTTTACTTTGAACATGGTTCATCAATGGTTTCTTTTCTTTAATTTCGACGGGAGACTGGCGAGACAAGGCGCGTGCGACTTATCAACAGCTCATGCGCGTGACGTTTTGCCGCGGAGTAGATGTAATACTTGGTGCTGCCGCAGCGAGCGAGTAAGGCAGTAAATATAATATGTACGGGAGTTGAAATCTAAATTTTCAGATTAACCAGATTAAACTATTTGCGTTCAACCACTGCTTTCGAGAAAGGTGCGCATATTTAGCTGATGCATGTTTACCCTTTTGGCCATCACATATTTATGAGCCTGTTTAAATGTAGTTTCTTTATATTACAGAATCTCTGAGCGAATTCAATCTTCTATTTCCGTCAGGTCAGTAAGCTGAATTTCGTTTTTTTTCTGTGACACTTCCAAGTCGCTAGGTCAGTTCTTATTCCTCTCTGTGGTCTTAATGCTAAGGTCTAAGATTATAACAGTGCTTTGAGGAATTCATTTAGTAATAGATAAAATATGAGCGGACGTGGTATATTATAGTGCTTGTGAAATGAAAGATAACTGGAATGTACATAATTGTCACTAGCTAGACAGGAACGTATTCTGTATACACCTATTCTCGAATCAGAAATAACCATGTCGCATAGGAGTTGATAGCTTGAGACTGCATTTTAAGTAATAGATTTTATTTTCGAACTAAGTTGGTTCGGGTTGGAAGATGTCGGCTCGCTCTAGCGCTCCAAAACCTGAGGACGAAGAGAGGTTGTTAATCTCTGAAGTTAGTATAACACCAAATGGGCTGTAAACTTGTTCGAGGAGTGGCAGCAAAACCGAAACAGTTGGAAGATTTATCGGTCAAACAAGACGAAATGTCTGCCGACACCCTTAACTTCTGGCTATGCAAGTTTATTTGTGAAGTAGCGAAGCAAAATGCGGAGCAATATCCGCCGAAGACTTTGTATTTGGTAGTGTGTGGTATTAATCGCCACTTGAGCGATATAAAGGGTGAGAACGTATACGGTGTTTTCAACAAAGCGGATAGGATTAAGTCGTGATTTTCTTCGTTTGCTGTGTACGTTTTTAAATGCCCTCTTGTATTTAATGGAAAATAAGTTGTTATTATTTCTTTTCTATGCTGTTATTCCTTTGAAAGGTTCACGCTGTATCGAAAAAAATATTGATGCTGAAATGAAGGATGCCATGAAGTGGGGAGTCGCTCAAGCGTCCAAAAAGGATGAAAGAAGAGAAATTACGGAGGAGAAAGAGACTAAACTAGTATAGTTGTAAAAGAGAATTAGTTTTTTGACGAATTCCGTTTTAAGATAAACGTATCAAAGTGGTTTAAAAGCTTTGAAAAATAAGCCACGATATATGGAGCATCTCTGCCACGAGATTGGTATCTAATTATCCACTTTACATTGGCAAAATTAAAAGCTATGCACAGTATATACAAAGTTTTACTTTCGGCCACATAGGTCTCTGGTAACTTTGAATACGAACAGAGTCCGGTAGTAGGTTTATGTACTTTAAAGTCGCTGTGTCACGGTACTGCGCATGTGTGAAAATCTGATGATTTTTGAATTATGTTCCGGCCCGGAACGAAGTTCTCAGAGGGGTGAAATATCGATTTTTAAATCGACTTCCATCAGTGTTCTTTTTGAACTCATCCTTCCTCCTTTGGTCATTTATGGAAATGTAAGATGTGCTTAAATAAGTTTTAGTTATTTGTTTATTCAAAATTAGTCGTTGCGGACTGCAACACAACTATAACAAAAAAGCATAAGTGATGCAAACGGCCACTGAGTACTCTGAATACAGCAGCCGAAAAACGCAAGAAATTGGAAACTTTTTGGCATTCCAACCAGAAGCGAAGAGGGTTTGGATGTCTAGTAGAGTTCACGAAACACATGGCAACTTTTCAAGTCGTATTATAAATGATATGGCAGTTTTCAACAGCGATACGAAGAAATATATATCTACGGCTTAGAAACGAGGCCGACCGGGAGTACAAAGACTGTACGAAAAGTTAGATAAAACCTTTATTTGCTGGCAAAATAACCTCATGAACTCAAACACGATGGCCTTGTGAGCAATTGACATACATATGAAGCTCCAGAAGTGATTATTGAATACATGAGAACCCATAGAGCAAACTGATAATAATAAAAGATAACGTGCTATTAGTTTCACGGACATTTGACTACGTACTAAACTCGCGCTACAGCATAGCTTGAAATACTGTACGAAAACTCCCGTTTAAAAATTTCCTGATGCCGAAAGAACCATAGAATCTTAAGCCAGATATCCTTCTGACCAATCGACATAAATATTAAGCTGTGAAAGTAAGTTTCCAGTCCATAACAGCCGATAGTGCAAACTAGTAAACAACCACTCGTACTTCCGAAAGTATTGAACTTTTTAGCGCAAATGTATGTGTTACGTTTCCAAACTTTAAGACAAGAAATCGTCCGTAGAATGTTCTATATTTTTTACAACAGAGAACTGTGTTATTAGTCATGTAGAAATAAAACAATGGTGCCATTGGGAGAATTATTTCATGTCAAAAGTGCACAACGAAGAAATATATATCTACGGACGCGAGCAGCTTGTTTCACTTTGGTCAAATTCGGACTGTTTACGACTGGAACAGCAAAAAATACAAGCAAGTAATGAAATATAGATACCATTCTTTACTCAATGCTGTTTACCTTGGATGTAGGAAGAATAAAATCCTTGTAAATCTCACCATATACTGTGCATAACTACAATCTGTGAATACCCGAACAGTGTGGAGTTTCCTGCAAATTATTTTGATTGATTCTCATTGGATGTTACACAATACAGCTGTCAATTCAATGTCTGGAGACTGTGACATGCGCAGTACCGTGACACAACGACTTTAAACACAATCTTGCCTGAAAATTGTACCAAAAGGCCGGTTTGGCACGTAAAAAGTGAAAGATTGTAACCGTACAAAATGCAGTGCAGTATTTAACATTGTAAAATTGCGTATCGAAGATATTAAAAAGAGCGCTGCTGGGTTATAATTTGTTGCTCGTTGTTTTTAGTCAATACCGTTACACATCTTTATCAAAAGTTTTGCATACTTATTAGTAAGAAATATATATTATAATAAATATATTATCTATTTATAGTTTGTTCAAATTTATACCAAATGACTGTTTCATATCAAGGTCGTTTGATGGTATCGGTTTGTTACGTGTGTTAAAGGGGTAATTTCACCAAAAAGTAGACATCTCTTATTACGACATCGACGACACAGCAACGTTTTAACACCAAACAAATATCGCCAATATTTCTTAAAGAAAACAAAAGGAGTTATATTACTTATTTTGAGCGAAGCTACACAGTGTTTTAGAGTCCCATATTCCCGCAGTATTAACGGATAAAAAAACCATCAAGACAACAGAAGAAGTGAAGTCTCCTCCCAGGTCATGCCTGGATCATTTGAGAAGGAGATTCAACACGTGGCATCTACAAAATATATGACGATGCCAGTAATGGGTACCCTGTGTACTGTGACATGGAAAGTGAGCTCGATATGGCCTGGACACTAGTAATATCCTGGAGCACGAAAAACCGCGCCCACAGCCAGTTTCAATCAGCGGCGTTTATGTCCAATGTCTCTAGAAATGATAATATTTATCGAATGACATTTCATTTAAATCTAATTTCAAAGACGTTCGAAATTACACAGTGAATTTATTATTATTATTATTATTATTGCTAACAAACTTAGCCTAAGTATTATCAAAACAAAGCGTAGGTTTCTTGGAACGCGTGCCAAACTCGCTCTGATACTAGACTGAGCGAAACGAGAGTGCGAATGGAAGTCAAATTGAAAGGGTTTTGAGTCTTGGTGACACATAGATGAGCTCCTTACAGCGAGACTCGTAGTGATAACATAAGATTCCCAAAAACATTTGGCATTTATGTAAATAATTAAATATGAATATATTTACTAACTGATTTCTAATTTTGAACATTCCCACGACTTCACACATACAACACTTTAAAGAAGGACCTACTTCGTTTGTCCTCTACCAGGGTTCCTTTAGATTTAATGGTGCAGAAACCTGGAACACCCTACCGAGCAGGTTTAGAAAGATGTCCGATCCCAACTAATTTAAACTACGACTAAATATAGAGTTTTATAAAGGTAGTTAGGACTACCTACTTCTTTGAATGCATAATATATATGTCCAAGATTTCCTATGTAATTTCAATAAATGTCTATACGTATTATAATTGTTACTGTTATGTATATTTCGCTCTTAGTGTTTCACTATTTAATATATTTTGATATACAGAGCTCTATTTAAACCAGCTTCGCTGAATTGGACATCTCTGTGTAAATATGGACATCAAACAGGGAATACTATATTAAACAAAAACTTACTTGTAGCAATAAATGATATTTTATAAATAAATATTGGTATCACGATTCACTGATTTTACTTTTGAGACGCCAATATAACATGGTATTGGCGTCTCAGAATACCAGCCTCTGATTGGCTCTTGCGCGAGCCCTTGCAGTTACATGGGTTCCAGGTCAAGTTCAAAAGTCGTTTGTTCAACAGCAAGATTTCTACAATTTCACCTTCAAAACACTGTAAATTACAAGATACAAATTATTCAATCCTAAAGTAAGGTTGGCATTGTAGTTTCCGTCAGAAATCTAACACTCTTATCCGCTAAAAGTACAATTTTCACAATTTTTGAAGAGATTTCAAAACACGTCGCGAAAGTTTTCGCCACTCAAGCCGTGAAACCGTTGCCATAGATATACTAAGGCGCTTTTGAGAATTGAAATTACGATCAGCATAAGTTTGGTGCTTCATTATCTTCTTTCTTTTAACAATTCACGACTTAATTGTTGAATCGTGATACAAAACTAATTGCGATTTTGAGACGCCGATACCGAATTATATTGCCGGCGTTGGAAGAAAATATATTCTTCGTATTGGGCTTCGTCGCTGCGCGACTCCGCCCAATACGGTATATATTTTCTCCCAACTGGCCGGCAATATAATTCGGTATCGGCGTCTCAAAATCTCAATTAGTTTATATTATATTTGAAGCTTAATTATGAGCAATTTTCACAAATATTTTGTCTAAATCAGAAGTAAATTTCATTCCCTGATTAAATCGCTTGAGGTAGAATCGATTTTAATGAAAATATTTGGGCTCATATGCACTTGAAATAGTTGGGCAGAACTACCACGGTAAAGACCGTGACAATCTAAGCCACCCATGCGGTCAATAATAAGAGCGGTCAAAGAGAGAATTGAAATCACAGATGACGGTGTATGCGTGGTGCGATCAAGTATCAAGATAATGTTTTCAAAAAATAGCTAATGATCAGTATGAAGGTTTGGTGCATGTTATAATGAGCGCACGCGATAAGGGAAAGTTCAATTTGTAGGAAGAAAAGCAGTCAGAATCATACTTCCACTTGTTGGATAATTGTGGATTGGAAGAAGAAACAAAGATGGCAACGCCAGCAGACTTAGTGTCGAAGAAGCCAACACCAGGGCTGGGGGGACGGCATAAGTTCAAGTTCAAGTTCAAGTTCAAGTTCGTTTTATTTTGCACTATTTCTTTTAAAGATAACTACACAAGAAAATAATTGTAGAAAGAAAAAGAGAGGTACGGTAATAATTTAGGCATAGTTAACCAAGTTCGGAGAAAAGAAGGTAGAAAATGTTAGGGCTCAACGTCATAACAGAAGCCATCGTGAAGAAGACGCTAGGAACTCTTATGCCTTGGGGTTTAGAAAGCACGAACTAAACAACGCCAATTAGAAAACAAGAGTCCTAAAAAGAAATTGGGAAAACAAAACGAAAAACCGCGATGGCACGATAAAGAAAACACGAAAGAAAAGACCAACCACAGTAACTCAACAGGAAGGGGACCACGATTGCATGACACAAAGCGTGAATACAAGACTTGTTAGCCACGCTACTACATTCGTGGCAGGGACAACAAAGAAAGCAATTACATCTTTTTAAATAGCCGAACCACTTCATTTATGGCAGGGATAGCCAAATGTCAATAAATATATTATTCAAATATCTACTTCATTTGTGGTAAGGACAAATAAGAGGTTGGAAATTGGTAAAAGCTGAAGCAAATACCACTTCACTTTATGGTAGGGATAACGGAATGAAATGAATATAGATAATAGAGAGGGGACACCAAAGCGTTGATGTAACGTGGGAGCCATCATTGGTTTAATTATGGAGAACTTAATAACGAACAAGGTAAGCTACGAGTCTTTTAGCACATTCTGGAGTGACTATTGTCAATACGTACAATACAATACAATACGATATTCTTTATTTACAGAGGGAAGACACATTAACCTTACATAGTTATCTATCATGCGGCCCTCTATGTTACAAATAAAACGTAATGGAAAGGAAAGGAAGTATGGGGAAAAATTAACGCACGGGCTACGACATTACAAGATATAATGAGTAATTGGAATCAATGTAAAGAGAATTAATATGAAATAAAATCAAAAACAAAATATACTTACTAGAACACTGCGCAATGGAAGGGGCTATGCCCTGGACGCGGCGCCAGAAATGCAGCAGCAGTGAAGCAAGGAGCGACAGTTATAGCAGAGGAGCTCCTCTAGATGGTTAACAGAGGAGATGTGCGGAAGAAAAACGTTACGAAGCTTATACTTAAGAGAAGCCAGCCTGGTAGACAGAGTATTAGAAGAGAGCGTAGTAGTAGATGTTGCAAGCTGCTTGAAGTCAGGATCCAAAGAATTGAAAAGAATAGCAGCGCTCTAAGCCAGAGTGCGCTTGCCAGAATTACTGCGAGGGTAAGGTACGGCGAGGTTATGCATGCTGGCTCTGGTGCAGCGGCCAGAAGTTCTACGAGTAGTAGAGAGGAAATTGAACATGTTCTTAAAACTTGTAGGTGCATCAGGATTAAGAAATGTGCTGAAGAGAAGTAGAAGTTTCCTACATTTAATTAGGTCGGTGATCGGAATCCACTTAAGCTGAGAGAACAGATGAACAGAGGGTTGACGGAAGTCTGGATATACTTGGAACAAACAGTTGATGGAAAAGCAGATATAATTCAGGAGATGGGAGTTGGTTAACAACGGCAGGCGTTGTTACATTGGATGGCGGTAAAGGGCAAGACGTATTTGCGATGACGCACGTGAGACAAACACAAGTGAGAAAACAAAAGCAAAATAATAAGGGAGAACACGAAAGATGGGCCAGTATTAGCATGAAGAGACCCACGTTCGCAGCCAAAGTACAGATGGCGAAAGGACGTGACTAGTATCAGGCATTTTCTAAGGAGTTAGAAATTGACGTGCTTTGTGATCTTCTCAGCCGCATCGAGTACATTTGAGGTTGCATTGGGACAAATTTAGCTGGTTTGATATAAGGTTGAAGTCGATAATACTTAATGTACGAGCCGGCTTTACCACTGCGTGTGAAGTGACAACCTCACCTCACCTTTTGTTGCTTAATTGAAGGTAGGAGAATACACACCAGCAGCAAGAAGAAATACTCGCGAACATTCAGAATGGAACGTTCTACATGTAAGTCAGAAACAGCAGCTTCGACTTCAATAAAAAATAACAATGTAAAGGCCAGAAACTAGTAAATGTTCTTTTTGACGGGAACAATTAGGCGATACACCAGGTATAATTGCGACACTGCTGACAAGAGCATCACGAAGTAAGACGGTATCCTAACCGAGGATAATGGCAACAGAGAGGAAAAGAAGGAAGATACTACGACTAGCAACCTAGTCATACGAGGAAACCATAGCAAAAAGAAAGGTTGACAATAAAGGTTGGTACTTTATAAACGCGTGAAAGTTTAAACGAAATAGGAAATAAACTGAAATACTCACAAACCTAGACATGCCGTAGAAACTACAAGATTAGCCAAAAAGGCCGGTACATCCGCACCCTGCATGGTACCGCATAACGAAAATTAGCGAAACGGCACTTCACACAACACTAGCCGCGTCAGATAAGTATATAATAAATTTCTAGATAATTACCCCTTATGTTATGAACTGGTCAAAACTTTACTTTATTATAAATGAGCTCCTCGTTCGCGATCGCACAGGACTCAAGAAAAAGGACTTAAAATAAAAGTAAAAGGCATAACAAAATTTCCCACTTATCCCTTTTATACATAAATTTTATTTATTTCGTTTGATTATTTTTAATATTGTAATTAACATAAAATTTTAGACATTTGTGTTGTAATCTTTTTTTCCAATATAAATTTCTTTTGCATCATTTGAAGCATCCATGACAAGTCGGGTAATATAACATGACAAAAGTACATTAGATACAATATCAGTACATTTAATATTGTTTAACAGTACATGCACATCAATAGTATTATTAATCGGCACACCTATAAAATATGTTCGAGCCTAGTCCTTTCAACAGTACGACATTAGGTCGCGGTTAGACAACATCAAATCGGAATTTTCCTCTTCGCCTATAGCTTAACCATGAATGTTCCTCTGGAAATACCTTATCAGCCATTGTAAGTCAAGTTCACTGCACTGCTGAAACTAAACTCTCATTCAAGTCAAGTGATGCTCTGATTGTGTTCAGTGAGCATTATTTGCCAACTTATCACGTACAATACAAACACTTCAGGTTTCAATGGATAACCAACCTGCAGGTCTGCAACAGAGTCGCAGCTGACGTTACATACATGTATGCTAATCTTTTCTCAGCTCGGAAGGGCTCAGCTATCGCTTTAAACGATCGTCGATACAGCCATATTAGATTTGATACTTCTTATAAGTTCCTTACCTGATTTTTTCATTCAAAATCAAGGTTTAAAAAGAAGGACGTAAATACGTGTAAAATTAATCATTTTATTTTAAAAGTTACTAAATTGATGCGCAAATTCAGTCTAATTTGATATCATCGCACGTTGTGTATTTTTAAACTGTAGGTATTAGCTTGACAATGTATTTTTCGTAAGAGGACGACAGTCAAAATATTCTCGTTATGCCATAACTCGCCACACGTCATTTCTATCAGGCCGATAAGAAAGGAATCTTTGAGGACTGGGTGAAAAACATAGTATGCTTATTTGGTCCATTCACGATCAGGCTATACTTGATTAAACGCCTTTAATTTCACGAACTATATTTTAGTTATGGCCCTCCGAATCTCGTACCATAACCTACGTGTATACTGCAGTTGAGCGAGCCCCGGAGCCTTGTGCAATATATTTTTGTTGATGCCTGTTATATTTAAATAATGAGGAAAAAATTGTTCAAGACAATGTATACCTCCATTGCATGTATCATTAAAAAAACCTTGAACATGTAGGATCTACCAAACCTACGACAACACCGGTAATGGCTATCCTGTGTGATGTGGAAGCGAACGCTAAAAGGCCTGGACATTAGTGATGCTCCGGAACTGGAGCACGAAAGAACGTTTGATCGGCCAGTTTTGATAAGCGGTATGCTAGGTTAACATCACCGTAAATGAGAACTCCCCTAACTGAAGTATCTACAGACAAACCCTGATTCGTATGCAGTCCCACTCCACCCACTGAAGTCCGACATGCAGCTACCCAACACACGGTGGACTACAGACTATGTGAGGGTGACTTCAAGGACTTTGACATCATGACCGTTCGCGGTTAAGTGGAGCTGGTGAAATTGCGTGGGCACCTGGGTATCCAAGTGACATCTCGCTGGTGGCAAGTTGCTGACAGGTATATTCCATATATTGATTGGGGTACAGCGATAAAAGATGGATTCCTAGGAAAATAGGTGTAGACTATTGAATATGTTGACACGGAAACAATAGGAAAGACAAAGGAAAATCACAAATGAATAAGGGCGCTCCAAGACGGAAATGAATTGTAGTTGTAGTGTAAATTTCTGTCTTACTGGAAAATAAATACCGAGTCCTTTTATAGCGGAGCTTCCAGTCCACATTAAAGATGAAACAGACCGTTACTCGCTTGAAATAAGTGTACAATAGGGCACTTGCAGAAAACGGTCACGTGCTGATATCACTTCAATAACAATTTAATTGCACTCATGATCCCAGGAGAAAGGCTTTACTGGAAATAGTCACGTACTGATATCACTTCAATAACAATTCAATTGCACTCGTTATCCCAGGAGAAAGGCTTTACTGGAAACAGTCACGTGCTGATATCACTTCAATAACAAAAAATTAAATTGCGCTCGTGATCCCATGAGAAAGGCTTTACTGGATGGCAAAACACACTTTAAAACGCTATTTTAGAAAGATGGATAATCGATTGGAAAATACCATTTACAAACAGGTTATGCTAATAACAGTACCGATCTCGTACACGTTCCTTTAACGGGGCTATGTCATGGTACTGCACATGTATTGAGTAATCGCTCGTGTTAATTGGATACAAACAATTCCTTCCCTGAATGCTTAATTGAAAGGATTTAATATTTTCACTGGAGACTGTTTATATACACTGTTTGTTAGTCATTTTTGCATATTTGCTTTCATTTTAAGCATCCCACATGGCCGAAAAGTTCGTTAGTTCATATCAAAATCGGTGGAAATAGCTCTTTCCGGCCCGGGAAAACGAATGTAAAGACTTACCGTGAACAGCCCCTTTAATTGAATAAGTCATTTTGCCATCCAGTATCACCACGTGGGTATATTGCTGCGCGCAAGGCCCATTGATCAACTAACAACACTCCTGTAAATAAGAACGACAAATTCCAACCGACGTGCCTCTATAGTAGCCATTAAAGAGAAATAAAGTCACTATTGACTGCGCTTAATAAGTATGTGAATATATAATTATTTACTCGACAACGAGTGCTCATCAGAATAGACCTTCATCACGCGGCGGCCATCTTGGAATAACACCATTGTTCGTGCCCACCCAGCCTCGGTTACACACGTTTGAGACCGAGGCTGGACGGGCTATAACAATGGATTGAAAGAGAAAACATAAATCCGATAAATTTAATTAAGGTTTTTGGGAATGCTTCCCGTGACCCCTTCATTTCATAGGAAAATCACATGCCTGACGAGGTAATTCCACGTTAAATTGATATCGGTTTTAACGTGGAATTACCGAGTTAGGAATGCGATTTTCCTTGAATCGCATAGTTCGATGAATTACTTGAAGATTTAGTACTTTTGAAGATATTTTGCTAAGTTATAACTAGCGCGCGTAGTCTACAGTGGCGATGCTACTCTGAATCACCACTCCGTCTCAGCCAATCAGCGTCTGATTTCGCAAATGCACCGTGCGATTCAGCTTTGGCTATGCGATTCTACGTAAAATGTGAAACTCGAAAAATCGAGTAGATTTCTTTAAAAGTGCTGTAATAAATTAACTAAGCAATGGTCTTTATTGGTATCGTGTTCAATAAAATTGTTTCAATGGGAGTTTCTACAGCAAAAAGTGTAAATTTGACCGTAAAAGTGATGATCAGGCAAATGTAACTGCCGCCTCCAAATTTAACCGTTAATCTTTAGTTTACATCCATTGGAAACTGTGTCAACTGCAAGCAAATCGAGAAAAAGCGATGGAGTATATCAATTGAATAAGGAGGAAGGCTTAGTTGTGAAGATTTGCTGAAGATCTCCAATGTTAAGTTCATCTAAATAATAATAACGAAATCGTTGGCCTAGTTGGCGGAGTTGTCGTAAGGACCACAGGCAACCCAAGCTCTAATTCCGAATTGTTGGTGTATATATCAGTATACATAGCCTCTGTATGGGAACTACTGTAAGCGGGGACAAATACAGATTTGACTAATAATAGTTATCAAGAGAGGATGAGGTAAGAGAACGAATCCCCATGCCCCATGATAATTATTTGAAATCTATTTTAGTTTCACAACACGTGACGTAAGTTATTTATCTCATTCTGGTAGGCTAGATAACCTCGTTGTTATCCATATCCCCTGGGTACTCATAGCATCGCCACTTTACACCAAGGAGGTGTGTTTCTTAAAATAACCAGGTTGTGTCCTGTTAATCTAAAAATAGATTTCAAATAATTATCATTGGAAGATTCGTTTTTTTTTTTACCTTTACAAATGTAATCAAGTAAGTGAATGTACATTTGCTCTGTTATTCATTTTTGTTTATTGGCGTTTTGTTTTTCCGATATCCTCTTTTAAACCTATTAACATTGGTAAAATGTGTAATGTTTCCCAATTTGTAGTAGTTCCCATACAAAGCCTATTAAGACACCTCGCAATTAGTAGAGCTTGGGATGCCTGTGGTATAACAACTTACTTTTTGACACCATGCCAAAATGTGTTGCGTTTCATGAAGACATTTGTGTACTGAAGTCGGCAATAGACCCTTTCAGCTTGCCTGTTTGTCCCTTGAGTATTGCTTTTTAGTTTTTCTGTATCCCAAGAGGAAATGTACCAATTTCTATAATTGAAAAACAAAGCACTGAATCCTCTGGAGAATTGTCACGTGGTCTGAAATGGGGCAACAAACAGGCAAGCTGAAAGGGTCTATTCAACTGGTTGAAAGCTTAAAGTGCCACTTTGATAAAATTGACATATCATGTTGTTTGCATATTCATAGAGTATTATTACCAGTCTAAACCGTTTTGCAATACGACGACGGGAAGTATTATTTTTTTAACTTCGAGTATTGAATCTAAACGTCCGCCATTACTGGAGGCAGTTCTTTATTCAGCGGAAGTGACGTTATACGCGCAACGCTCGCCTGCACAACACAACGCCTTGGAGGCATATTTCTACTACAAACGTCTCCTACACAAGAAAGTTATATTTATTCTTGCGAAGTTCGCGCGAAATAGTTTGCATGAAAACATAGGCACGCTGGTTGTCGTGTTGCGGTATGACATCACTTCCGCTGAATAAAGGAACGGCCTCCAGTAATGGCGGTCAGGATTTTATCGGTAAGCTCTCCTATAGAATGTCGTGGTTTAACTTGCTCATTCTGGAATATTTTTTACTAATGTGAATATTTCTAACACTAATTGACCTATTGACACTAAAATGTGACAAATCGAAATGGTGAAAACTTTAAGCTTCTTATTCGGTAGAGACTTGTCTCCATGATCGGAAGTCATATACACTAACAGAAACCCTAATTCGAACTATAAAACAATAAAACAAAAAGCACTCCAAAAACAAGTTGCCAGGTAAACGACGAGGTTTTAGGGCTAAGCTGTGGTTAGAGATCACAGGTAAACAAGAAGGTGTCTGTTTTACTGGGATTCGAACCCATAACATTCTGCAATGAAGGCAAATGTCATAACCACTACGTCACCATCCATGCTCGAATTGTGACCAATTAAGTTTCACCTTTCTGCTTGATTGGCGTCTATGTGAAATAGTACCCAGTCGTCTGGCGGCCAATGGTACTTTGGATGATTGAAAGAAGTGTCTAGCTTAGCTTGGGTAAAATAGCTATCTAAGTGATGACAACAGTATGTCCAAACTGGTAACTTTAAGTCATCATGTAATACTATTAGATGTGGAGTAGCCCAGGTTCTGGCCTTATTTCCCTTTATATATATATAAACATTAATTCCAAAATATATTTCATGTATTCCATTCCTGATTATACCAATATTTTCTACAGGCACAAGACAGGTCTGCAAATGCATGCGCATGCGTGGATTTAACGCGGGAAATCACGTTCGCGCGCATCGTTTTAGTTGAATTTTCACTCGAAAATTTGGACATAAAAGCATTGTTACAGAAAAGTACGAGCTTAACCCCAGTCTTTTTTGCGATGTGTAGAGTTTCTACCACTGACTGCGCATGCGCACATAGACATCACTAGTCTGGTTAACATTATCAATAATAACTTACTCATGTTACTTTAATGTTAACAAACTGACTGAGACCAAATTTGTCGAAATTCATTCCGCTATAAAAAAAGTTTAATCTCATTGACATCATAATTTATATCAGTATTTAATAGAATTAGTATCACCAGAGTTGAAAGCACCAAATTCTTAGAGAGTTATTATTCATCGATATTTCATGGCATCTTACATAGTTTTATTACATACTATGTGTTGTAAAATATCCAAGCAATTGGTGTAATTAACAATTTTTAATACTTTCTGGCTTTTCTAACATTTTCAAGTTCCAGAATGCATGTTTTGTTATTTGTCAATCATTACCTAACGCCATGTCTGCCCTATTAAAATTTAAATTTGATTATAACGATATAGATCTAATATTCATCACCTAATTCTTCAAATATGAATGCTCTATACGTTCACAGGAACCATATATCCGGAATAGTCTCAATATTGCTTCGTGAATCTCTAAAATAAATAGAAATCTTATTTGCACGTCAATTAATACGCCTTATGTTATATCCTCAATAGATGTAATTGTATTTGATATATTTGTCATTTTCATTATCTGTAATTATTACCTAGTATCTGGCACTAGTATTTAGTATTTAATATTTAAGCCTTTGTGTATGTTTAGTATTTGTATTTAATAGTTTAATAATATGGGCCGTGTCAGGCAAAAAGGGCCCGGACGATATATGTAAATATATTTTGAAATTGTACTATGTTTTTTATACGTGTGGTGCGATTTCAATAGGCATCGCAAGCGCCACATTGTGCTACTAACTAGTAGCGTTGATTTCATGAAATTGACAAGTGAAATCGAAGACGAAATTTACGATATTTTTACACGAGGGTTGATCACAATGTTAGCAGGCGCAAATGATGCCTTATCATCCAACAATTGTTTCAAGGTAAGCTACGGTGAGTAGAATGACTTTAATTCCTTCTATTCCATCAGGTATAAATGAATGTCATACATCAAAATCATCCTCTCTGACGGGATTCCTAATTTTTGTGGTCATATTTGTAATCGGGCCCTTGCATCAAAATCACGTAAATTTCACCCCTGATTTTTGTTGTCAATTTCTTGAAACTGACATTTATTGTTAGGAATGAAATGTAGCGCTTCTCGTCAAGAATACAATACAATCTTCAATCTGTTATTAGGAACACAGTTGTAGGAATTATTTAACTTGAATGTCGTCCATCTTGTAAAGTATTGACTTGTTTCCTTTTTTAACCACCTCTGGCCTCCCAGTCATTGCTATAACTTTGCTGAATACCGTATTAAATATTGTATATTACATTGTGCTTCCTTTACCCGTTCATAGCATTGAATACCTTTACAATTTAATGCTGTTTTCGTCATTCCCGGGTGACTAAATGCACGTGAGGAATTTGAACACAACCTGATGGATGAACGATTTTGCGCAAATTAGAAAACGTGGAGCTAAAAGGGTTTTTAAGGTTTTTCCCAATCGAATTCTCAAAACACAATTAAATACTGCATGGTGTTACAAATGTTGTCCTACAAAATACTGGCGAAAAAGGCTTTGCATTATTTTGATAAATTATTTAAAATTGGCGCATTTAAGTAATAGATAAAGAATGAATGGCCGTGCGTTATGGGATTTACAAACTCGAGCTGAAATCAAGAGTTTGTAAGACGTCCCATAAAGCACGGACACGAATTCTGTATCGGACTTATCAAACGTCTAGATGTATAGATTCATGTTTTCAGTTATTTTGGCGATACGACTTATTTTGGCTGAGAAAATCGAAGCAAACCTTCATGTAAATCAGGACGAAATCTCCAGCAGAATACTTCAGTTCCGTATTCGAAAATTACCGCTGAATGCAATGAGTACAGACGCATGTACGCAGGGTTAGCCTCATTCTGAAGTTAAACATTCATAAATACCAGCGAGAAGGTGGGCTATTCACAACACTGTATTGTTATAGTTTCACGTTTTGCACCTTCTCGCTGGTATTTAAGAATGTTTAACTTCAGAATGAGGCTAACCTTGCGTACATGCGTCTGTTGTCATTGCCGTTCAGCGGTAATTTTCGAATACGAAACTGGACTATTAAAGATCACTTATCGGTCGGTGATTTCCTTTGTTTTTGCTTCAAGAATTATAAATGGTTTGGTAAGAAATATTAACAATTGACCTAACCTACTTCTTCAAATTCTCTCTTTCTCGATTTCCTTGTAGCTAACACAGCTAGCCGTCGGGCTAGAGTACCGGGTGTAAAATGTTTCATCTAAACGTATTTCAATATCATTTCAGTCATTCTTAGTGAAAATTCGGATATGGGCTGGGACAGTTTAAAAAAATCATTTTGATCATAATTTCGTGACAAAAAATATTTTGATGACGTCATAGTAAATGACGTTAATACATAACCATATTAAAAAGGTTAACATGTACATAATTTCTATAGCAGCTTTGAAAGAGGTTTGTCAAGCGAAGATGAAAACCGGAAACCGTTTCTCGATACAACAAAATGTATCGATATATAACATGTTGAGTAAATTATACATGCCCCCCTGAACGAAATTTACAGTTCAAATGAAAATACGCATTGGTTCAAGTGGTGCTATTTTTGATTTGGTATAGGAGGTCAGATGTGGGGGGAAATGTTATCGTTTTCGATTTTTGGATTTCAACGTCATTATGCAAATATTAGCGATTAGTGTTGAATTATGACGTCACACATTGGATGACGTCACAAACACTTTTGTAGCATTACTTAGGATTGAAAAAGGCTCAAGGGAAAAATCCGATTCTCTTAATTCCCCGTTAACTTGTTGATATTCCTGACAAGATATCGGTACAATTTAGCACCAAATATATGGCAATAATTGATTATATTTATTTCCTGAAATCCGGGGCTAAGTTACCATTCGATAGCAGGTTTTTGACAGAAAGAAATTAAACGTTTTACACTCATCCTAGCCCAACGTAAGTAGTTTCCAATGGTGTCAAGCTAAAGATTAATGGGTGATCTCGAAAGAGGGTTACATTTTCCGGACGTTTTTGCGTAGAATTGTTGAACATGGGTTTTGCTGTAAATTTTATACTTCTCTTGCTGAAGAAGTTCCCATGCATTGCACATATTTTCTTGAAACACGATACCAATAAAGCTCATAGCCTCGTTGTCGAGTAAGTAATTCAGTAGATATGTGTGTGCAGAAATATTAAGAATAGTCTGCAGGAGGACTAAACGGAGCGTTATCTCCCATGCTATGTCTATGATGCAACGTTGATACAGATCCTGTTATTTTTAGAATGAGTTTCCTATGATCCTATCACAAGCGTTTGCCTAATTATAATTCACTGAAATCAGGATTAATGATATTGTAGCCATGTTGGTTGACCAAACAATAGAAGCTAACGAGACGGTATGGAAAAACGCTACATCACAATTATGACAAATGGACGCTGCGGGTAATAGTCTCTTCAACCTGAGCAAATCAACACACAGTTTTGCTAAATGCGAACAACTCAATCAGGTCTTTTGCAAGAATGCAATTACCTGGTTGTACTGGTTGGCGAAAAATCTTAATTCATATATTTAAAGGCACTTGTACGAGATCGGTTGTGTTATCAGCGAAACACTTAGTTCGTAAATGCTATTTTCCACCTCCAATCGATTTTCGATATTTCTGAAACAGCGTTTTTAAATAGAGCATCCAGCATCCATGGCAACGTCTTTCCTATGGGGATCTCGAGCTCAATTCATTCGTTACCGAAGTTATGTCAGCACGTGACTATTTCCTGCAAAAGGCCTTTGCACTACCAACGTCGAAATAATTCCGTTAACGGTATAGTAGACAAAGTCTCTTTCTATATAAACAATAAAAGCCACGTTTTTGAGACGCTTCAGCCGAACCAAATTTGGAGCGAAAAATAAACACAAGGCAAACCAAGAAATTAAACAAACATTGTTGAGCGAAATTAACTCCACGCCTCCTGGCCAAAGGAGTGAAATGAACAAACACGCCAAGCGAAAACAACTCCTTCGCTGTCTAGACAAACTAGCGAGATCAACTCTACAGCTCTAAGAAATTCTAATGCTTCCTAAGTGAAAACCAATAAACGGCGAATGAAACTAAAGACAACACTACCCACCACTTCTGCATCAGGTTGTTCGACGAGTTGAGTGGCTGGCAGGTAAGTTTGGACAGCTGTGGGCTGGTTCACTTGAGCGGCTACGGCCAAAATTGCACTACCAGGAAGCAGGAGTCAGAAGCCCTCTGGAGTTTGGCTAAATTGTCTTCAATTGCCTCGAATATCGTTACGAGTGACAGGAACTTGAGCCATAAAGGAAAAGAAAATGGCGCAAAGATGAAGGACAGAGTTGTGGCTTTCAGTTGTCAGTTCGACTAGCTGAAAAGACCTCCTAAGTGCCTTTTCTAATGAGCAATGGCTTATATAAGGTGTTCTGAGTGGTGCAATGCATTCCAACAGGTCGATTTCATCATGTTACCATGATATGTGACTGTGAATTTAATTAAAGGCCAGTACAATAAAGCTTTTACACTTGCAAATTACATGTCTGGCTATAATTGTTTCTACAAATGTAAAAGTTTTATTCAAAGGGCGCAGGTTAAAACACCTTCACTTGACAATTAACCTTTGTCTTGAAAGTCAACATCTCTGTTCAAAGCTCTGCAACTTGTGGTGCACCGCTTGAGTGAAATCTGGTATCGCGCGATCTGGTATCGCGGGCCGCAGTGAGTAACAAAATGCCATGTTATAGACCCTTTGCACGTTTCGTCATAGCCACCATGTTGGTGTACAGTTAACAATAGATTCTTCGTTAGCTTCTTTTGTACTGTATACCAACATGGCCGCCATGCCCTTTGTTATTTGAATCTCTGGGGATTGAGTACATACCATCTATTGGCTCGCTGCCCAAACAAAACAACAATAGAACGATGCAACCACAATAGATTATTTATAGTGCGGCTCAACAGGAGCCCAATAAAGCTTCGGTCTTCTTGAATTCTCTAAAAATACACTAAAGAGTTTGTAAACGATTCTAAAACACTATTGACAGGCACAACTGAGCAGCTAACTTCCTGCTGTTTATTACTGTGTTCTTGCTTATTTTAAATTTAGCGTCAGTAATTTAGTATTCTGACAAGAGAAGACTGATTGCTTACTTGCTTGACTGTTCTGAATTTGAAATATCCCAAAGGGAAGAAGGTGGGGGGAATTCAATTGTATGCGGATTCCCCAGTGAGAATAGAATGGCATCTTGTCATTTTTATTATAATATAACATACATCAAAAAGTTCCTTATAAGAGCAGCCCAATTAAAAGTATTTCAAAGTCAGTGTTTTTGCTGAAAATCTTTCGTTTCCCCAAAATATTTGATAATGGAAAGGGGGAACAGTAGAAAATTGCATGATTTGAAGGAAAAGTAAAACGTCTGTGGAACTAATCCATTGCTAATAATTTAAATAGAAAAGAAAGAACTAACTTACAATGTCTAAACATTACAATGAGTTAAAATGACGTGATAAATAAGAGGTGGTGGCAAAGAAAGTTATACTAAAACGTAGGACGCGTAACAAAACATGACCTTAACTCGAAACTGATACCACAATTTAACTCTACGAACTACCTAGCATTGTTAAGCACGTTCTATCCTACCATAATCCAGTGTTAAACCTTTACTGTGGTCTGGGTTGAACGAAACCCCTATTTTTAGACCTCTGCTTAACGACCATAAGCAACAAGGATTATCACATCATTGGTATTGCTTCACATGAAATTCACAAGGAATTCGTCTAGCAATATACTGGGAATGTTCTAGAAATATTACGGAAATGTTCAAAGAGATTGTGGAGATAATCTAAGAGAACTGATCTCGTACCTTATGATAGTCTGCGCCAATCTATTTTTGACTCCGTGGACGTCACGATGCTATTTTCAGATTCGGTTCCAGCTCCTCACGGATTTTACTCGCTCCATCTCCTTTGTCGAATTCAAGAAGACGCGACGAGCGATGGATGTGAAACAATCTATATGGAGCTTCAAAACTGGCTCTCAATTCTGCGTTGCTCACTAAACGGATATGACCTGATCTCGTGAAAATTAGCTTTGAATTGAAATTTAACAATATAAAGCTTAACAATACCTTAATTTATAAGCCGTTCAAAACAAACGGTTGAGATGGAGTGTAACTTAAACTGAACCCATCAAAAATATTGCCATATGGATTTGAATGGGAAACTGTAGGCTGTATTAAGTCAGACTGTTAAGAACTTCGGATGTGACCTGGAAATCGAGAAAAGAAACTGGAAGTGACCTGCATTTCGTGAAAATATCAAAGAACATAGGGCCCCTAAGGGCAACTCGTGCATGGTCAGTGAGCTATTTTGGTATATACTAAAAAAATCACGTGCCCAATGACGTCATCACCACTAAATGAATCGTGGGAAAACAATACCATACCTGTCCAAGTTTGAACTGTCTGGCATTAGAAATGAGGGAGATATGGGCATTTACTTAAAACACGTAATCGATGACGTCATCGTTACGTCATCGCCACTAAGTAATTGATAGCAACCCCCTACCATGTCTGTCCAAGTTTGAAGTGTCTGGCATTAGAAATGAGGGAGATAAGGGAATGTACTTAAAACACGTCATCGATTACGTCATCGTTACGTCATCACTACTGAGTGATTGATAGGGACCCACTATCATGTCTGTCCAGGTTTGAAGTGTCTGGAATTAGATGGGCACCGTCAATACATCTTCTCCAGCATGACCAAATATTTTCGAAACCTTGGACGGTCATTCGCTACGGCTAAGTCAACGGCAAAGTCGTTGAGTCACAGAAAAAAAACGACGAACAAATTATCTCGTATCCACCTAAACCCAATAACTCGTTCTGCACATGCGTGCATCCACGAGTTAAATTACTATTGTGTGTGGAATAAACGACCTATTCATAGCTTGATTACGTCTAGAACCTTCGCTTTATAATGGCTAATTGTGTTGACGCATGCAGTTTAAGTAGTTCTGGAACTTCCAATCTGAACAAGGATTGTGTGACAAAGTTATTATTTAGTGTAGCTAAATCAAATTGATCTTTAAATCAAAATGCCCCGCTGAACTTTGAGAGGTCAAAACGAGTTTTTATCCGTTCCACATCGGCACAGAATTGAGTTTTTGGGAATCTAACGCTAGCCAAATGTAACTTGCAAACGTTTTATCAAACATAAACAGTGCATGACCCGGAGGTCAACTGTTTGGAAGATCAAGGCTTATTTTTCTCACTGATATTCTTGAAGGTTCTCTATCACGATTTCTAACTGCAGACAATATAATCTTGATTTGTGTCTCCTACTCCTAGATTGATCAGTATTCAAGCCTTTTTTAGATAACAATTCAGTACTCAGCTGTTCGCGTTCGACCATCAAATTCAAACAATTTGCCATTTCAGTGATATTATTACCGTATCATTAATCATATTATCGTTATTCTGTATATTACTAAGCTTTTCCATTGGCTTTTGTTTGGCTATTGTATAGCTTTGTTGAGCTTTGCTTTCTTCTCTTTCCAAAATCTTGGCTTTCATTCCTCAGTGAGCAGTATCGATGTACTTTAGTTAACATCTTCTCGTCGTTCAACTGAACTTTAAGCTTATATTCACCCTGACGAGTAGTGCAGCACGTTCTATCTCTGAGCCTAGGGATGTATTATGAACGTGCCATGAGACTCGGGGAAGTTTGTCGCCAAAACAGTTCAGTGTATATATTACCATCTCTATCTCTGTTGCATCCAAAACGTTCCCAAAACTGCCAACACAGTACATTCAAGACTTTAAATTCTGATTAGCTAGGCCAAACGCGCTCATCGCCAGAAATTCGAGACATTGAGGCCTGATAGTATATAGATGGTAGAGATAGCTTATATGGTACATTGCGACACTATAACGCAGGATACATAAAGTACCGGTAAAGTACGGTAACACCGCTCACCAGAATTTTATCGCGGCAGACTCATCTCATTTGGTCCGTTTAGGACCTACTTTCCAAAAGGACAAATTAGCTTGAATAACCGCTAGCTGTTTAAACAAACACAATGCAGTTTCTAGAGTACAGAACAAGGTTTCCAACGCTGCCATGTTTGTTGGATTTGGTCACTTGTGGTCAGAGTTATGGCAGTCTCAAGACGAGCAATATTACGGGTTTTAGCGTGCAAATATGGAGTCTGATGTATCTTGTCGAAAAGCCGAATTTTCAAGAAGGAAAATTCCTTTAACAACACGGCCAAATCCTTTCGAAGCGTCTTTCCGATGAATCGAAAACTTGGATTCATGCCTTAAACTCCGTCAATACATCTTCGGAAAATCGAAGACTATTCGGACAGCCAACGGAGAGTCCCCGACGTACACAGAAAAAACGAAGTACACACCATAAAACAATGAATAAATTAGCTAGGAGCACTAACCCTAATAACTCGTATTCTTTTCTAAGCTGAATTAGGTAAAAGGCTTTAACCTTAACCACATCCACTCATTATCTTCACTGTTTCTGTTAAACTCGGAACCGCGTTTTTGATTTACTGATTTCGTGCATGATCTAAGTCACGTTTTACTGCACGCCAACCACTTAAGGGTTCAAAAGTGACGATATCAGAGAGCTTAAGCAACCACGACGGCAACGTCTAGGACGCCGGCATAAAACAATAGCCTTAATTACAAAATACAATAACTGCACGTGAAAATGCACGCAGTCGCCTACATTTCAAGTGTTGTCTCGAAAAAACGACGTGAAAACCCCACATTTTACGTTACAAGAGAACGCCAACGTTACAGGTAAATCACTCCCGTTTTTTGTTCGACGTGAACAGAACTCTATGCTAGTCATATTTTTCGAAGATATGAATGTGAAAATTAATTAAAGGCGAACGAAGGAAATAGTAAAGATCACATTTCGGTGGAAAATATTTTTCTGGGTCCCGTCCTCGCTGCCGTCGCCGTCGCTCAAGCTCTCCATCTATTATCGTAACAAACTTGCATGGCGGACTTACCGTACTCGAATAAGGAAAATAGTTTTTACTTGAAATTTCATCCGTGAACATGCTTGAGTAGCCTGATAATGTGTATATGTAGCGAGGGAACAATCTTACAGAATAAATCATCCATCCACTCACGCATAAAACAGAGCAAACACTGACAGACTGAGTTTGGAGTATTGTAAACAGACGCTTACAATTCGCTAAAGAAATTAGAAGTAGAAACCGGAATAACGTAAACAATCGGACCTGTTTTTGTAACACCGTAAATATAACACCTGTACGGTCGTGAAAGTAGAACATTCCAAGTGCTGCTGTTTCGATTAGTTTCGTTATTGCGATATCGCCGCCTGTCCGCCCATTTGGACACGTGACACCAACAACCAATCAGGTAATAGTAAAAATAGTGAAGCTAATTTATGCAATTTAAAAATAAATCGGCACAGACTCTCGTGGGAAGAGAATATAAATCAATTCCGGAAAAAGAGTCCCAAGCTAGTGTTATTACGAATTAAAATGCTCGGGGTTTCCGATGTACATCTACGTACCAAACTAAATTTGAAACGAAAATGTCTTCTAGATTACCTTAATAATTTTATTAACACAAAATTAATGCTATTTCTGTTTAAAAAAAAAAAGGATGAAAAAAGTTCACAACAATCCAAAAACCCTGAAAGTTAAGTATTATTTTTATTTTCTGAAACCAGATAATGCAATGGAATCTATAATTAAATAACCTTTTAACCACGGGTTCTCCATAAGCTAGGGCCGCATTTTTCTGCGCAATTATGCAAGTCATACAAAACCTGCGGCTCTCTTATACAAGTAAGTCAATAAAAATGTAAACTTTAGATTCTAAACACGTTTATTTCAGAGATGATACAGTGAATAATAAATTATACTCGGGTTTTGTTCCTAAACTTGAAATCAGCTTTTGGCTCTACACAACATACTGGTAACTGTATTTTAACGGCCCGGTTATTTTCACAGATATCCACCAAACCACCACTGAGTGCTGGATGTAGGGCTTGCAGTGCACCGGAACGTCGGGTTGATAGTGTGATAATAGCCAAAGCTGTCTTCGCTTGATTTTGCCCCCGACACCGGCACAAACTGACAACCTCTGGAGCTGCTATCAATATGTGGAGTGTATCTGCCAGAAATTTGCCACCAGCGAGATGTTAGTTGGATACCCAGGTGCCCACGAATGTTCACCAGCTCCACTTTCTTGCATGTTCCCGAACCGCGAAAGGTCATGATGTCAAAGTCCTTGAAGTTCGCCCTCACATAGTCTGTGTAGTCCACACCATATGTTGGGTAGCTGCATGTCGCTCTCCAGTGGGTGGAGTGGGACTGGAGGGACTTCATACGAGTCAGCGTCTGCCTGTACATGTTCCAGTTGGGAGAGTTCTCATTTACGGGGACGTTTGACTTGAATGCCGCTGATCGAAACTGGCTGAGGGCGCGGTTTTTCATGCTCCAGGACATCACTAGTGTCCAGGCCATCCCCGCCTCGCTTTTCATATCACAGTAGACAGGGTACCCATTACCGGCGTCGTCATAGATTTTGTAGATGCCACATGTTGAATCTCCACTTCTCAAATGATCCAGACACGACCTGGGATGCTTTTCACGCTTGGCAGTCTCATCGGATTGCGCGTATGAAGAGGTGATTATGCCCTGGAAATAAAAACATCATTTAGTGATATTTATAATAACCCTTTGGGATGTTTAAAAAAAAAACACCCAAGATAAATAGATTCCAGATACATCTAAAAGCTAGATCAATTCGTTATAACAAGCTAGTAGAAATGATCCTTTAAGTATATCTGTGACTTGAAACGCGGCTAGCTCACTCGCGTGTACTTTCTTCGAACGCCTTTTGATCGAACGCGATTTCGTAGATTTAAATAAAGTCAGCAAGTAGCTAGCAGAATAAAGTTATATTCTACGCCTGGAGACTATGCAAGATTTGATGAGAAGAACAAAACCTGTAACTCAAATGATATGGCTATACTGATCGTTGTTGGGAGGAAACATTGGAGGTAACATTGAGGAAAGCCAAGTAATTAAAACTTGCACTAGACTCGTACTCCAACGGAACCCGAAGTATTACTAGTCATAACTTGTAATATTCGTAAAGTAGTAACTGAATGGAGATCCACATTTAACTTTACAGTAAACTTACCATGGCTATAATGATAAGGAAAATCATTTCCAGAGCAACATTCATGGTTAATCTAGAAGCCAACGGGGAAACTCTCTTGATGTTGTCTAACCGCGACCTGACGTCGTACTGATAAACGATAGGCTTGAATTAATAGAACACCTTCTTTTATAGGTGTACTGATTAAACATACCATTGGTCTGCATGTGTTGTTGTACAACATTCAATGTACTGGTATTATGTCTATAATGAGCTTATTGTACCTTGTCTTTTGATATGACCTGTCATCGGATTTTTTAGAAACGCAAATAAAGAACTAATTAAAAAAAGTTACATTGTCTAAAATCTACAATGAGTTGAAATTATCCCACAAAAATAACAATACATAAAAAACAATGAATAGTAGTGGTAAAGAAAGGTCTAAGGAATATCGCTTCGTGTGATTATATTTAATTTACTATTAAAAACTTCAATTCGGATGCTCTATTTTTCATACAAGTGTATCAAAGTGTGTTTGGTTTGCCTCTACACACGTGTAATGAGAAAGAGCTTATTAGTAAATAAGTTGACGTCTTTAATCGTCCTTTTTGTATCATCAAGGTCCATTGTTGCTTTCATGCAATTCTGATTAGGTAAATGTGCGCTTTATTTTCTAAAACAATCACTTTAATTTCAATTCAGTTTTATCAATTGTTTATATTCCTTAATTTTCACCTGTAATTTTAACTCATTGTAATTTTTAGACATTGTAACAGGCCCTTTGTAGGAAGCAGTAATTTCGTTAACGAATGAATTGAGCTCGTGATCCCCATGGGAAAGGCATTGCCATCGATGCTGGATGACATTGTAATTTAGTTCTTTCTTTGCGTTTCTAATATTTGTGTCATTATAAATTGCTTTTGTATTCTTATCAAACATCCGATGACAGGTCACTGTTCACATCAAATGAAAAAGTACAATAAGCTCATTATAGACACAATAACAGTACATTGAATGTTGTGTAACAACACATGCATACCAATGGCATTTTTAATCAGTATACCTATAAAAGAAGGTGTTCTATTAATTCAAGCCTACCGTTTATCAGTACGACATCAGGTCGCGGTTAGACAACATCAAATCGGAGTTTTCCTCTTGGCTTCTACAATAACCATGAATGTTCCTCTGGAAATGATTTTCCTTATCATTATAGCCATGGTAAGTTTACTGTACAGTTAGATCTGGACAGCCATTCAGTTGCTTGTTTGGAATATGTTCAGTGTGCATTTTTTTGCCAAGGAAACACTACGAAAACTTCACATTTCAATGGATAACCAATCCATGTAAAATCTAGTACAGGTCTGGAACAGAATTGCAGCTGAAATATTTTTGTTATTGCTATCACTTCGTTAGCTCGGATTAGACTCGAATAGCGCAAGTATAACAACAGTTGTAACTCGCTTCCAGCGACCGTCTGTATCGCATTATGCAATTTGAGTTGTTAAAACCTGGCGATTGATTTTCATATTTTAAAATCTCTCGTTCTACATGCGCGGTTTAAAATGTTTTCTAAATAGTAACTAACAATTTTGTTTTCAATTTCAAGGGCGTCGCCTCTTCGGACGCAAAACACCAGGATGCTATCAGGCTTGGAAACCTTCTCTCTGTGGCGTGCAAGGTAATCTAAGAAGACAATCTAAGTATAGTAAGGCACTTTCATTAGATAATTGAAAACATTATTAATCAAACTCACTACGGTTTGATTTTGGAGAAATTCGTGTATCTCAGGAATGTTATCAAATTTGTGATTCAGTATTTTTGTCTTATCCCCTGAGTTCACATTGGCTAGATGGCGTTTTCTTTACGTTTCCACAGTAAAACTGGTCAGCAGCATACAGTTTCCGACTATGTTCGCTTGTAACGTCTGAGCATTATGCACGGACTACATATCGATTCCTTTGTATGTGGAAAGTGAGGCATATCTCGGAAGTGGGCTATTGTACTTATTTGGCGACGCTTGCCAATCCGTTCCTGGATCCCGTATGCCTGCCGTATTAACAACGGAATTTAAACCAATGTTTCTTTGTTCAGGATAAAAACCCAACCAAGACAACCGAAGAATTAAAGTCTCCTCCAAGGTCGTGCCTGGATCATTTGAGAATTGGCCATTCAGCATGTGGCATCTACAAAATATACGACGCCGGCAATGGGTACCCTGTGTACTGTGATATGGAAAGTGAGCCTGGGATGGCCTGGACACTAGTTATGTCCTGGAGCACGAAAAACCGCGCCCTCCGCCAGTTTCGATTAGCGGGGCTAAAGTCCAATGCCCCTGTAAATGAGAACTCTCCCAACTGGAACATGTACAGGCAAACGCTGACTCGTATGAAGTCCCTCAAGGCCCACTCCACCCATTGGAGAGCGACATGCAGCTACCCAACACACGCTGTGGATTACACAGACTATGTGAGGGGGAACTTCAAGGACTTTGACATCATCAATTTTCGCGGTTCGGGAAAATGCAAGAAAGTGGAGCTGGTGAACATTCGTGGGCACCTGGGTATCCAACTGACATCTCGCTGGTGGCAAGATACTGGCTACTGTCTACATATTGATAGCAGCATCAAAGGTTGTCAGTTTGTGCCAGTGTCGGGGGCAAAACCAAACGAAGGCAGCTTTGGCTATTATAACGTTATCAACCCGAAGTTTCGGTGCACGGCAAGCCCTACATCCAGCACTCAGTGGTGGTTTGGTGGCTATCTGTGAAGACACACTCGGGAAATAACCAGGACGTTAAAATATAGTTACCAGTATGTTGTGTAGAACCAGAAGCTGATTAGTCTAGGAACAAAACTCGAGTTTGATTTTTTGTCCACTTGTATCATCTTTAGAATTTAAATTCTGAATTAAACTTCTCTATAATCTAAAAGTTTACAATTTTATTGACTTAGTTGTATGAGAGACTCGCAGGCTTTGCCTGACTTGAGAGTCAATTGCATTATCTGGTTTCAGAAAATAAAAAAATTATAATCCATGAAAACTTCCAGGGTTTTGGGTTGTTGTGAAAACCTCGCAATTTTTTCGAGATTTTTTCTACAGAAATTTCCTTCTAAAACAATAATTTGGATAGTTAGTCGTTCTGTTAATAAAAATCTAGAAGAGCTTTTTTTGGTACATGTACATTCGGAAACCGGAGCGTTCATTTGTAATAACGCTAGCTACTTGAAGAGAAACCAACAGCTTGTGACTCTAATTAGTTGTGCAAAATCGTTCTTATAGTGCATATAAGCCCTGGCTATTGATACTGATTTCTTACAAAGAGACTAGAGGCCATAGACAAAGGATTCCGTAATAAAAAAATTATTTGTGATGGTGTATTGGCCGTTCAAAGTTGCCCAAAAACGTGTCTTGGGTTGCCCTTAGACGAAAATCAAGCGCGCTACAGCGCTTTACAAAATTGGCACTCGATCTAGTTTGACGTCCTCAACAGAACACGTTCCATGCGCCATTGCATGAAAGGCCTTGCCGAATTAAGCTCTCCGAAACGTTTAGCGCTATATCATCTTTCTCGGTTATCTATTCAATTATTTTGCAAATAAGCCAACATTTTAAAGCCGCGAGGAGACTAGTTCTGTTGATGACGTCACGTTTTATTCTCGTCCTAGTCCCCGAAGGTGCGCGGAAATTATTCTACATTTGGCAGTTTAGTCGCTCAAAAAAATCATTTTTATTTAAAAATTTCGGAATTTTCTCTACCTTTTTTAAGGTGTAAGCTTTAAAAAAAAAGCATAATTGGCCAGGGCTTATATGCACTTTAGGTCACGTAATTGTTATTAGCGAATTACTTGCTTGCCAATGAGGATTTCTTTTACTGAGCGGAAAGTTTGAATATTAATATGTGTATATTTACTTGCATAAGACAAGCATCACCAATTCATACTTATTCCTTTCTTTTGTGTATTATTATCTTATGTGTATTGTATTTATATGTGTCAGACTAGTGACAGTGTGTTACATGTAGATTATAGTGTTAATTAATTTGAAGAGTGGGTTATTATGAAATATATTTAAATAGTGGTATGAAATTGATTAATGTGATTATGGTATGAAACTGATTAATGTGATTATGCCATGGATATGATATGGGATGGGAACTTTGAATGTTGAGTATAAAAATATATATATCTTAAGCTAGTATATAACTATAACCATTATTGGTTAAATGATGTTCCCCCTACCCCCCTTATTTTCATTTTATTTACAACAATTTATTTATTTCTAATTTATTTATCTAAAATATTTAGAGTAAAAATTATGTGAAAATACTTTTACACTATAAAGGCTACACTAGAATTGGATTGCCAAACGTGTATTTCTGATTAACAGACCCCTTCTTCAGGGATTAGGAAGTCTGTTAGGACCTAAATCACAGAGGTGCTCTGAGACGGTCACGTGTTTCTGCCTCGGGCCCAGGCCTAACCCAACACGTAAATACACATGGCCAATTCTATGTGTCAGCCATTTTGTTTATAAACTAGACTAGTGTAAGTTAGGTCGTCAAATTTTATTGAATGAACCGGTAGGATTATTTGGCTTGTTTATGTTAAGTGGACAAGGGAGATTAAGTTGACAAGGGACATAAAGTTAGGTATGCTAAAATATGTTTTACTTACTTTTTCGTGTTATTCGTTAGTAGACTGGTTATGTTTAACTCTTGGCTCTTGTAGTTTTCACCCCGGTTTTCACCCCTTTGATCAGTCTTTGATCAGCGATTCTCATTTGAAATACGAACCTGGCGCATATCTGGGATACGATGGTAAAAATCAAAGCAAATATTCAAAAAATGCTAATAATTAAATTATGTAAATATACAGTCTTCAAGTAAAATACTTTCAATATAGCATTGAATGAGGAGAGTTTAACTGCTCTAACTGTTTGTAATCAATTAACCGCCACCAATCGAACGTTAACTCTATACATGCGTAGTACCATGACATTGCCCCTTTTAATTAGTTTCCAATATGCAAGATTATTGTCTTAAGAACCAATGAGGGTTTACCTTCCATATCCTGGGAAGTGACGTAATGTTTCGTGTATTTCGTATGGTTAGCCTCCAAAAGCTCGATGAATTTCAATCGAAAGCTCTAAGATCAACATCAAACGGGTTGATTCAAATTTTGGCTTCGGAGAATCTAAAAGCATACTCTAAATATTTAGTAACTCGATACCCACCTGCTGAGAGTTCGCGACTGTTGCATGCATGTGCGCCAATTCAAATTCATCCAACAATACGGAACTTGCGCAACCAGGACGGCGACGGCAGCGGCGGGACGTAGAGAAATGTTTTCTGCCGAAATATGTGCTTACTCTTATCTCTGATGCCATTTAATTGTCTCTCTCAACCAGATTTTCGAAAAGTATGATGAGTAGAGTTCCGTTCACGCTGTACGAAACACTGATTGATAATCTTACTCAAGTTCGCGCTCTCTTTTCGACGTACAATTTGGGGTTTTCACGTTGTGTTGTTGCAGACAACGGTTGAAATGTAGGCGACTGCGTGCATTTTGAAGTGCATTTATTGTTATTTGTAATTAAGGCTTGTTTTATGCCGTCGTCCTTGATGTTGCTGTCGTGGTTACTTAAGTTCCCTAATAATAACTCTCATTGGCCAGAAAAAATAAAACAAAAGTGCGGACGTCGTGCTTGCATTTGGATTGTTTCCAATGACGTCACAATGTGCCTAAAGAAAAAAGCTTATTAGTAAAATAGTTATATTAGTAATAATGTTGTGTAGAGAGCAGGCAAAAATATATAAATGACCAAAATTTTGGAGCAATGGATGATTAACCGAGCTGTCAGACAAATAATATTCGAATAATTTGTTTAACTGGTATGCGGCGGCAAATAAAGCTCTACAAATAAAGCAGTCTTTCCCATCAATGTGATTCAATGCATTCGCTTCAAAGCACTTTAGATATCGCTTCCAAAGGTTTAATGAAGTTAAATATTTTAAATTGGTCGAAATATATGGATTTCCATGACATTTAGGAAACGCGCTGGGCTAGCGGGCTGTCACAAAATTCAAAATACTAACTCCAAAATGAATCGCCGTATCGACGTAAATTTAGGAAACTAGGAAGACCAGAAACATACAAAGTTGCTGTATTTTTACAATTCTTTTTCAAACAACAAGTGTATCTTTAATGGAACAAATACGCAACAAGGAAGCATATACATGAGCAGTAATCCCAGTTTACACGAGAACTGGTTTGGGCGCGGCACTCGTAACTTGGGCTCGGCACTCGTAACTTGGGCTCGGCACTCGTAACTTGGGCTCGGCACTCGTAACTTGGGCTCGGCACTCGTAACTTGGGCTCGGCACTCGTAACTTGGGCTCGGCACTCGTAACTTGGGCACGACTCTCCTAACTTGGGCATAACATTCCAAACAGGCTGACCGAGACTACATTTTCAAGACCACCCACTTTCATCGAAAAACCTTTTCACCATCATTCTTTAAATGGAGTGGGACAATTTAGTATAACATCTTTGTTGTGATTTGGGGAAAACATTTTTTTTTACGTCACAATCTATGACGTCATGACATAACCATTTAACGAAGTTCATCGAGTCAGTAATTGATATAGCAAGTTTGAGAGAGCTTGTCAAGTGAACATGAATGCTAAAAACTGTTTCTCGTTGTAACAAAAATTCTTCGAGATATTACAAGTTAAGTAAATTATAAGTGTCCCCTCCTGAAGCCAGCCGTATTGTTAAAACATATGCGAAACTACCCGTTGGGACAAATCTTGCTATTTTTGTTTAAGTTTAAGCAAAAACCAACACGCTAAATTCCAATTCGATCTGTGGATTAGCCGGGACCTGGCGTTGATCAGCCCCCATGGTTGTTTCAGGTCTCGTTAGAAATTCAGAGAGTTTATTTAAGTTAAGCCACCTTTTGTGTAAATATTAGATTAGATAAGGGGGGTACATCGTATGACTTTCGATTTCTTAATTTCAACTCCATAGTGTAAATATTGGCGATTGTTTAAATTATGACGTCACAGAAATACGTATTGGAGCATGATGTGGGATTGAAAAAAGTTTTAGGTAAAAAAAAAACGTTCTACTAATTCCCAGTGTACTTGGTGATATTCCTAGCAACATATTGGTACAATTTAGCAGGAAACATTAAAAATATATAATTGATTCTGAAATCCGGGGGTAGCTCTTGCTTTAACAGCAGGCTTTAACTGAATCGATCAGCCTTTAAATATATATATCTCAGCTAATTTATGTCGTAGCGACAAACGGGTTTCAGTATTGAAGCTTTCCCAAATAGTTCTATCAAATGCCCTACGTAAAGGAATTAGTATTAAAATGTCGAATTACTATTCGACATATTAAAATGTACCACGATTATGACGTCACAAAATATTGTCTCATATTTTTCTCACGGAATTTCCAGAACAAAATTGTTCACAGGCCTCTCTAGTCCAGACTGCTAAGTTTCATTAAGTATGGTGACAATGATTTTACCCAATATTATTTACCCACCTCCAAATGATCGATTAGGGGGTTGGTCGGCCCCGCCGTGAGATCTCAGCAGCCCTTATGCTCTTCCCGATTGTGCTAGCACCTTTTTGGCATAATTTGGTTAAACGAACATTTTTTTAGCACTTTTTCTCAAAATAGCACTGCTAGCATAATTCAGAAATTTCGGCCGGTTTTTAAGATTTTTTTTTGTCAAAAGCATAATTTAGCTTGCTTATATGTGTTACAAAGTCTCTCTTCAAACTTAGATTGCTCATTTCGTCAACTAGCTTCCATCTTAGTTTTGAGGGAGTCTGGGACTTATCGGAAGTCGTTATTCTTCAGTCGTGCCCAGTTCCCGCTCTCAAAATCAAAACAAGATGGCGTCGGCCACGTTGTCGTGGAACACTCTACAGAGAACACGTTTTAGAACACTTTGGAAACTATACAGCTTAGAAAATAAAGCAACAATTCTCGTTATGTTGTGTTTATAGTTTATTTATACCACTAATGAAGATTTGAGAAACAGAAATAAGTGTTATATATTACCGGCAATAGAAACAGTAATGTGTTTTGCACCTCATTTATTTGTTGGAAAACACACGCGAGACCTTATATTGTATGTATTCTTCTTTAAAATAGAAACATTATTTTAAACAAAAAGAGCATAATTTGAGCATTTTTTTTGACAAATACCGAGCACTGCTAGGAGCATAAACTGCCAGTTTTACTAGCACAATCAGGAACTGAGCCTAGCAGCCCTACATTTCCATTTACACGCTAAAATCTATAAAGACCAACGAGAAATTATTTCAAATGACACAAATGGTTGTTAGAAAAGGCCAAGTATTTTATCTGTCCGTGATAGTACACGTATGTTACTATACTGTAAAATAGTACCTTTCATATCGTAAAAAGATCAGTCTAGGCACGATAGTTGTGAGAATTTACGTTTTGGTTATCAAATTAAGCGAGCATTTCCGTGCTTTGATTCGTTTATTTTATAAAGGAAACAGAAAGCACTTCCCCCTTGTTTCTATAGAGTTATAGAAACACTTGTGGAAGTTTGAAAGAACTCGAAATAGCTGTGGAAACACTCGCTCTTCGGGCTCGTGTTCCCACTGCCATTTCTCGTTCTCCCAAACTCCCACTCGTGTTTCTATAACTCTATAGAAACACGGGAAATGTTTTCTATTTCTTAAATGGGAAATGGGTTAATTATAGCTACCAACAGAGGCATGAGCTATTCTCCTGTGTAAGAACTTTCCGGTGTATTTTGAAATTTGCACCATGGGGGCATATCATAACTTACTATGATTAAAACTGATTTACGCAGTCCTCGTGATCAATTGTCAGGTCTTTTAAGTAATGGTCCGCGCAAGGGGTAGGCATATGTTATGCATGGAATGTAAAAAGGTGCTAATTGTGGTATTGTTTCAATCTTCCACCTCATTGGCTTAGACATTAAAATCTATCTAAACTTGAAGAAGAATATTATTTTTTCTCATTTTGTAAACAGATTTTATTTGCATCTTGTGAAAACTCTCATAACTTCTAATATGACGAACTTTCAATATGGGGAACATTTTTAAATTGAACGTTTTCTTGGTTATTGTTTTGCATTCTTCTGATTGGGCAAAATGTTCTCACACAAAAGAACTGTACCTTTAAAATGCATCTTTAGTGGATTTAATTTCAGAAATTTATGATTTCAGGGTTGATGAGTTGTCGGTATGAAAAACAGAAAATACTAAAGTGGGGTAAGGAAATTGCATCTGAACAATAGAATTGTGCCTACCTCTTGCGCGGACTGTTACTTAAATTGTCAATCTTTTAAATGTTTATAAATTCCTTATCCTTTATTATTTGATAATTGTGGATTTTGTGCTTGGGATCAACCAGTAAAAACATACTTGCATATTAAACTCCTTACTTCAGTAAACCAAATTGGAACATGCAGTTCCTCTTTTTATACAGTCTGGTACCTTTTCTCGGTACTATACTTTGCCGAATGTCTGCAAAATGATGCATGATATTGCAAACTTAAAGTGATGTTATGAATTGAATCCTGGTGGCTGGCTGCGCCCACACTGTTATTTTCAAGGAGTTATTTTAACTCCAAAGGAGTTATTCTGTACTAAAACAAATGGTACAGAATAACTCTTTTGGAGTTAAAATAACTCCTTGAAAATAACAGTGCATTCTCTCAATTGTTTTCTCTTTTTATTTTGTTACGAATTAGCTATCTTGTAAACATAATGATTCCAATTTAAAGGCTTAGTCAAGATATCCCATTCCATCTTGTTAGGTGTGAAAATTTATAAGCCTTTTCTTCCTTTCTGGCCAGCCAGACACACCTGCGTAATGCCTTCTTTCTTCCCTGGTAAGAAGATTGCGTTGCATTTTTTTGCGCAGTGGCCATGCTAATCTTCTCTGTATCGTTCCAATTTTAGTACATGTGCTGCCGTTCACCTGTTCTGACACAAGTCTTTCCATGTGGAATACACTTTTCCTCAGCTATTCTCTTCTTTGTTTCCATGACATTCTAATATTTGACGTCCTATTTATGTTGGCTAATAATTCCATAATCAATAATCGGGCTTCCTGTGGCCTGAATAAGCTAAGGCCTGCTCCGAGATAAATATCCAAAATGGTGTATCACACCGATCAGTTTGCTTCCGCAATAAATGTTCTGCGCACGCACAAACGATGAAACATTTTGGGATACGTCGAAATTCACAAAACGTTTCCTCGTTTGATCGCACACCGCTCAGTGAAATCAGAATCTGTAATACTACAGGTAATCGGAACGGAATTACCGCCAATATTTGGACGGCTTCCCTACCGGAAAACCTGACCTACCACAGTACCGGGGAGTCGGTTCTTTTCCAAACACTCCTGGAACATAAAATCCACAACAACAACAACAATTTATTTCCACAACAAAATCATACGTTATACAAAAATACACTAAAATATAACCCGCAAATATCTAAGCTAATCGAGGTGGATTAGGTGTAACATAAGAAATTATGAGGGGTATAACAAAATAACACACACATAATTCGGTACACTCTCTTGCTCTCGAATACCCTTCAAAATGCTTGATTTGTAGTTTTAACACTGAATAAAATATACTTTTACCTGTAGAAACAGACGAAAAAATTTGGAACGCTTCACGAATTTGCGTGTCATCCTTGCGCAGGGGCCATGCTAATCTTCTCTGTATCGTTCCAATTTTAGTATATGTGCTGCCGAAGCGAGCACGCTTATTCAGGGGTACATTCATTATATAGATACCCGTCGTATCACAAGTCTTTCCATGTGGGATACACTTTTTCTTTGCGATTCCCTTGTTTATTTCCACAACATTCTAATATTTGACGTCCTCTTGCAAGGTACCGAGAACTATCCAAAAATGATGTCTAGTAAGGCAAAATTGGCTCTATTGCGACCACCTTTGCCGTAGCATTTTGAGGGATACCTCACGGTAGGATGTACGCACTGAAGTTTACCCTAAGCCTTCACAATTTATTCCGTTTCTTTGTTTTACGCTCAAATGGTCCAAGGACCTTTTCGTTATAAGCAATAAAACCACCAGCCAATGACATGCAAATTCGAGGTTGTTTTCTTTGAATAATCTCTCGCTCTTCGTCTGCGCAATGAACTTAACAAATATTTAACCTATAACACGCTCTGTAAGGCTAAATAGAAGCGATATCCCGTCAGACATATTTGCCTATTTGTCAATATACGTATGCATGTATGCCAAATCACCCACAAATTCGTAATGTTTACGTTGAAGTTACATGGCATTTTCTTATTTCAATATTTCCAAACGACTTTACTGAATATCTGGATTATTTAGTGCACTGAAAAATTCAAACCGTGTCTTCATAAATTTCTGCGAATGTAAATACCTACGTAACTAAGCTAAGTGTTTATTTATAGTTAAGAGTTATGCTATCCACGTTTGAATTTAGGGATAGAAGCCGCTGACTGTCCGCTGGCCTAGAAACGTAATCTTGACGTCGCGACAGCTGGTAGCCGAGGTCAACTGAACACGTTGTTGACCGCCGAATTATAATATTGACAATGCTGAGTTAAAGTTAGACCACAATTCATCTCATTAATCCGTATGAGTAAGAAATCAGCGTTAATTTTACTAGTGTATATGTTGTGATTACATTTACCACTGCCTTATTTTGTGCTGTTAATGCTCTACTCAGTTTATTATAAGGTTGAAGTTTTAAGGTTGGGAAAGTTATGGTTGTGTATTTAGTTAGAGTCAGAGGACCAATTTGAGGGGGAGATGATTTTCGTGGTAAACAGTGTGAAGGAAAAAGATAAACACGAGATAATTATATACCAAAATCTATGAAATTGAATGACATTTATGTTGGCTAATAATTCCATAATCAATAATCGGGCTTCCTGTGACCTGAATAAGCTAAGGCCTGCTCTGAGATAAATATCCGTATCGCACCGATCAGTTTGCTTCCACGAGAAATGTTTTTCGCGCGTGCAAACGATGAAACATTTTGGGAAACATTGAAATTCACAAAACGTTTCCTCGTTTGATCGCACACAGATCAGTGAAATCAGAATCTGTAATACTACAGGTAATCGGAACGGAATTACCGCCAATATTTGGACGGCTTCCTTACCGGAAAACCTGACCTACCACAATACCGGAGTGTCGGTTCTTTTCCAAACACTCCTGGAACATATATAAAATCCACTACAACAACAACAACAATTTATTTCCACAGCAAAAGCATACGTTATACAAAAATACACTAACCCGCAAATATCTAAGCTAATCGAGGTGGATTAGGTGTAACATAAGAAATTAAAAGCTAAATGAGTAAAGGTATGAGGGGTATAACAAAATAATACACACATAATTCGGTACACTCTCTTGCTCTCGAATACCCTTCAAAATGCTTGATTTGTAGTTTTAACACTGAATAAAATATACTTTTATATGTATAAACAGACGAAAAAATTTGGAACGCTTCACGAATTTGCGTGTCATCCTTGCGCAGGGGCCATGCTAATCTTCTCTGTATCGTTCCAATTTTAGTATATGTGCTGCCGAAGCGAGCACGCTTATTCAGGGGTACATTCATTATATAGATACCCGTCGTATCACAAGTCTTTCCATGTGGGATACACATTTTCTTTGCGATTCTCTTGTTTATTTCCACGACATTCTAATATTTGACGTCCTCTTGCAAGGAACTATCCAAAAATGTTGTCTAGTAACAATTAATTTCTTCATTTATACACTTGTTTTTTCAGGTGTCAAGGAAAACTTGGCATTAAGGCTCTATTGCGACCGCCTTTGCTGTAGTATTTTGATGGATTACGTCACGGTAGGATGTAGGCAATCTATTTCCCTTCTTTGTCTTACGCTCGAATGGTTCAAGGACCTTTTCGTTATAAACAATAAAACCACCAACCATGGCATGCAAATTCGAGATTGTTTTCTTTGAATAATCTCTCGCTCTTCGTCTGCGCAATGAACTAACCTCTAATAATACGCTCTGTAAAGCTAAATAGAAGCGATATACCGTTTGGCCTGTTTGCCAATATAGGTATGTATGTATCACCCACAAATTCGTAATGTTTACCTCGAAGTTACATGTCATTTTCGTATTTCAATAAATCCAAACTACTTTACTGAATATCTGGATTATTTAGTGCACTGAAAAATTCAAACCGTGTCTTTATAAATTTCTGCGAATATAACTAGCTACGTAACTATGCTATACACAGTTTGAATTTAAGGGTAGAAGGCGCTGACTGTCCGCTGGCCTAGAAACGTAATATTGACGTCGCGACAGCTGCTGAACACGTTTTTCAGAGACAATTATAATTTATGGATAAATGCTACTTATTTTTCAGTAACAATAATGAAAATAGATGTAGAAAACGGAAGTGTTAAGCTTTCAGAAAAATGAACTTTCATTATTAATATTGGTTCTGGTTTCTGTAATGTTTCGCATTTATAATTATTCGTCGTGTGTTAATTATGCTGAGATAAAGTTCGACCACAATGAATCCCTTAATATCCGTCTAGGGTGTTTTGTATTGTTGGGTAAGCCAATGCTGTGGCTCGTTTCAAGCGGTACAGGCCGGTTCAAGGAAAAAGATAAACACGAGATAATTATATACCAAAATCTACGCATATAAATTAAATCGAATGACATTTAGACTAAATCGGCTGCGATCTGAATAAGGCCAGGTCTTAGATAAATATTCAAGATGGCGTCCCACACAGTTCAACAAAAATGATGAATTCATTGCCCTAAACACGAGATTGTCTAATCAGCGCCGGTGGCGGGTCGCGGGTAAAATATCGCGGGTCGCGGGTAAAATGTCGCCTGTAAGAAAAAACATGTCCGTTTTGGTAAGCGGTACGGGAATGTAAAAATGCAGTGTTGACTGGGTAAATGGTGTTTTGGGTCCGTCAAATGGTGTCCGCTTACGGGAAGTGTCCGTTAGCGGAGGTTCCACTGTATATTGTTTTATAACCTCTATATATTGTTTTATGAATAAAATGTTTGGGATCAACAATTCGTAGGCAATGCTTCGTTCAGCACTGACCATTGATTGGTAGATTCGCGCCTTACTACGTCGCTTGTGTTAAGAAAAAAGGGAGATTGTCTAATCATCGCGGGTCGCGGGTAAAATGTCGCGAGTACGAAAAAACATGTCCGTTTAGGTAAGCGGTACGGGAATGTAAAAATGCAGTGTTCACTGAGTAAATGGTGTTTTGGGTCCGTCAAATGGTGTCCGATCCGCTTACGGGAAGTGTCCGTTAGCGGAGGTTCCACTGTATATTGTTTTATAACCTCTCTCGTTCGATTTCTTTGTTTGATTCAATCAACATGGCCGCCACGTCTTTAATGTGTTATGTGAATACTCTGTAGGAATCACTAAGGTCTGCTTTAAGTTTCTTTTAAAAGCTTTTTATTATTACTTTTAGGTGCTTTGTTTGTTATTTATCCTCACTGCATACCTATTACCCCGTCACGCTGGAATTAAGTTATGGGAGGATATTGCGACTGATGAGGCAATAGGCGTGCGGAGCATTGGGTGCGGTGCCAACCGCCACCAGGGGAGGTGGGTGGGACGAAATTTTGACCTGCCGTGCTCCTCAACTCCGGCGAACTGGTCAAGAAGCAATTTGATCGATGTTATTTAAAGAGAGGGCCCAATGCATCATGCTCCTAGTGCGCGGGTTCGAACATAATGGAATTTGATGAATTCTCAGCTTTCCATGTTCCGAGCTAATTATATATGCAGTGAGAATAGTTATTTATCCTCACTGCATACCTATTACCCCGTCACGCTGGAATTAAGTTATGGGAGGATATCGCTCCTGCCCCAGACACCATGCTGCTTATTCCCAAAAAGGTGGGCCGGGAAGAAAGAATGACCAGACAAGAACTTTACATTTAGTCAATACCCAGAAATTCACCCCACTATAACATAATCCTCCCAACGAAACTGGGAATTATACGCTTGAAACAAAACCTAAAGCATGTAACGTTAAATTATACAGCACTCTGCGAATTATCAGGATGCGAGACCGGGGTTGTCGCTAAGGACGCTGCCCTGGGAAACACATTTTCAAAAGGACGAGGGATACAGTGGCCTCAGAAGTTTGCATGTATCTTTTAGCGACATCCCCACTCTTCCATCCTAAGTATTGAGCTACATCTTCTTCTGAACAACTCAGAAGTCTGAAAGTATTGGACAATCCCACCCTAAAGCTATGGGGCGTTTCCCCTGCATCAAGTTTAGTGTCCAAAAGATACTTCTTAAGCCTATATTGTTCACAGCAGAACCCATGAAAGGCCTTTCGCTTACTGATCCGTTGCGATTTGTGGCTCTAAAAAAGTATCCTTGTCCTAATGGGACCTTTAAGGACTGACAAACTATGATGTAATACTGAATCCACGCAACGGGGCAGACGTCGGGATGACTGAATCGCATCAGTGCGAGAGAACGAGGTGACCCTTTGCGTAGATTCTTGGTAAGGGTAAACTTAAGCAAAAAATCCTCCCTGTCCTTTAATCTAAATACATTGCAAGATTGGAGGCGGCCTAAGTCCGAGGCTCTATCGCCGGTGAAGAAGTCTACCACAAAAAATGTAGCATCCCTTACGAGAATGTATTTTTTGGCGCTCGAGGAGGTTGCGCTATTTACAAATAAGCCTCGAAGGAAAGTAATCAGTTTCTGAAACTTTCCGAAAAACAACGGAACTGCTTGAGATGGTGTGATGGCGAGGCTAGCTTGCTCCTCCCTTACAAATTTTAAATAAACTTTCATACGAGGGTGGGCAACCGGGTTGGAATATCGAAGACGGCCTACGTTGTTGAAGATGGCTCTAAAACGACCCAGGAGGGAGTCCACCGACTCCGCCGCTAAGAATTTGGGACATTCACAACCGAGTTTGGGACATGAGTGTGTGGACTGTTGTTCTTCCTGACTTATCCTTGCTGAAGTCATTGACAGTGCATGACATCACCGTTCTCGGGGGAGAAAGTACACCCATAGCCTGCAGAACAGGTGCTTTTTCTATTCGAGCGGAGCGAGTTCTCATACCGATCCGAGCGAAGCGAAAATTGGCGTCTGCCCTTTTCCGCATGGATTAACATGATTATTAAACATGTCAATCAAACTTTGTGTGCTCGTAACTTTGTCGGTATCTGATATATGTAGTCAAAACATTGCACATTTCATTGATATTACCTTTATTTCTCCTGTCCAAGTCTCTACAGTGTGGAATTTATTCACGACCATGGCCTCTATAAAGTCGCTCAGTCCCCGCTCAGTTTTTCCTTCATCAGTTCATTTACTCGACCCTGACTGACTGTTTCACTCGAACAGTCTCTGACAGCAGAACCGAAAATTACTTTAGGGAACCCCGTAATTTCCTTCAGTTCTACGTCTAGATCATAGAGGGAGATGGCTTTTAAGTCCCAGTGTACTTAGTTTCGATTAACTGATCCTTCACAATGCTTTGCAAATAGGACAATGCCGAAGCGCTAAGTCTGACTCTACTTCCACGGCAAACAGTTGGAAAATAAGGCTTTTACCTGTTGATAAAACCGCCAAAATATCTCGCCTAGAAAGTACAAATGCCTGCTTTGTTCTTCTAAATACTTTCCTGGATTAACGCTCAACCGCTCGATCACTTCTCCTTGTCGCCGCCATTTCAGTCAGTTCGCAGGAGGAATGTGCGACATTTCGTGACACATGACAGCGATGGCAGCTAATTGACCAATCAGTATTTCCCGTTTAGAATCTGAACGGGAAATGAAAATGTATAAGGGATGGCTGCAGGCCCTCCTTCTTCTCTCTCGTGCCAGTCTCCTTTTTCCATTTTCACGCGGCCAAATCACTTTATCATTTCCTTTGCGTTGAAATAACACCGAGGGCCTGTTTCGCAGGCTAGTACACCCAGGAACCGAGCGAGTTGCGTTGCTGCTCTAACGCGCATTTCTGTCGCTGGTAAAGTTTTGAGCGCATGGTGGACTGGAATTCCTGGAACCGCTCCTGGATCGCCGCTTCGTCTATGCCAGAACTAGGTGCAGCAGAGTTTGGGAGGCCGGTCGACGTTCCGCATGCTTGGCAGAGATTGGCGTCAGCATCGTTAGGGTAAAGGCAGGATGGGCAACGTCGAGCGGGTTTCCATGACCGCGCGACCTAAAAAGATGGGGCTGGATGAGTACTATTTCCCGAGGGGAACCATAAAACGGAGTGTTGATCTTTCTTTCCCAAAAGTACGCGGTCTACAGCGAGTGATTGGAGAAATGCCGACCAAAAGCGTCTTGTCTGAAGGTCTGGAATTATGATGGTAAACGCACCATGGAAGTCTTGTTCAACGATGTACTTCAGAAGAGGTGCTATTAAGACGAACGGCGGGAATACGTAGACGTTGTGGTTGGAAGGTAGAAGATGTGCAAAGACGTTAATGCCACTAGACTCTGGGGTCGAGCAAGGTGTGAAATGTGGCAGGCGTTGACCTGCTCTGTCCTGCCATCAGTTACTGTCCAAACACATGAGATCAAAGGTGTGAGGTCCAAACAAGCAGTCAACTTGCTCCCAAGCACTCGTTGATAACGTGCAATCCAAGTCCGAGCGTTTCCTAGAAGAAGCATCAGCCGGATTTTCACTTGAAGGCACATAATTCGGATCAAGGCTGAAATTGTACTCCCGACAGCAATTGAGGATGTCCTTTAATGACGCTGTTAACTTCGGAGCTTCTGCAGCCCTCATTCTACAAAGCACATTTCAAAACACGGCTTTCAATATGGACGTCCACCCTACAGGAACTTATGTGGTGCCTAAACGAGAGTAAGGAATGTAGAAAGGCGCGAGCCTACAGATGTACTGTCTGAAGGAGATTGTTTCCAAGCAACGGACAACGCATTCTCAATGTGATTGAAACACGAATACAGCAGTCTTATTCTTATTTTCTTCGCTGTCAGTGGATGGAGATTAGAAAACCAAAGGGTAGGGTAGGCTTATATCTGCCTGATTGGAAAACTTCGGCACTTCGACTCAACAACATGTTAAACAAGCGCGTATTTATTGTTTATATTTCCGTTACAGTTTTTGGGGATTTTCAGTTGGTATACGGATTTGACGTTTTTCAGCACTATTCTTATTAACAATCCCTATCATGAATAAGCTGAGTGCATATCCATTTCCAGTCAGTTTTAGTTTCCTGTTCTTGAGGTTGAATCTGGATTCTACTCGAGTTTTAGTTCTTCGGTTGTCGTGTCTAAAAAGAAAGAGGTGATATTAACGTTGACAAAAAGCTCCCAACACTTGCTTCAAGATGAATGATGCGAAACATTCAAATCATGGTTGCTTGCCATTTATATTGAACCATCCGTTTGGAAGTTTAAAACTAAAGTAAAAATAAAAATGATACGCGCGTCCACCGGAAAGACCGTAAAGAGCGGGAAAAGTAGATTACCCAACCACAGGTAACCCACGTTTTCCAAAACTTTCTAAACGAAATGACGCGTACCATTTGATTTTCAAACCGGAATTACTGGTTTCTCGATATGAATAGTAAGCACCCAGTATTGTCTATGTGAAGGATAGATTAATAATAACTGTATTAATAATAACTTTATTAAGAATTAGTAGGCATAGGCTAAATTCATAGTTCATTACAATAAAACTACATACAACTTGCGATACGCGACTAATTTACATGCAAATGCTTAAGAAAAACCTAGTATCACTTACAATGATTCCATATCGTTGCAGCTTTCATAATAGAATTGTTTCTAACACGATTTGTGCGGTGAAAAGGGATCTTAAATTGCTTACCCCTCGCCTGCGATCGGTTGCCATATGTACTGACATACGTATCTCCCACGAGACTATGCAGTTTATGACTGGATTTCTACATATTCAGAAATAATGTTTGACAAAGATAATTTAGTCTCTCACATAACAGGACCTGGTGCCATTTTATGTGACCTGCATAAGATCTATACTGGAGTACGCGTCTTCCGCGTGGTTCTTTAGTTTCTATTTGTATCTGGAGGCCATCCAGCGCCGAATCATGCGCCTTATATTCCCTGGAAGTAGCTACCGTGAGTCTCTATTATTGGCTTGTATTCCCCTCCTTTACGCCATAATAATAATACGACATACTACGGTAGATTACGTGTAGCGCTCGCGCGATGGAATCATGCACTTTTCCCCACAATTTTCCTTGTCTTCTCACTGCTTTTAGTTTGTTGTTGTAAAAAAAATCAAGATAGTTTACTGTGGTATGTCTTCTTATTTACCGAATTTTCCGTCATCTAATGGTCAAAATTTATTGTACTTTTTTGATCATGCGATGACGCAAAACTCGTCAGTAGTAAATAAGAGGACAATGACCACGGTAAGCTATCGTGCATGTGTTAAATATTGATATCAACACTCATACAGCTATTTAACCTTAAGTCGGAAAAATGAAAAAAATCTAAAGTCACTGGTTCAAAGTAAATAAATATCGCCATGTCGTGCGCTCCTGTGCCACAGAGCATGAGGCTGTGTGGGTCAGTAATGGCAAACATGCTCCCATTCAAAGTTATGTATCTCAAATACATTTCTTGGATGTATTCCTCGCTTTTTCCGTTGTCACATTCTTTTCTACTCCTTCTTGACCATCTATAACGCATGGTATATCAAACGTTTGCTCCGTCAGCCTTTTTAAGTTCTCTCTTTCTGGAGTTTGTGGTAAGCGCTGTTCTGATTTATCCCGGAAAATCTCATCATCTTTCTATGAAAATTAACAAAAAATATACTATAAGAAGAACGTTGTTGTGAACAAGATGTTATCATTTCGTAATTATATTTATCGCGCAAGGGTAGGCCGTGTTATCCCTGAAACGTTTCTGTTGATTAACCCATTTTATAATGAGGCTTAGCGATATAGAAAAGCTTGTACAGTAATGCTCCTCTTACTTTAACTTAACGATCCCTTTTAAGAGGGTCAAAAACTGTTGCTCAAAGTCGTATCTTTTTATATTTTTCCAGTTCGGCTTAACTTCCTAAATGGATGTATGGATTACTATTTGATTCCTCGTGGTTTGGGTTTGCGCGAAACTGATTATAAATAACGTAGCCAAGCAACATCAACAAAAGCTTGTATTTCGAGACTTCTGGCATTATTATATAGTTGGAGAATATATACAAAGCTTCATGCAGAGAAACCTAAACAAACGAATGAAAACAAAACGAGCAGTTTAAAACTACAAAGTCGATTCAATAATACATAGTTGTCTTCCGAAATGCTTTTGTTTACATTAAACAAATGCTCAAGTACTTACCAATCTTTGGCTCGTTGTCCGTTTTTTACCCTTTTTGCAACCGTTACTATTCCTTCGACTCCAGATGAGACATTCTGGCTCAAACTGAGACTCAAGGTTTGTAACTTCATGTGAGCGCCCTTCATTTCCTTCTAAAGATCTTTGCAGTATGTCATCTCTGAATGCATCTTCTTCTTCTTCTTGCGTCAAAACAACTGCGAAAAACAGAAAAGCGATACAAATTATAAGTGACTTCATCGCCGAGTTCAATAGAAGTTCGGCTTATAAGTCGAACTTATGAAAAAAATCGAAAAGACGCGTTTGATAAAGTAGGATTGGTCGTGAACATTATTATTCCAGAACGAGTATCGTGGTGATACTGTTGTTATAGCAGGGTCGTTTGTTTTGTAATCTGTCCCTAAATTAGTCTGCCAGAGATGATGGATTATTTTAAAGCTTAGAAATATATTTACTGTATCAGACTCAACAATAGCTTTAAAACACATGAGGCATTTTAAGAACAAAACATGTTTACCTTTCAGCATGGAGTGTGTATGTCATTACTAGCTTGATTGCTTTTCTTCTCAGTTCAACATTTGCAGTAAATTGTCTACCAAAGTACATAAAGGTAGCAGTGTGGGCTACAGTAGGTCCACGTATTGAGTCTGGCGACGACATTATGTCTGCAGTCTTCGATCGCATGCTTTAACGCTGAATAACCTTTTTCTGGTGCTAAATCACCTACGTTTCCTTCTTTGCGGAAAATGAATTTTTCGAGCATTAAGTTGTTTTTAAACATTACTGAATGAAAAAATGGATGCTCTGGTAGTAGCTAGCGCTTCCGCCTTCACGTCGAAGACCCGAGTTCGCACCTTGGTCGGCAGTCATTCTTATCAAGGTGTACAAATCTGGCTCTCTACTTGGGGACTATGAATCCCGGCCTCGTGGCTCGAAAATGGCGACACCGTATCCAGAAATGGGAACGTAAAAGAACCATTGAGGACGCAAACAAATCTCTGGCGGTGACCACCCTGTGTGTCGGCAAATGAGCTCGACTAGCTATACGTGATATTCTAGGGCTGACTACAGAATGAGTCCTCGACTTCCTAACTATAACCACAGTGCTAATCGCACAGCTAGTTAGTTGATAGAATATGACAAAGTACCGAAACAACTGGTAAAACACGATGTTCTTTATTAGTTTCATGCAATTTTGATGTGCTTTTGACAAGAACCGACAGTAAATAGAAACAAAATTAATATACTAACCTTTTCTTCAAAAGCACTGTATTCGATATATGCTCTACTGGCCATGACAAACTTAAATAATAATATATATTCAGATTACTGCATGCTTGCTGTGTAGCGATTTATGTCAGTAATCGTACACAAACTACATTTCTTAAATTTGTCATTTATTGTAAGGGATAGAGTCATAAACTTTCTTCTTCTTATATAATTTTGGAATATAGACTATGGCAATATGTTATACTAATGGCTATTAAAAGAAAGCGAAGAGGTTTAGAAATCTGAACATGCAGATAAATTATACGATAGGCAACTAGTTCCTGTAAAAACTAGTGTTGGTCTGCGTTAGCGGGGAAGATAAACACTGGTATATAATCAACTAAAGTCGATTGAGGTATGCTAACCGCCGTGGAAAGCGAGTAGCAGCTGACGTTTCGAGCGCTAGCCCTGACGGCTAGCCCTGACGTTTCGAGCGCTAGCTCTGACGAAGGGCTAGCTCTCGAAATGTCAGCTGCTACTCGCTTTCCACGGCGGTTAGCATACCTCAATCGACTTTAGTTGATTACATACCAGATAAATTATAAATAACTATTTTAAAAGCGAAGTTTTGTGCAAGTAAAAACGCTTCAGCACACGTTGTAACTAGTAGTTTTCATGTTTAATCCGGGAGATACCATTACTGTCATACCTTAAAGTTCATAACGTGATTATTTTATGATTGCGAGAAGAAACTGTTACCACATTTGTTTTTACTATAGGCGTCAGCTTAGCAAACGTAATGCTTGCCAATTGGTGGCATTGCCATTCATCCTGTCTGAAAGGCTTAAAAGCATGGATCGTGGTTTGACTCAACGTTATTTATGTCCACTCACATTAGTAAGGCCTGCAGTGCAGCCTTTTTTCATCTCCACAATATCAGATGCATTAGTAAGTATTTATCTTGTGATAGCTTAGTTACGTTAGTCCATACTTTCATTACTAGTCGCCTTGACTGTTGTAACAGTTTGTTATGTGATGGTTTGCCTAAGGCACACATTTCTAAGTTATATACAAATGGTGCAAAATGCGGCGGCTAGACTCATCATGCAGTTCCAACTCACCGAGATACTGCCATTTTTGAATGGTAGTTTTGCTATTAACATTTAAGGCTTTATCACCACACTATATTAGTCAGACATTTATTCACAGTTAAGAAGCAGTCCCGTTACTCTCTTAGGTCTAACGATAGCCTATACTATTAGAATACCCCAAGGGGAAAATGCTACCGACACTTGGTGACAGAGCTTTTTCCTTAGCAGGTTGTGGAATTGCATTGCCTTCAGAAAAGCGAAATATTAAATCACTTTTAAACGTAATGTTAAAACGTATCCTTTCCAAGGATTCAGTTACGAATTTATTTTTCATTGATAGTATTACCATATTATTAACGGATGTTTAGCTTTTCAGTCTTATCTAGTACATATTGTGATTGTATTTTTTCGTTATTCTTGTAAACTTCAGAGTGTATTCGTGTGATGCGCTATTGACCAGCGTATGTAAATAGCACATAACAGCAAATAAGAAAACAATCAACAAATGTCAATGGGGTCTTGCAGGTAATTTGAAAAGTCGACAGATGCAAAACTAATATTAAAGAGCCTATCAAAATAAGCAGGATGGCCAAATTTAGGGGGCTATCGTTTTTCCTTACAAAGTTATAAACTTTGAAATATCAAATATTTACAGAGAAATGTATGGGCCTTGCCGACCACGTACACTATACACACATCTGTACATTTTCGATATTTGTTAGCTCGTAACTTTGTTGGTACCTAAAATATAGCATCGCGCACAGTGTTGGTGATCTAATGTCGCATTTTACAGTCTACCTTATTATAGGAAATTAACAATGCACGTTGACAACGCGAAGAAAATTTACGTTACACTAAATTAACGCGATTTTTTCAAAAGTTAGGTTTACATGCATTAAATTAACGCGAATTTTTCGATAAGCATCTTGCTTTATTTACTGCGATTTTCATAATTCTGCAAACTCGCACTTTACATTTCTGAACGCCAAACTGCGTTTTGGCTTCCGTCAATAAAACCTTCCAAGACAAGTGCACGGATGTTTCTAAGTTTTTTTTAAAGCCGAAAATTTGGGTTTGAAGCCTAACTAGACCCTATCAATTCAAAAGATCTTTCAAAGCCTCACGGTGAAATCACCAAGAGCTGCTCACTCGTTTGATTGACGGAAACCAAACCGCAATAGTGACTCTGAAGAGCCAATAGAGGAGTCATGAACTAATAAGGTTTTGAAATGAAATAAAGGTGCTTTAAAATAACAATGTTGTAAAATAGCGTGCATTAAATTTACATCGACATTAATTAAGATACATTAAATTAACGCGAATTTTGTAAAATCGCGTTAATAAAGTGCATTGTTAATTTCCTATAATAAGGTAACGCAAGATTCAGTGTCATAATTTTACAGGGAGATGATGGAGTTCATGCACACCAAGAGCTGTGAAAATTAATGTTTTTGAAGTTCCGGAACGAATGTTTTAAACCACTATTTTTCTAAAACATGCCACTCATATTTTAGCTGATATTTTTCGAAGTCAGTCATCTGCGAAACGGGGCCTAACGTCCGTTGGTGTTTTTTTGTGTGGTTTGTCGATGGTGTTACCCCCGGGGGGGGGGGACTCCCTTATGTGAGGGGTACATGTATGCTCATCGTACCTTTTAGGGGTCAAAATCAGGAGTTTGGTCCCACTTAGGGTATCCACGATCAAACACAGACATTTCCATGTAAAGCGGTACCTTTTAGGGGTCGGGTGTCACCGAATGCTAGAGAATGACAGCGCTTTTGTAAACAACAAGGAAGAATGTGCTTGATGATAAAATGTTGGCATGTTTTTATCAGTACCTTTTAGGGGTCAAAATAAGCTTGAGCCACGCCCATTTTAGTACCTCTTAGGGGTCAAATCGAAAATGTCCGACGAGCAGACAGACAGACAGACATATTTTATTTGGTGTTTTGTACATGCAAGTACTTCGACATGGGTCCAATAAATTTCAGTTAAATTAGGTCATGTATATCTCTGTTAGTTGGGAACAGGCATCATTGCGTTAGAGCTTCAGCTCTGGTGTTGAAGCAGTTATAAATGAATTTTGCTGAAAGACTAGAAATTCTACTGTCAGGGTTCATGATTGTGCATAATAGGCTATTTTCAGATCGGTGTGCCGTATTTATATTATATTTATTCTTTAGTGAAGCATAGAATTCCTTCCTTAGGTTTTCATATTTCTTGCACTTCAAGACAAAGTGGGTTTCATCCTCAATCTCCGAGAGGCAGAAATGGCATAATCTTTCCTCGATTGGTTTGTATGGTCTTGCATACCTTCCTTTTTCGATCTCTAGTTTGTGGTTGCTTATTCTTAGCCTTGTTAGTGCTATTCTGTGCTTCACATTGACTACTTCCTTCAAGTAATTTTCTAATTCGTAAGATTTCTTGAATATTCTGTATGTTCTTAACTTATTTCGCTGATTTGGATTACTTCTCGAGTCATTATGGATCTCGCTGTGCCAGTTTTGGCATTCAACGTCTCGTATCCTTACCCCTACCCCTTTTATATGGGAGTCCCCCCCCCTCCCTCCCCCCCCCCTCCCCCCTCCCCCCTACCTCGTGGGTGTTACACACACATCCATTTTATGGCGTTATAGACTGCCATTTTAGCTGTACAAAATCGCCAATTTTGCAGTTCACGGTTCAATGGAGACTCTAATTATATTGATTTTATAATGTTATTCATAAATTTGGTTTATGCATGACGTCATGCCCCGTATTAGGTAATAGCTATGCAATGGAGATTTCTTGACTTTTGTTTTTGAAATGGGTGAGCGAGAATCGAATAACAAATCAGGTTAATAGATAACGACATTTAGCCGGCATGTTGTATCGTGCCTGATTTTACAAATTTGATTAAAAAGTAACTTAAAACTCAGTTTGAATTCTTTGAAAGTGAACTTTGAGCGAGGAAAATGAAAATCTCGAATTTTAAAACGATAAACTTTTGAAAAATTTAACTGTATAGATTTTTAGGGTTAAATAGAGCTGCTATATATTCCTCCACCCCCCACCCCCCCTCCCCCCCCTCCCCCCCTCTGGGGGTACTCCCAGAAATTCAGGATAGGGGTGGATAGGGGTGCGCCGCGGAAATATCGAAACCCTGACCCTATTTAAGGGTGAAAAATCGTAAAATGGGTACCCTTTCCAACTGAAGGCTTGAAACTAAAATATGAGACCCTATAAAAATATACAGGACAAGTGAATACTCAGAATGTATTGAACAGATCGTTTTTATTTCTCTCAGTCTGTGTAATGCTTTAGATGTTTTTATTTCTCTCAGTCTAGATAAATAATGCTTTAGATTGTTATGTTTATCGGGCGTTGAGCAAATGCACGATATTGGGTACTACTTCATGTAGCTGTGACAATAGTCCGCTAAATTAGCCTAATTAGTGATTAGCTCTAAAACACCCAAAATTGAGTGCCCACCTCTATACACTCTAAATTAGTGAGCACCCGTTAGGTTAGGGTGTTTTTTAAATGTAGGGTCAGGGTTTTATCAGGGTTTGGGACAGTTTGTGCAGCTACACGAGGTACTTGCCACGATATTGCATATCACGAGACTAGGGGATCAAAAAAAACGTACCCTATTTAAAAGAGCCGGAGAACTGAAGCCTAAAATCAACTTTAGCTCAATGAGTAGATCTAAACATGAAAAGACTCATACCAAAATTTATTTAAGGATGATAATACAGAATATGAGACCCTATTTAAGGGTTCGGCACCTCGAAATCCATACTCTATCCCGCGGTACATACCTATATGGCTTATATATAAACTCGCCTAGCAGCTCGTGATTTTAAAGTTTTTCTCACCAAAGAATTCAATTAAGGTTTAGGTAAATTGACCAAAATAATTCTTCTCACCGTTTGTATTTGTAACCTTTCCTCCCTTTAATGTGTCGACAGTTTTGAATGAAGTTCAGAGATTTCTTTGCCGATATTTCTAAATCCAAAATGTGTATACAGTCGGGTTTCTGGAAAACCCGAATAGCGAATAGCGAATAGCGAATAGCGCGAATAGTGCGAATAGTCGCGAATAGTGGCGAATAGTAAATATAAATTAAAGATTAATACTTACAGAACGTAAGTCCTTCAACGAGTATGAACCTAGACGAACCTGATGGGAGAATCACAGTTAGTGTCAACATTCGCCATTTTGTTTTCCTCGTGTAACTCAGTTCCATGGATGGGTTACCTGTGGCACTCGAAAGCGAGGCTAATCACGGCGCATGAAGCGGAAATCGTTAGAAGGCAACTTTGCCGAAATGTTGGAGAACATAAAAAAACAGTAAACGTTTTCTACTTACGTCATCGTGCACCTGACAGACCTAGTTGGGTTCCCTGTGGCCTCCGGTTTAGGCCAGCGATCACCAAAGACCGCCTGGGAATGCTTCGAGTTTGTAGACATTTCTTTTTATATTTTTTTTCGGATAGCGTGTTTTCAGTTTTCCATACATTTCTCTGTAAATTTTCCAGCGGACTTTGACTCGTTGTTACAGACAAATGTATGGTAAACTGAAAACACAATTGCACGCTTTCCAGCGCAGCTACATCCATCAAATTTTAATAAGTTTTAAAATAATATTTTACCAGACAGTGAATATTTCAGAAATTCGATTTTACTGAAATTATTTGGCACAGGATTCACATACAAACACTGTATTTCGCGCCATGTTTGCACTCCTTTAAAAAATGAATTTCTATAACGGGACCTGAAACAACCATAGGGGCTGATGAAAGCCAGGTCCCGGCTAATCCATAGATGAAATTGGAATTTAGCGTGTTGGTTTTTGTGGAGGGAGGAAAACCGGAGGACCCGGAGAAAAATTCTCGAAGCAACTGGTCTATTAAATTGAGAAATTATAATAGACCCTTTCAGATTGCCTGTTTGTTGCCCAATTTCAGACAACGTGATATTTCTCCAGAGGATTCAGTACTTTGTTTTTCAATTATAGAAATTGGTACATTTCCTCTTGGGATACAGAACTGAAACAAAAAACGCATTTAATGCTTACTCAAGGGAAAGGTCACGTGGTCTGAAATGGGCAACAAACAAGCAAGCTGAAAGGATACGCTATCCGAAAAAAAATTCGGCGCAAAAAAGAAGAAAGAGCTAAAAAGAAATAGCTACAGCACGAGGAATTCCAAGGCGGTCTTTGGTGAAACCCAACTACGTCTGTCAGGTGCACGATGACATATGTAGAAAACGTTTGCTGTTTTATAATTTTCTCCAACATTTCGGCAAAGCTGCCTTCTAACGATATCGATTGGCCTCGCTTTCGAGTACCACAGGTAACCCATCCAAAGAACTGAGTTACATGAGGAAAACAAAATGGCGAGTGTTGACAGTGTGATTCTCTCGTCAGGTTCGTCTAGGTTCGTACTCGTTGAAGGACTTACGTTCTGTAAGTATTAATATTTAACTTATATTTACTATTCGCCACTATTCGCCACTATTCGCACTATTCGCGCTATTCGGTATTCGCTATTCGGGTTTTCCAGAAACCCGTATACAGTCAGATGTACAGTCTGCTATTATCAAGACGAAAGCAGTACCTGTAAAATCGCTTGTATTGCTTCTGTTGTTTTTCAAAAAACAGCAACATTAAACAACGGTGCAACGAATTCAAAGTTAGTATTGTAATCAACTGGGGACGAGTGCAATTTGGGATACGTTTCACGCGTGTTTGTCAAAATCGAAAGTGAATTACGTAGATTTTGACAAACTCAAGTGAAATTTATCCCTAATTTCGCGAGTCACTATTGCCTACTTTAGAAACGAGTAGGGGGCTGGGGCGAGTACGGTTTTGCAAAGGTGCTTGGGGTCGTTACTGGGGACAGTTAGTTGCGATATTTGCTATGTTTCTTTGTATTCTGCAATTGGTGTCCCCAGTAACGATCCCAAGCGCCTTTGCGAAACCGAATTCGCCCCATGCCACTACTCGTTTCTAAAGTGGGCAATTTCGGATTTCCATTAATATTATGGAGAGCAAATTACGATCCAGGAAAACGTTATTTTAAGCGCGCGTAGGCGGCGTTTGTAATTTCACATGTGAAATTACAAATTACGCGTGAAATTTCAAGTTGAAATTAGGGATTAATTTGTCCTCTATGGTATTAGTAAAAAAAAAACACAGAAAAATCATTGTGTTATCTGAAAACTTCTTAGCTAATATTGTAAAGCATTTTTTCATTGTAACCTCGTCACGAAGCTTTTCATTTATGCACGACTGGACGTCACTGCTTAGGTTTAGCTCAACGCTGAGACGCCTGGCCAAAAACCTCTTGTAAGCGAAACCAAGAGGAATATGGCAGATTTCGAGAGGTCTATGAAGTATACGTGTGAGGCCAAAGTCGAAATGTTCCGTCGTAGGTACTTTACGTAAGTCGGCTTCAAAAATACCTATAATTCCAGTTTGTGAGAGTTAACCCCGAACGCTTTTCCAGGCTTCTTACTCGGGAATCAAAATGGCCGCCATTTTGGAAAAAAAACAACGTATGCTTGCTGGGAAGACTGAGTGGTTCATGGGAACGAGGCTATATTCAATGCACAGCACGTGGTCGAAACTAACCTATAGCAGATTTCGTATGAGTGGGACAAACTACAGTACTGACTACAGCACGGTTAGCGTACGGCATGCCGTGACATTGAAATGGATTTCCTGTTGTAGAAAGAATCAAATATTGCAGTTTTTCTAAAAAATTGAGACCAAAACTATTCATCTACCTTCAGTAGTCTGACTAGTATAGAGAATTGTACTATGTGGGTGATGAAATGATTTAGTGGCATTAACGTTTATTGTACCAAAATAGAAATAGTTAATGTACGCATGGGGAGCTTTATAATATGTCGAATTGTTACAGGAACTTTACTGTATTCCAGGAATGTCACTAATGAGTATCAAAATTAAGTATGTGTGAAGGTTTGGTGATGCAACTTCACTCTTCAACTCTATTTTTCCTGTAACTTTACACTTGGAAGAAAACACTAACCCGCGAATAGCTAGAGCTAATCAAGGCGGGTAGTCAGGTTAAATGTTGGAAAGATTTACAGATGAAGAGGAAAAGTACTTCAGTTCAGTAGCATTGCCACATGAGCCATTATACCCTGAGCGTCCATCTCCCATACTACGTCGATAATGCGGCAGCATTTTTACAGCGCGGGTTACTTTTTAGAATGCGTTTCCCTCGAGTTCAGATTCTGTTAGCCAATCACAAACGTTTGCGTAATTTTAATTCAAATGATTAATAATGTCGTAGCCATACTGGCTGACCAAACAAGAGAAGCTAACAAGACCTCTCATTTGTTGACAACATGCCGCTGTGAAAGCAAACAATGAGAAATGAAATCTAAAAATAACTCGGTAAAACCCAGCAAACCGCGCTAGTGGACGACTAGCCTCCTCATCCTCTCGGAAAAAAATCGAGACCGGGTTTCCTGTGGTAAAGTGACGAGAAGAGAGGGGACTGATAATGAAAATAATGGGGGGAGGGGGAAGGGAAGAAAAGAGAAGAGAAGGATATTTCCTTTTTATTTTATCCTCCCCGTCCCAGTCCTCTTCTTCTCTCCTCCGCAGGCACAGGTAACCCAATTTAGATTTTTTTACTTAGAGGTGCCTGCGGAGGAGGCTAGTGGACGGCTACAATGTAGTTATGGTGAAGAAAGGGGGTAAATATGAGAATAGTCTAGTAACTTTATTCGTAAAGGCCTCAAAGCGATGGCAGTTGTCTCAGCGTGTTACAGGAAGAGAAACCGCATCTACAATCGAAGGCGGAAAATAGTGGTAATTCCAATTCCTTGTGACACAAAATAACACAACAATGCGGTGCGACAGAAACTAAGATATTTCTGACCGACTCCAAACTTGCGATCTTGGCCTGGGGACAACTGGCCTCGCTCTGGTACACTTGTTACCAGACCCTTCATCCCCCGCGGGCATGATATATCAATAAGGTAGATATTTACTGGATTAGAGAATTTGCGAAGGCGATAACATTCATTTTTGACTACGCTTCTGTCCCCAATAACCTGAAAGTTAACGAAAGTTGATCAGCATTAATCATTTGCGCGCATTCTACGGCATTCTAGCTACACATGTTCATAAACAAAAGACCGTTAAATTCATATTTTTGTACTGTATGATTGTAATGATGTTTTATTGTTCAAACGTATTCTAATATGGACACGCGAAGCATACTGATTAACATTCTTTAACTAACCAACGTATTTCGTCTTCCTGAGTCTCAACTAAATCCCATCCTGGAACACTTACTTCGCCACTTTAACTCAACAACTGACAACATGTTAAACAAGCGCGTATTTATTGTTTATATATCCGTTACAGTTTTTTTTTTGGATTTTCAGTTGGTAAACGGATTTAACGTTCTTAAACACTATTCTTGTTAATAATCCATATCAGGAATAAGCTGAGTGCATATCCATTTCCAGTCAATTTTAGTTTCCTGTTCTTGAGGTTGAATCTTGATTCTACTCGAGTTTTTAATTACTTGAATCTTTTTAGTTCTTCGGTCATCGTGTCTGAAAAGAAAGAGGTGATATTAACGTTGACAAAAAGCTCCCAACACTTGCTTCAAGATGAATGATGCGAAACATTCAAATCATGGTTGCTTGCCATTTATATTTAACCATCCGTTTGAAAATTGAAACTAAAATAAATATAAAAATAAAAATGATACGCGCGTCCACCGGAAAGACCGTAAAGTGCGGGAAAAGTGGATTACCCCAACCACAGGTAGCCCAAGTTTTCCAAAACTTTCCAAACGAAATGACGCGTACCATTTGGATTTTCAAACAAGAATTTCTGGTTTCTCGATATAAATGGTAAGCAATATTCTCTATGTAAAGTATAGATTAATTAGTTTCATGAGAAATGGCTTTCCTGAAAGAATTCCAGTTCGAGTTCGTTTGATATAAAAGGTTTTAAACTGTAATATCTCCCACACATTTCTAAAATCAAGGTACAAAGTAGACATACCAATTTAATGAACAAAGTATTAACACCAAATATAATTTTTACAACAACTGTCCAGTGACTGGCTGATTGTCATTGGAAATAAGAGGAAATACCATGGCAAATCACGTGATCGCTAGCGCGCGGGAATTACTTTTTCCCACAATTTTCCTTGTCTTCGTGGGATGGCTCGCCTCACTGTTTTAATTTGTCGTTGTAAAGAAACAAACTTTCGATAGTTTACTGTGCTATGTCCTCTTATTTGGGGCGGCCTTCACCTCTTCGGAACCTGGAATAGTACTGGCTATCCAAACAATGCCTAACCCTGAGACAATACAAACCCTAACCCTAAAACAATGGAATTCTTTGTCAGTGCAGTCCAAATGGGGTCCAATAAAATGCAAGGTTTTGAGAGGTGAAGGCCTGATGTCTTATTTAACAGGTTTTCCATCATCTAATAGTCAACATTTGTTGCACTTTTGACCATGTGATGACGCAAAATCGTTTTCCTCCCTCCTCAAAAACCAACCAAAATTCCAATTCGATCCGGGAGTTCTTCGGAATATTTAATTATAAGCCTCTGGCTCGGGAGACCCGGTAACGGCTTCCTTTATCTTCGATGCAAAATAATCAATTTGACACACCACGGTAAACTATAGTAAATGTGTTAAATATTCATATTTTACAGTCAAGTTTTCAATTTTCATTTCAACGTTTAAATCATTCCTACTTTAACCATAAAACTACTGATTGTTGTATATAAAAGCCAACTTTTTTACTTTTTTAACAACAAATGTCGACATGTAAACAAACGGTTCAGAGCATGTTAGTGACACCAATTGAAAGCAGCACATTCGCAAATGAATTTCCCTTCCTGCACAAAATGAAAAGGTATGTTAACCAAGATGGTTTCAGGGTTATCGGCTTTGTTAATCAAACGGTTCTTTATATATTTTTAAGCCCTTAACACTTGCAGTAACAATGAGTTGGAAAACATTTTACTACCGATTAGGGTCCTAGCTATCTGTAAAGTAGCCACTAATGTACGAAACCAATTAACTTGTGTCGGTCTGGAAAGAAATCGAGCACATTTGCACTTTTGGGTGTACATGTATGTTAGTCGATATAACCTTATCGGGTTTTTAGTTCATGCAGCCGAACACGTCTGATAATTATTTTTTTGTATATTGTTGTTCTTAAGTGAAAAAAAAAAAAAAAAAAATCAGTTCAAAGTAAATTAATTTCCCCATGTTTAACCCTGCAGGGCCGACCGGTCGTTCAAAGCAAGGGTAACCGCTACCCAGGGGATAAATCACTCACCCGAGGTTACACTGTACAGATTACAATTACAGATTTAGCGCTATCCTTGGGATAAAGTTACCCTTGCTTCGAACAACCAGGCCCTGTGCCACAGGGCATCGGGTTGCTGATGTCAGTAATGGCAACTGATACCCCCATGAAATTTATTTATCTCAATTACCCTTCTTGGATGTATTCCTCTCTTTTTTGTCTTGTCGCATTTTTTCCTTCTTGTCCATATAACGCATGGCGCATCAAACTTTTTCATAGTCAGCCTTTTCAAGTTCTCACTTTCAGAAGTTTGTGGTAATCGCTGTTCTGATTTGGTATCATCTCGGAAAATCTCATCATCTTTCTATGAAAATTAACCAAACATATACTATAAGAATAAAGTTGTTTTGAACAAGATGTTATCAATTCGTAATGATATTTATCACGCAAGGTTAGATGTGTTATCCCTGAAACTTTCCTCAGTCTTGCCATAGTTAATAGAGTGGAATGGTTTGGAAACCCGGCAAACTTCAAAAGGGCTAACAAAGGCGCTGCGATTGAGGTTGGAAGGGGGCAAGACAAAAGATTGTGCACTATCATAGTTCATTAGCGTTCCCTGAACGACTGAACTCACACGTTTCTATTGGCTGATTGACTAACATGTTGGAATTTCTATTGTGTTTTGTGCACCGTAGTGGTCGAAAAAAGCTAACAAAGACCTATAACAAAGAAGGTCCCTGAGTTTCCTAACCATTCCACTCTATTAACTATGGTCTTGCTTAACCCATTAGCGAATTAACGGCATTGTTTCACTGAACATTCGTTCAGTGTATTTCACACATCTCCCTGGGCGCTTCAATTTCAACATTCCATAGGACCTACCAGCCTCGTTGACATGCAAGTCACCAGGACTTATGCATAGGGTCTATAAACAACTTTATTTGCGTGTCTATTTTCTAGCTGACAGTAGAATGGTATACTAACAGCGGGCACGAATTTATCGGTCGAATTGGAATTTAAGTTGGTTTAGAGGGAGGAGAAAACTGGAGAACCCAGAGAAAAATATTCAGAGCAAGGGCGAGATCCTTTTAGGGGTCAAAATCAGGAGTTTGGTACCACTTAGGGTATCCACCATCAAACACAGACATTTCTATGTAAAGCAGTACCTTTTAGGGGTCGGGTGTCAATTGAACAAAAAAGCTGTTATCAATTTACATTTTTATTATATTTTAGGGGTCAAAATAAGGTTGAGCCACGCCCATTTTAGTACCTCTTAGGGGTCAAATCGAAAATGTCCGACGAGCATCCCTACCCCTTTTATATCGGAGTCCCCCCCCTCCCCCCTTCGGGGGGGGGGGGGGGGGGGGCGAGATAGCAACAAACTCAACTCACATTTGGCGCAACGATCGGGAATCGATCCCGGATCACAGAGGTGAAAGGTGAAGCGCTTAACACTGCTCCGTCCCAGCTCTCTTTCACTTCTTACTTTAACTAGATGACTCCTTTTCAAAGGGTCCCAAAACCTTACGTTTTCTTCAGGCAGTTTCTAAAATTCGCCTCTATCGATGTGAGTATTTTATAGAAAGCTTTTTCTCTCTATTTTATACTTTCAGCTCGCTTAACTTCCTAAAATTGGATATTGTTGATTCCTCATGCTTTGTGTTTGCGTGAAACTGATTCTAAATAGAGCAGGTTTCAATTGAGTGTCGAAAGTTTTCGGTGATTGCTTTGGTTTTGCGTTTACTTAGCTTTTCTATTGGCTGTGAGAATGTTTTGTAATCAGTACTCGAATCAAATTCCAGAGTCAAACCAATCGTGGTTTTGGTCCGTCACGCCATCAATCCACGATTGTGTATACTTTTCCTCCTGATTGGTTGCTTTCTCATGCCAGTGAAACCAATCTATATTCACTTTAGTTCGTGATTGGTTCGTTGTGATTGCTTTGGTTTTGGTTTTACTACAGTCAATTGAAACCTGCTCTAGCATACGAAAGCAACTTAAACAAAAGCTTATATTTCGAGACTTCTGGCATTATTACACAGAAACCTAGGTTCGAAACATAAAGGAATGGATTGAATCAAAACAAAATGAACTGTTTAAAACCCCGAAGTCTGTAGAAAAATACATATTTATCTTCTTAAATGCTTTTGTTTACATTAAACAAATGCTCAAGTACTTACCAATCTTGGCTTCGCTGTCCGTTTTTTACCATTTCTGCAACCGTTACTATTCCTTCGACTCCAGATGAGACATGCCGGGTCAAACTGAGACTCAGGTTTTGTAACTTCATGTGAGCGTCCTTCATTTCCTGCTAAAGATCTTTGCAGTATGTCATCTTTGAATGCATCTTCTTCTTCTTCTTGCGTCAAAACAACTGCGAAAAACAGAAAAGCGATACAAATTATAAGTGAATTCATCGCGGAGTTTCATAGAAGTTCGGCTTATAAGTCGAACTTATGAAAAATTCGACAAGACGCGTTTTATAAAGTAGGATTGGTCATGAACATGTGGCACATTATTATTTCAGAACAATTATCGTGGTGACACTTTGGTTCTAGGTGGGTTCATTAGCCACACATATTTTTTGTAATCTGTCCCGAAATTAGTCTGCGTGAAACGCTGGATTACTTTAAGAACAAAACGTGTTTACCTTTCAGCATGGAGTGTGTATATCATTCAGTACCAGCTTTATTGCTCTTCTTCTCAGGTCGGCAACATTTGCAGTAAATTGTCTGCCATGGTAACAAATATCGAAAATGTACAGATGTTAGCGTGCATGCATTTCTCTGTAAATATTTGATCTTAGAAAATCTATAACTTTGTGTTTGTAAAGAAAAAAGATAGTCCCTTAAACTTTGGCAATCTTCCTTATTTTGATGTGGCCTTTTTTCAGCCATTCAATTAGTTTTTGCATTTGTCGAGTTTTCACATTACCTGCAAGATCATCATTGCGTGTGTTGATTATTTTTCGTATTTTCTCCGTCCGAGACACAGCTTGTGACAGTATCATTTTGGACTACTTATCTCTAGAAAGTAATATCAAGATAGATAATTTGTGCTGTAATTGGAATTCGGTTTCCTCCACAGTAACCAGCCGTTTGAAAATTAAGTTCTTCAATGACAGTTGAACGTAGATACAGTCTATTCCATTCTTAATTAGTTTCACCTGGTTTTGCTGTTATGCGCATGAACTTCTTAGCTTGACCGTGCCTATATTACATGTGTGTCTAAAACAGGGAACGTAGTTGATATAAATGCCTTCGATTTAAACCTATTTCTAAGCCGACTTTATAAGGATTCCTTATCGACGTAATTATGCGATACACATTCGATCTCTTTTCTTTTCAATATTATGATCTATAAAGTATTTGTTTTTGTGTTGATTTTTACGTCGTATTATTTAATGAGCAATGCTTGGCAAGGCCATTATTTCAAACGAAATATGTTCAGAGAAAGAAATAGCTATAGTATTATACTAAAACAGCCCGTGTCAATGTCATGCATCTAAAGTTAGTTTTTGTGTTAATTCAAATCTTTACCACATATTTCGTAACGTATGTCATTCGTGGAGTTTCATTGAAATAGTGTGGTTCAATTTTCCAAAATGTTTGCCATTTTGGAAATTAAATATTTCAACACAAGCGCTAGCTGTTTTTAAATTTTAGTAAAAGCAGCAGACAAATGTGGCAACAGTTTCTTTGCGCAATCATAAAATATTCACGTTATTGACTTACTAGATTACACATGAAAACTAGTTACAACCGCTTCTCTATACGGTGAAGTATTTTTATACAGGATGCACTAAACTTCGCTTTACTTTCGCCGTTAAAATAAAGTAATATTAAGCAGAAAACTGAACATTTGTAATTTATCTGCAATTTCAGATATGTAATATCTTTATTAATAATGGACATTAGTACAACGTATTGCCACTCTAACATATATCGATAGACAGCAATATTCTGAATATATATATATTGTTTAACTTTGCCAGTAGAACATACATCGAATACAGTGCTTTTGAAGAAAAGGCTAGTATACTTTTGTTGTTCTTATCAAAAACACATCAAAATTGCATGAAACTAACAAAACAACATGGTGTTGTTTTATTCAGTGTTCATCCTCTTTTAAACAGGGTTAAACGTCGGCTTCGAGTTTATCAGTCTCACCAGACTGTCACGTTACCGACGTTAAATAAAGTTGCTTTACTTTACTTTACCGCTTAGCTTTAGGATTGCCGCTGCCATTTTTCGTTTTATAATGTTCGAAAACAATTTTGGCTCGGAAATTTCAAATGGTGATTTAGCACCAGAAAAAAAGGTCAGTTATTCAGGATTAAAGCACGCGATTGAAGTCTGCAAACATACTGTTGCTGTTGGTGTGTCTAACTAGTTGCTACTCGGAAGAGTACTGGTCAATAAGTGAACCTATTTTCGCCCACAGTGCTTTCTTTATGTAAAAAGATGTAGCTCATAACTTTGTCGGTACTTAAAATATCTGCTCAAAACTTTGCACAATTGGTCATTTCAATAAAAAAAAGCAAATATATTGTCTCCAGCCATGTTATTAGTTTATGCCTTTGATAAGCTATGATTCGTTTTCAAATTACCTGCAAGATTCCCATGCCGTTTCTTAATAAAACGGTTAGCGATGTTCTTAGCTAACACCAAGCTTCTCACCGTTTTGTATTTGTATTTTGTATGTGTCGACAGCTTTGTATCAACTCTTTCACGAATTCCCATAAAGTTCAAAGATTTATTTGCGGATAATTCTAAACTCTAAAATTGATAAACACGAAATTATAAAGACGAAAGTAACTGCGGTACCTCTAAAATTCATCGCTTGTATTTTTTTTTTAACCAATTCGGATTTCATTACTAAAAACACACAAACAGTCATTCTGAAATACTTCTCAGCTAAAGTTCTATAAAATTTGTTCAATGCGTGGTCGAAACTAATGAGCATATACTAATACTGATAGGTTTTGAAATAATGTTCCAGTGGCGCCTTATAAGAGGTTGTACTTTCACATAATGCTCAAACTGATTTTGCCTGCCTTTATCTTTTGCGTGGAAGAACCATTGATCTTAAGGAATACAAAAACGTAATTGCATTCAAGGACTATACTGAGTTTATTCCCCAACACCCTTTTCGCTCTCGTTTGATAAAGTACTGCTTTTTAGCTTAATTATTCACACTCTATATCTTGGCAAAATATCAGTTTTCCTGAATAGCGGTATAAGTGTTTCGAATCACAACACATTTCATTATTTTTTTCACTGATTTGTTTCTCGAATGCACATCTGTGATAGATCAAACAGAACTGTGAGATAAAAGTTGCTTTGCGGAAACTTTCAATTTCCTGTGATCTGATTGGTTTCTGGAGTGGGCGGCTTTTTCCTTTTCTGATCACGATCACGATTACTGAATGCGCGTGTTCGCAATTCATTGGAGTTTGTTCACTAATTCATCTTTCAAGTTGAAAGAGAATAGAGGGAGAAAAATGTTATTTACCGGCTAAGGATCTTGAAAGAACTGACCCATTTTAAGACCTCTGGTACGGCCGTTTTTTTCTATACGGTTTTTCTCTATACGGACCTAAATAACATGCATACATATCCGTATATCCCGCGGACAGCATCAAAGCACATCGACAGTTTGTTTGTTCATTAAAAAAGCACTAGAATACTGATTATTTCTTCTTTTTCCTTGCTTGACCTCCCAGCTAGATTACTTCAACCTGACACTGCCATCAATTCTAAGAAAACGAGTTTCGTGATAATTTGAAGAGAATATTCAATAGTTGACAGAATGCCATAAAATCATAATCCATGCACTAACATTCAAAACAATTATTTTCTTTCCTTTCTACTTCAAACAAAAGCTGAAAGTCGGGATTTATTTTTGAAATCATTTGTCCATGCCTTTGAGAACTATAGAGTAAAATCTCGATATGTGTTTAGTCCATACGAACTTAGACACTTCCTTTTCTCAATAGCAAGAGTTAGCTTATTATATATAATTGTATTTTATGATTTCCGCGTCTTAATCATACACAGAATAACAGGTTTGTGTGATGCGCAAAAGAGCAGACGATAGTAAATCATGTAGCTCCGAGTACTATACAAAACTATTTAGTTGCCATTACTGTTTTCTATTTTGAAACAGTATTTTTACCGCGTTACAGACAGTTCAATAGCGCCTTCATGTTTAACAAGAGTACATAAAACTACTATAGGGCAATACTTCATTTGTGTGATATATTTTGGCGCCTTCTCGTTGAATGTCTTAGTTTACAGTGACGCGTGATAGATTACTTGTATTACTCAACAACAATACATTATTTAGTTCAAGAGAGTCGCTAAGAACTATATAAACCCCTATATAAATCAGTTCCGAATTTATAAAAACCAACAATTGTTTAGAAAAAGACATTCACCCGTTTGGAGTGCACTGGAGTATAATACGGTTTTAAACTTTTTCCGTTTAGCAAAATTTTGTTTCTGTAGAAAAACCCCACATGGCGTTCAAAATTATTTTTGCGCTGTTGCGAGTTTGTGTTATTTTGCTTTATTCGCAAGCTGTGTCAAGAGAGGTATTTGATTCGAGGCAGAAAATGAGTAATGAGGGTCGACCAATTTATCGAAGAAGTAATTGTGCCGTTACATGGATTAGGCACCGAAAATGTTTGAAACGAAGTTTAAAGAGACATCAAGGCAAGGTAAGCGGTTTTGTTTGCTCAGCTGTTGATATTATGTATGCAGTAAATGGCTGTGGTGTGTCTATGATTATTTTAAGAAACAAAAAGGGGAAACGAAAGAAAATTGCATGGCTCCTGATATATAATATTGTGTAACATTGTGTAACCGTCAAGAGAGAATATTGAAAGTTAAATCTCCTTTAAATTTTAATAAAATGAATGATTGCATCACAAAATAAAAGTGAATAAAACGCCACCCTAGAATCTGAACATTATGATCGAATTCCGCCAGTAATATCGTTTGACGGCATATAAAACTGAGTTAAGAACAGAAGAGGGTAGAATATAAACATATATATATGTCTTTCTTTCTCCTAGAGTTACAATATTTGACGTACCAATCTACTGGTTCTGTATTCTCAGACGGTCAATTGAAAGTTTGCTTTGAAGAGTCTGCACATAAGAAATGACCGACTAAGGGCTGTGAACTGTTTTGTACATTGTACGGTACTAAACTGAGTGGCACTAAACTACAAGAGAACCTGGTTCACAAGGAGAATTCCGCTCGCTCCTCCGATATAAAAACAACTATGCAACCAAGCTGGGAATACGAACTGTATTGAAACAAATCCTCTACCATAATACAAAAGCATAACCACACGAGTTCTGCAGTTTAGTTTCTCTAATGACCTAAGGCTAACACGCCCAGAATGGTAACCGTTATACTTAGTTATTTTGGTTGAAAATAAATAGAACGCACTCCGTGTAAATCATTTTGAGAGAAATAAACGCATTGTTTTATCACTTATAACATACTAAAATATCTGGATTGTGATTGGTCAATAACGAGTGCATAAAAAGGTTAAAGAGTACACAGTTGTATGCTCTCAGAAAATGTTTTCTCAGTATATTATAAACAAAAAATCACATGAACAGCTCGTACTAGCTATACTTGATTTATATAATAGGCAATGAGTGAGATTTTGAAAGTTCTCACTGAATTTTGCAATTATTAGAACTTTCAAAATATCACTCAGAAAATCCCGTAATGCACAAGGAGTTCATGCGATTTGTTCTACAAATCAGACAGTCGTGTTATTCTTGTATTCATATCCTTTCGATCTCTAGTTTCTTAAAGATTAAAACATAACTTAAATGTGATTATTTTACGTTTCTATCGAACCGTTTGCGTACATCCGTATGTCAGTCAAGCAATCTGTAATCCTAGTCTGCGAGTTGTTGTCTTGGGTGCTAGGGGTGCGGTCGATCAGAATCAAATCAACCGTCCTATTTTTAACTGATTCTCTTCAATATACCAACTTGAAATCCACTGTACTGTCTTCAAACAATGAGCTTTTTCGCAGGGCATGATCACGTGGTTGTTCTGGAGGGCACTAGAAATTATCTGACTTCGTTTATTTAAAGTGCAACTAACCCCTTTTGCAATTTATATATATATGAATCTTTGAAAGGTTTTGAGTACTTCTGCGAAGAAATTTTTGGCTTACAGAGAATACTCTATGTTCTAGGCTTGTTTGAAATGGTGAAAAATTGACCTTTCCTGACCCATGACCGCGTAAGAAAAAGCCTGGGTCGATTCTTGATCTTACGTCATCCAACTCATTCGACTTTGCAATAATTTGAATAAATATTTAGCATTTTGTCTAAAATAACTGTTTTCTTTACTAACAACTCACAGACTGTGTATATTCTCTATATATCGATGTTGTTGTGATGGAAAGGCGCCATGGAGAATAATGCATTAATGAGGTGACGTAAGATCAAGAATCGACCCAGGCTTTTTCTTGCGCGGTCATGGGTCAGGAAAGGTCACATTTTCACTATTTCAAACAAGCCTAGAACATAGAGTATTCTCTGTAAGCCAAATATGTCTTCTCAGAAGTACTCAAAACCTTTCAAAGATTCATATGTATAAAAATTGCAAAAGGGGTTAGTTGCACTTTAAACTAAGGCACTCGTGCAATTATCAAAGCATGTTTATAAATGCTATTTTCCACTTCCAATCGATTGTCGATCTTTCTAAAACTGCGTTTGCCATCCAGTAAAGCCTTTACATGGGATTACGAGCTTTGTTATTGATCATAATAATTATAATATTTTATTTGTTATAGCAGGCTGAGTATTACAGCTTAAAGCTGGTGGGGGCCTGCTTTTACTCCTCACACACTCCCCACTACTGTTTTGGACACACTACACTCGACTCACGGTTGATTTTTACGGAGGGAGGAAAACCGGAGAACCCGGAGAAAAACCCTCGAACGCAGATAAGGAATCAACAACAAACCTAACTCACATACGGTGCCCGAGCCGGGAATCGAACCCGGGACCGCAGCGGTGAGAGGCGAGTGTTTTACCACTGCGCCAACCTGCATCCCATGATGTGATATATCAGCATGTGTTGTGTGTTGACTTTTTACTGCAAATACGACAGATCTAGAATTACTGTAGGCGGCGGCGAGCAGCGATGCCATACTGACATACTCCCATTTGTCTGCACTGTTTATTTTCTAAGAAGAACATGCCGCGACGAACGTTTTTTCTACAATCCAAATTGGTTAGAATTGCGGCGACGTGACCCGGTGAGAAAATGAACCGCTTTTTAGTAATGAGTCTCTTCGTGTGAACCGTTTGCGTGCAGCTTTACAAATAAACCAATCACAGAGCGTCATACCTTTACCATTCTCTCGATCGAGTGCAAATTAAACGCGATTCTCGTCCCTGGTTTTTCGACGTCTCAGTGGTAGTGAGTGTAGTGATATAGTCTTGATATCAAACAAAAAATACTGAAATTCAAATCCAAAGCTATAATTTATTATCGAACTTAGTATTAGAATTTGTTTTTGATGATTTAAAGAAATCTTGAGTATTTTTCTAGACATCCAAAATATCCGAATAGAGACATCGGAATATATACAATGCCCATGCATGCACCGAGCTTACACAGTTTCAACCAAAAGCGCTATGGCCATCACTTATACGCTTAGACCAGGAGCCTGTTATCAGAAGCGTCTATCAGTTATAGGGCTTGTGAGGTCGGTAAATCGAGCTGGTCAATTTTTAGCGTGAGATTTCCCACGAAAATGTAATTTTTCCATTGTCCCTCTGAAATAGATAATCGTTATTCGCTCATTAGTTGCCAGAATATTAACTAATGAGCGAATGCCTAGAGACTTAATCTATCTTCCATGCTATAACTGACTAAGTATTTGTCTATCCGATACCTTGCGATGAAGACTAATAATGAAATACATAGTGCGAAATGAAGAAAGGAAAAACATAGGAAGAAACAAAAGAAGAAAGCCGGTAGAAAGGAAAGTCGCTGTCAAATCGTTTAATGAGCTTTTTCGCGACATCTCAGTTCTTTAGCATTTGAATGAATAACTGAAGATTTAACATAGTTATTGTCTCAAGGACGATAAAATATCAACTGATAAGTAATTAATAAGCGGGAATATGGGACCATTATTCAAGGCACCCAACGGTAAAACTTCATAACAACGAACATTCTGAGATTAGATCTTTTAAACATTTAACCAAAATCATTTTTTAGATGGCAGACGAACAGCTATTCTGCAGTGCCAGCCAGCCTAGAGCTAGTGAATAATTTCTACATGAATAATCACAGAGGGGAATTGAAATACCGGCATTTTATTATATTATAGGTGTATCTGACAAAATTTCGATGCTCTGTAGAATTCAATATATTTTAAAAATTGAAAATAAAAAGTGCATAATTTGCCAGCCAACTGACCTTGGAGGACAGATATTTGGCAGAACAGTTCGTTAGGTGTTCCTGCATGCCAAAGGCCAAATAGTTTAGTTTTGTATCGAAGATACAGGGAGCCGCTATACCGTGTTTCCGAAGCCAGAGGCTTATGTTTAAGTATTCCAACGAACTCCAGGATCGAACTGGAATTTAATTTAGGTTGGTTTTTGCGGAGGTTTTTGATTATTGTTCCGTTCTCTTCGATGTTAGCATACATTAATTAACATTTGGTTCACAAAACTATTGTTCAACGTCCCTTCTAATGCAAACCCACACATGTTTTACATTGACTAACCATCATTATCACGGGAAATTAGTGCACGAATGTATGTATAGCATATATATCCATCCTCTATGATGTGAACCATTTATAATTATTGCAGTGTTCCCAATGTTTGCCTTCGACCTCGCCGTCCGTTATGAGAGGAAGTATCTACGTGGTGTGGACGTTTTCCATCCAAGAAATTAAAACAATTATAGAGTTACATGTAAAGACAGAATGTTATAATCTTAATATGGTGAAAGACATACGCTGGCTCCTGTCAAAACAAATTCATTGGGGTGATCCTACCCAGTAACCAGTATTCATGTTCCGGATAAATTTGAAAAGCCTGATTTGGATGGGCTTGTGTAAGGATCAACCGCAATAAAAATATGCTAAGTAAGGTTTAGTTACTCGTTCCGAAGTGACTAAGCGATTTTGATTCCCGAGAGCGCAGCCCCGGCGAGCGAATCAAATCTCATCTTAGCTTAGTCACCGAGGAACGAGTGTATAACTAACCGGCCATATTACATATGTAGTTAATTGTTAGGAAGGTTATCTAAACAAAATACGGAATACATACATTGAGCTCAATCATAACCATTGTTAACCAAAGCATTGTTGATCAAAATCCCCTGGTAAAACGCAGCACAATAGACCCTTTGCACGTGACGTCATAGCCGCCATGTTGGTGTACAGTTAACAATAGATCCTTCGTTAGCTTCTTTTGTTCTGTACACCAACATGGCCGCCAGGCCCTTTGTCATTTGAATCTCTGGGTATTGAGTGCAAACCATCTATAGCATTATCAGTTAGTTGTAACACATATCGCAAGGTTTTTGGGTCAGGTTAATTTGTTCAAACGTTTCCAACGATCGGCTGCAATAGAACAGTCGGGAAATGGACCAAAAATATGTTATAGGTATTTTGTTTCAGTTAATGATTTCAAGACTAAGTAAACTCATAAAGTATATAATGTTACTGGGATGTTATATATCATCCCAGAGCTGATCAGATATAATGTATGTGTTTATTCTACGAGATGACTGGTGTTCAGCCGAGTAATTCAGCTGGATTGATGACCGCGACATATACAAGTAACCGACCTATAAACTATGAACTAAAGCTGCTCATGTTTCACACGGCCTGGATTTCGTTGTTCTTTGCGGGGAATATATATTTTTGTTTACATTATTATATTATTTTATTATTTATAAGGTATTCGCACCTACTATCGGACAATTTATTTTGATCACTTCCAGTCATATAACGAAGAGAGCTATTAATAGCTGTGGCATGCAATACCTATCATCCTACACTCGATGTTTCTGCTCTCTGTAACCCTGGTAAAACATTTCAAACATGTTTTAATTGACCTAGAGTTATTCAGCGACAATTTAGGCCTGTAAAAACGTACTTCATTTCGCGCAAGCGTGGCGGTAATAAGCGTTGTTCTTGCCTCGTTGCATTTAGTTGTGTTTTAGCTTCTTTACTGTGCTATAAAGTGTGCCTGGAGTTTTCGCATTCTTATTATAAACCGTTTCTTTGCGATAACTTACCTTTCCTTTGACTTTTTTACTATAAATATGTTCGTATACACTCTGGGCAAAAGGGATTCCCGCCAAAAGTAATTCCCACTGCACGGCCGCACTCGCACGCCAAGTTCGTTATGTTTCAACCAAGGGTGTCCGATAGTATGTGTACGGAATTACGTTGAGAATTTACTCTCTCGGCAGTGGAAAATCGCCACAGGATGCGATAAGGTATATTCATGAGATAAAGGTTGGCCGTTAAAGTTGTGCTTCTTTCGGGTTTGATTTTATTCAATTTTGTGGGAATCGGGTGGTCGCTGCAATGATCGAAGTACAGCACGAATTTTGAGAGTCAAGAAACCAGATGATAGGGTTAGTATCGATATATAGTGAAGAGTCTCGGACAGGCTTTAACATGCTTATGTGAGCCTAGCTCCTTCAGGGAGATATTCATTTGTTTACGTGCATGCCTGAGAATTAGTTCTGTCCAATAGTAGGTGTTAATACCTTATATTTTAAATACAAGGCAGTTTACTGTTTTCCCCTTCTATTTTATTTTAATTTACATATTCTCCTCAACTTATTCCCTCACGCTTTTACTGGTACTTAGAATGACTTACTCTATACGTACGGAGATGGAAAAAGTGTCATGTGTCAGTCATGAGACGAAACCGAACCCTCGATCGACCGCGCTTCAACGCTTTTCATTACTAGTCCTCTGTCGTACCCACTACACTACAAGCTACGTTGTTTGAAGCTGGGGAGAAGTAAAAAAGAAGCCTTTTGAACAGTAATTTTATGCAAGAATGTCTAGGCAAACAATGCTTTCTAATGATTTATGAAAAGAGATGTTGTTATTGTGTACAATGAGAAAACCTCGCCAATAGTGAAAAAGAGCATTTTATCGGACTTCTGCTCGGGAGTATTGGGGTCTCGCCCCCTTATTTTATTAGTTAACTGTAAAAACAGGTCAAACTCGCTGAGGTACCTTCAGCTGTAACAAATCCTATTAGGCGAATTGCTCGATACCATCACATAACAAACACCACGATCCTTTTCAAGTTCTATTTCTTACTGAAAAGAAAACCCATTTAAACAGTTTAAACTTAGGGTAACAAAAGAAGCTTCGCAGAGTATAGTGATAGTGGTAGCAAGTGACAGATGTTATCATGCGAAAATCGTCTGGCTATTGAAATAAGTTGCCGTAAGAGAAAGATCTAAGAATTGTTCGTGTTGCATGGTATATAATTCTATATTCTCCCAGCAACGAAACTTGAACTGGAAGCGAAGGACTAATTGGAAGCTAGTTGTCCTCTAGCTATCGACCATATTGCTCCAAATTATAAAGGTCCAGTTGCCTGTTATTATTATCGCACTGGGTAGCTATAACTAATACAAGTTTCCATTAACACTAATTAGTATTTTACATCAGAGTTATTTGTTCGCTTGAACAGCTGAGTAAACGGGCCAATAAACTTAGATAGATAGAGGTTATTGTCGATTATTGAGCAACAACCGATTTCAGTGAGAAGACTAAAGTCACATAAGTTTTATTGTAGATCTTCCAGCCGGCCAAAAAACATACTTTTAATCATGATTCTTTTACAGTAGAGGCAGTGCCTATAAGACTAGATTTATCAGCGTGGCTTCGTGATCATTATCAGATGTATTTATAGCCTAATCAAATGTACTAAAAGTCGTATACCAAAAGTCGTATAACCCGAGGGAAGGCACTATACTTCAAATTGGCTTGAATGTAATATCAAAATAAAGTGTTGTTTTATAAATATAATATCATATCTCATGTCAATCTTATTTTGACAATGTCTTGTCTACCCTACAGCAAAACAAGTCAGGCGTCCCCCATGATCAATTTTGGGACCAATTATGTTCTCTCTTTATATCAATGACTTGCCGTGCTGTGTGCGACAATCAAATATACTGATGTAGGCAGATGAATCGACCATTCAGCCTCAGTTTTACGAAGTGCGTGGTTGATAACATGTCAACTCTTTAAATATACCTCGCTCGGAATAAGTTAATGAAACGATTGATTTTACAGCTCGTAGGCGATCACGCTATAAGGCACTGTTCATTATTCGCACTAGCCACTAGTTCTTGACGTTTAATCTCTTCATTAATATAGCGTAGTGATATTTGACAACTATTTATTTCGGGGTGGAGCAAATCACAAACATTAAATTTCACCCAGATGTTTAATTGCTGTATAAAGAGGATGTTAATTTGTATTAGCATTAGTACTGTTAGCGACGTTATAAGACACTAATGCTAGTTAATGTTACCTACGGATCTGTTCTACATTGATTAGTATACTCCATTCTAAAAAATACTAAAGATTCATTTACATGACCAAATAAGAGTGACGGGTTTTCAGAAACTTATTAACTATTCCCAATCACACAAGGTGTACCATATGCCGAGAAAAAAAGCAAAAGTTACACAACAACTTAAAATTCGTACGACTCTATGTGAAAACATTTGAAGGAATAAGACGGTTTTAGTATCAAAGTATGTCATATACATATTTTTTCAAAGTTGAATCGAATATTTTGGAGAAAAATAAAAACAATAAAAACCTCTATATTAAATTATATTCCAATTTTAAATACGATAATTACGATAATTAAAAGCACACAAGTACAGCAAATAATTTAAATCAGTCTTACGCTTTATATAACTGAAGAGAAGGAAGTTAGATCAGAAAGATAAAAATAAAGGTTACCTCTCCGTGTTCGAAAGCAGTTAGATGTTCGCATTCAAAATGAAGACTGGAATAGCTTTTCTTCTGCTCAGTTTCAGTTTAGTCCTGATAACTTGTACAAAGGCTATGGGACTCCACGGAGACTTACCTTATCAACAGGCAGCTCAAGTTTACTTGCAAGAAAATGATGTTAAAATACCTGTAGAAGAGAGGGACTTGCCTATTTGTATTCGCTGGAAGCGGCGAAAGGATTGTGATAGGGTAAAGAGAGCTGAAATGCGTCAGAGGGCAGTGTTGGTAAGATCAGTTGTAGCGATGAAGTATGTATGAAATCGAAAATCACCACCTCTTCATTTGCAGCAAAATACTCTAGATATCTAGTTGTGTTCAGTGTTATTCAAATTAAGTCCCCCTAGTCTAATCACAAGTATGTATATAAAATAGTTGAGTCGAGCAACAAAAACACCTAGCTAAGCAACTGCTTAAAGTGCCTATGAAGCTTATTTTTTTATTTTAGATATCAATTCTACATCAAGTGAATAGTAGAATGGTACAATATATCTTGCTTTGAATGCTGTGCCGCTGAGTTAAGGAGGTTTTAATATCCAAAATGCTAATTACGTGACGTCAGGGGAGGTATCTGCAATCACTTCTTAGTGGTTGTGAATGGGCGTTTCTACTGATATAAAAAAACAAATTTCCAATATTACTTTATTTCAACCATGAGTATAACACTATCAATTATTATACAATTTTTTTTGGTACAATTAAACAAATTTTAAAAATTGTCAGTGTTATACTCATGGTTGAAATAAAGTAATATTGGAAATTTGTTTTTTTATATCAGTAGAAACGCCCATTCACAACCACTAAGAAGTGATTGCAGATGCCTCCCCTGACGTCATGTAATTAGCATTTTGGATATTAAAACCTCCTTAACTCAGCGGCACAGCATTCAAAGCAAGATATATTGTACCATTCTACTATTCACTTGATGTAGAATTGATATCAAAAATAAAAAAATAAGCTTCATAGGCACTTTAAAGAATGCTGTTCTTAGAGAATGCTATACTTAAGAATGCTTGATCACAGTTTTAAATGAACGATACAATTATTTTCATGTGTGCCATTTCCCATGTGATATTTTAAATTAAAAGGCTTTTTCCAGTCACGTTTAAAATATATTTTAATTTCTTTTTGACTCGGTATCAGAAGAACTGTAGATACATGGATATGACCCACGTCAAGGTTCTGTCAATGCAAGATTGGCCAGTCAAGTTGCTAGTACTATGTTCGCGCCATTTTGCCATTTCGCGCCTTATTTTCACCGCACGCGTCGCGCCTACTCGTGGTTTTTCTCCTCTTCTTTTTTCCTACATGTGATGGAGATAATTATTTTGTCATTTAATTTACCGCTCAAACAAAACTAAAAGTATGATAGCCTTACGTCTGAACACAGTGGTGACTAAACGGATGCGGGAAATTTCAAGAACTTGTCGTGAATTTGTCTTCGTGTGTTATTAGCGAGTTATATTTCTTTAGAATTCTGTCAAGCATGAATATCAGTACCTTATAATCGGCTCCGCCTCGTACTGGAACTAATTGCGCGGACTTGAAATCCCGTCCAGTCCTCATTGTCGGCTTTGAAATATTACATAAAGTTTCATCATCATCATCACTCCCTGCCAGTTAACAGTTATCAGCGTAAACTGAACAATATCCTACGTGTGGCGTTGAAGTATGCACTGATATTTGTCCGAGGACATTATCTGTTCCGAGAAGCAAACAGTAGCTCGAGGAAAACTTTGAGTTTCGAGGAGCAGATAATATCCAAGGACAAATATTAGGGCATATTTCGACGCCAAAATGTAGGTTATTGTTGTTATCAATCTTCAAATATTTTCTTTGATGCGCGCTTATACGCTCACAGGGGATGTATTCGCTGATATTTCCCGCTCGCGGAGAGAAAATATCGGGTCACGTGACGCATGCAACCAATCACACGCGAGATAAAATATTTGATGGATCATAACTTATAATATTGGTTATATATACATTGTCAATGAATGATTCTTATCTCTGTTCAATATATACTTAATGTTACTGGGATAATTAGTAACTGTATTGAAAATGAAACAATTTTGGGCTTACTTTTGAATTTAACTTTTATTCACAATTTCAATGAATGGACCCAGGCTTATCATTATTTTATTTTCAATCTAATCTTTATATAGGCTCGACTTCAGGGTGCAGAAAACTTTAAACTTGATGACCTGGAGGCCGATAAGATGAGGACATAAACATAAAAACCGCCCTGCAAGAGTACAATAACATCACGTCATCAACCACGAGTAAAACTGATAAAAAGGAAAACATGTGAAGCAATTTGGAGAACATCCATAATGCATTGCGCTACGGTACTGTAATTAAAATCAACAAAGGATGGAAGTTTCCAAATGAAGACTTTCCAACATATTCTGTACGTAATTTATATTGTATAATCAATTTATTTTTCTAACGTACGAAAATAAACTGAGTGAAGTTGTTGCTAGAAAAGGTTTCAACATGTTTTGCGTCTTTTCATAATCGAACTGAGAAATATTTACTTTACTTAGAAACAACAGTTAATGTAAGTCAGAGTGAAAGCTTAAACACTTCCATACGAACTGATTCACAAGCCGGTTATCTGTCCCGGGGGGGGGGGGGGGGGGTACTCATGTTTGTGACGTATTATGTATGTGCCGCCCGGGTGGGTCAGGGTTTTTAGCTCCGTTTGGGCAGGTAGGGTCAGGGTTTTGGCCTGATTTGGGCAGATCAGGGTCAGGATTTGAGTATAATTTGGGTGCAGTCAGGGTCGGGGTTCAGTATTTTTTAGGCATTTAGGTTTTTTTTAGCTACTATGTCAAAAAAAGACATTCTGTTGCCGCATTTTGATCGCCTTCCCACATGCAAGCACTGAGGTTCCCGTACTTCAGTACTTATCTATGTACTTCATCTGCTGATTTGTTTACCCAATGCGGCCACGTCCCGACTTGAAATGTTCCGTATTTTGCATGCAATCCGGGTACGCGGTATACCGGCCGGGATATATATCCGACCTTCTTTTGAAAACAATGTAAAGAAGGGGTATTCAGGGTTTTTTTTCCCCAAAAAGGGGGCAATCAGGGTTTTGGAGCTCGGATTGGGTCAAACAGGGTCAGGGTTTGAGCCTCTTGGTCTCACATACATACCCATTTTTCATGTAAGTACCCCCCCCCCCCCCCCCGGGTATCTGTACGTCTTTCCAAGTGTTCACGCTTTCATTGATGGCTTAATTGAATATGCCGGATTTTGAAGACATGGCACTTTTGTTTTATTGTAAATAAGTTAAGACAAATCGAAGATAATTTGTTTTATTTTGTCGTTTTACCCACAAATGTTAACATTATAAAGTGAAGAGAATGTTACGAATAAAGAGCGAGACCAGTTTGATTGTGGTGGTTACCAGTGTCTCGCGGTTACGTCTAACACACATCGTAATATTTGGTTTGACCCACACCTCGTTAACACGTCACGCGCATGCACCTTAGATGAGCCGGCCGCGCGCGCGTCCTAAATTTCCCGCCGAAAAGAAAAGAAAACAGAAGCAATCACCCCTGTTTCTAATTTTAAGTACGTATACATATTTATATGAAATGTTTCGCGAAAAAGAAGAAAACTACATAAAAGCTAGGCCTAAGACTTTCACAGGTTGAAGTTATGATGTCTATAATTAATTCTAGCTGCTCTACAATGTGACTTAAAGGGGCTGTGTCACGGTAATAGACTTTACATTCGCGTTCCGGGCTGGAAAGAGCTATTTCCACCGATTTTGATATGAACTAACGAACCTCTCGGCCATGTGGGTGCTTAAAATCAAAGCAAATATGCAAAAATGACTAACAAACAGTGTATATAAACAGTCTCCAGGAAAAATATTGAAAATCTCTTCAATCAAGCATTGAGGGAGGGAAGTTTAACTGTTTGTATCCAATTAACAGCCACCAACCGAGCGATTACTCGATACATCCGCAGTAACACGACAAAGCCCCTTTAAAGTTATCTTTACACGTTAAACCGCCCCACACCGGCAACGCATAGGTAACAGATGGTAAAATTATCTTAAAATACAAATCTGAAAGTAACTGTCTTGGTAAAAACCAACTCATTTTCAACATGTTTAGTTTATTTACAATCAAGTACGTGTCTGGCCCAGTTTAGTTTGTCATAAATTGACACCTAGCTAGCAGCCTAGAGTTAGTCACCCATTTAACTCTATTCTTTCCTAATATTAGTTCGTTAAGAGGGCCAGTAAATGAGCCTCAATATAGGATCATCGCTTCACACTTCGTGGGGTGTGGTGTTAGTGAGTTAATCGAACACCACCTACTTAATTCATAGAGTGCATTATTAAGCGACACCATCACTTGGTCTACGGTATTACCAATGCAGTAAACTGTGGTATCGTCGGCGTACATATATACTGTTCCAGATGTGACTGCATTATTAGGCATATCGTTTGTATATAATGTAAATAATATTGGGCCTAACACAGATCCATGTGGGATTCCGTACATTATTTTAGCATAGTTTGTTTGCTTTCCGTTGATGACCGTAAATTGTTGTCTATCTGTAAGGTAATCCTTCAGCCAGGATAACATACTGCCATTTATTCCAAAATTAGTTTGTAGCTTCTGTACTAGAATTGTATGGGAGATGCAGTCAAAGGCTTTCTGGAAATCAATAAATGCTACCCCTACCGCGAGTTTAGTGTCAATCGCCCGTCCCCAGGTCTCTGTTAGCTGGACTAATAGCAGCTATGTTGAGTGCCCTTTGCGGTAAGCCCACTGCTTGTCAGTAATAAGATCATTGTCCGTGAAAACATGTTCCACTATTCTGTCAGCGACACATGATTCCAGTACTTTACTTGGGACATTAAACAAATAATCTTAAAAGCAACACTGAACTACTCTAAATAACTGAATAGAGTAAGTATAAGTTAATTAGTTTTATTATTACTATTATTATTATCATTATTATTATTAGGGTAGAATATCGTAGTTATAAGCACGACCACATCAGCAACGCTGTAAATTTATCGTGGGTAAATAAATATCATTATTATTATTATTATTATAGTTTCCTCTCTCTGTCTCATCGCTTTTCTTAAACACTGGATTTAGTCTGGCTATCTTCCAATCACTAAACACTGAAGTAGTGTTAAGACTCAGTTTATATAAGTCAGTTAGCGGAGATACAATGGCAGACCCAGCCAGTTTTAATAGCTTGGGTGATAATCCGTCTGGTCCAGTTAATTTAGTAGGTTTCAGTAGGCGAATTACTTGTCGACTTCTTTGGTCGACAGGAACACTGTGGATAAACGTGGAACTTGTGGAGCGGTCGGATATGTTGTCAGGATCTGTGAGTAGTATGAGAGGGACCGAATTAGCCCTTTTTTTGCGGTGTTATGCTAATTTTTGCGGCGTTATGTTAATTTTTGGTGCGCGCTCATTAATTCAATGACGTCACGGTTCTATTGTCTTAGACTCATGAATAAAGTGCGGCGCGCTCATGAATAAAGTGGTGCGCTCATGAATAAAATGCGGCGCTCTCATTATCTATTGTTCCTTTGGATGAGGTCATCGATCTATTCGGGCATGTTTGGGCAAAACCTATTGTTTGGAGCAGCAATAAAGCTAGAACTGATCGGCCCTGAATCTACCCTGGGTATCAGAGTCTCCAAGCTCCACTCGTTTACTTTCCTCTTCCAAGCCCCGACGAGCGAAGCGAGGAGACTCTGGCCGCACGGATATGCTTTCGCAGTTCCGTTAGTACAGCTTTTGTACTAAGGTGCTGATTGGATGGCCACTAATTATTCCATAAGCCGCTCGCTGATTCGTCTATTGATAACACGTGACCCTGGTTATGATAAAACCGGTTTTCTATCAGGAGACGTACATGCCAAATTGCAAAGCAAATGGCCAACGCTAGTAACCAAAAGTTTATAGAAGAATCGATTTCAGACGTTAAAATCTAAATTCTCCGACATCAAAAGCTTGAAGAAAGAACAAAAGGAGGCGATAGTTGCTCCCAAGTGATACCGTCGTCGTGTTCCGTGTTGAACTCAAAAGGATTGAACTTCCCGGCGAAACCTATAGTAATTGTGGTTTGCCCTTTGAAATCCCTCGTCGAATCTCACGTAAAGGTCCGGCAGGGTCCTGAGAAAGCAGCCTGTTGGTTTTATAAGCTTGTTGTGGCACGGATGGTTTGACGGTGGCGGCACACTGCTTGCTTGGTTTTTCGGCTCTAAGGGCAGGCGAGTCAGATTTATGGCATCGTTTCACACGATCTTGATTCTCCGCTCGCTGAGCTTGCTGTGTCAAGCAGGTCTCAGAATGCAAAGCTCGAAAGGAGACCAGCTCCTTCTCCGTCAGCAATATTGCTTTCTCTAGCTTTTCAAACTGTCTCAAGCGATCTCAAGCACTTGATGCAAATTACTGGAGAATTGTCGTCTTCGAAATGTGAGAAAAGAACTTTCGCTAGTCGTTCAACTATGCGCTCCCTTTTAGCTTTCTGGCCAGCGAATAAGTTGTAATGGGCCGACCTTGACTTAGAAACGTTAGAATTACAAATTCTACAAAAGTGTCTACAATTGAATGCTGGTGTTCTTGGAGTTTTGGACATAATATGGAAAATCTGGACATACTGGAGTTTGCCCGCGACTCGCATGTTGGTTGAAATCGTCGAAGCGTAACTTGTAAACACAAACTTTGACAGCTCAGACAGCGCACGTGCCGGAAGACTGACGTCATAATCGTCAAACCGGTTTTTCAAGAAATTTGAGACCGTACGGTGACTGGCACTGCGAAAGCATATCCGTGCGGCCAGAGTCTCCTCGCTTCGCTCGTCGGGCCAAACCGCCGCTTCGCTTAGAAGAGGAAAGTAAACGAGTGCAGCTTGGAGACTCTGGTACCCAGGGTACCCTGAATCCATTCAAGAAATTGAACTTTGAACAAGATCGATCGACCCTGAAACCATTCGAAGTTGAATGAAAAAAAACATATCTCGCAATATCTAAACCCCTTTGTAACGTAAATAGTAAGAACAAACTACTCGTGATAGGCTCTAAACTGTCTTTATTATTTTCCTTTACAGTTAATAACTCAGAAGATAATTGTATACAAAATCCACTATGATTCATTAGATCAACTCTCAACGCCCGTCAACACCCTCCTACTCCTCCTCTCTCCTCCTCATCGCTAGTCCAAAGCTTCCTTATGTTACAGAAAATATCTGGACAACCAAAAAACCTTGAGAACTTTGTTGGTAAATTACGAAAAAATTTGGTACACTCACAGTTTGAAGTTTGTTCAATTTCCCGTCGACTGAGAAAATAAGAAGCTTAACATTTACGTATTTTTCTTAACTTTTGGGGGTGGAAGTTCACTGTAATATCTTTTAAGGTAAATTTTGCGCGGGAAATTCGCGCGGCCGCCCACCAAACTGACCGTAATACGCACGCGCAGACGTTTGACCGCTGTGTGGCCGCGATATGCTCTACAGCACGTGTCTAATGAGCGACTCTGTACCTCGTTCCCAGGGTCTTCCGTGCATTGAATATGGTTCAATATGCTGTTGATAGTAGTATTCTAATGAATGCACATATTATAGTAACTAACTAACTACATGCACTACCCGCCTCGATGAGCCATTTCTTCCTGCAGCCCAGTGGAAGTTCTTCTATGTTACCTTTGCATACACATAATAACAGAGTATGTATCAGTTGTAAACGTGCTTCCGCAAAAAAATATTCACTTGACAATTCATCAACTTCCTGTTGGACAAGTAGTAGTTGTATATACTGCACATGTAGTTGCTGTAAATTCCTGCTAAATCAAATCAATAAAGACTAAAATATCCCGTACAAATTCTATTAAATATTGCAATTTACAGAGCTTGGTCTACCTGTGGTTCAACATCGATCAACATGGTGTGGTAAACAGCCTAACATTGTTCGGACGCTTAAATCCAGGCTTTAGATGAACGGATCTTATTTTTACTTGAAATTTAATTTTTGGAGTGTTTTTGAACGCATTGAAGAAACGAAAATAATCACTTGGAATAAAACTCGATCATCCAACCAAGCCTTCAGAATATTCCGATAAACCAGGTTTTAAAAGTTTAAATGCAGTCATAACTGTTATTATTATTGAGCGAGGCTTTTTTTACCATATTTTGCTTAAAATCTTTAAGGAATATTTTTGAGTCGACTTTATATAATAAACATAACGCAGTCGTAAAGCCAAGCGGGCCACCATGTTTTCGCTTTGCGGAGGCCTTTAATTTATAGGATGGGCTAGCTCAAAGTTCGTTTTTGATCATATAAGCTTTCCTTGGGCACTGAATTAGAAGACACTGTTTGCTCAGTTGGTAGAGCACGGTCTAGAGTGCGGGAGGTCGCGGGTTAAAACCCTACGACAGCGTCCTTGAGCAGGGACGTATAAGTCGTTGGCCTTGTCTCCTTCCTCTTCTAATTTATATCAGGGGGATGTGAAGGACCTTCTGTGTTATTTCGTGAAAGAGTAGGGGATTGTCTCCCGACACAACAGCCAGGTATTCTGAGGTACTAACAATCACTCATGATATATTGTAAACTGCACGGCAGCACTTTGAGACATATAGCAGTCTGTATCTAAATACGTCCCTTGTGAAACGCATTTGAATATAATTTATTTATATAGAATTTACGCTATATAAATGAATACCTTTTACACTGCATATCTTGCGCACACAGCTGTCACAATTGATCTAGAGGGAGCTAAATTATTAATCATTTACTCTCGGAGTTTTGTAAACTATATTGATAAAAATAACTGTATTTAAAGTTCTTTAGGTTAAACCCCATCCAAAAAAAATATCTTGACTAAGTGCTTATCGACAAAGGAATAAACCTTGTTTCATTTATATAAACCAAATCTCGAGAACGTTGTTTTATAAAATCAAATATAAAAAGAAATGAAATATACGGCGGCGCGCAACATTTGATGTCTTGCTTCGACTATTTTCAGCCGTTTATTGTGTTTCATTTTTTTTGTTGACAGAATTCGCGTCTATCTGGCCTTACATTACACCATTTTACATATAACGCAGTATATTCCCCATTTCAAGTCTGTTTCAATTGTTCAAAGTCATTTCAAGTCTGTCTCAGTGTTATTTCTCAATGAAGGTAAACGAAGCATTAAGAATTAATCCCGCAGACTCGAAACGCTAGGTAAATAAAAAGAATATATGAACAGCAGGTGTTATACGTAGCAGATATATATTTTCATCCTATATTAGAGACCGTGTCTCTGGGGTATTTCGAATTAAACTTATTCTGCCTCCAATTCCACAATATTAATATATCCCAAACAAAAGTTTACACGCCATTATTCCGGTTATTCTTATTCCAGAATAGTCCAAACGAGCACGCCCTTAGTTCATAATATTCACAGATCCTTAAAAACAATGCCAACATCACCTGCTGTTTTGAAGATTTCCGTTTTACGAATTCTGAAAACCCCACGAATTTACATAACCTTGTAGTTTTGTAATATTTGCATATTCTCCGTGTTGTGTGTTCCGGGGGGTATGATAAATGTGACTATAGTCTATAGATATTTTTGCAGTTTATTTTTATATGAATTTAAAAATACCGTTAACTTTCAAAACTTTCAAAATCGTATACGTGGTAACTTTGCCAACCTTTATCAGATTTATCAGGTCAAAAATGCACTCCGTTTCAGATCTCATTTATTTTAATCCTAGACAGAATAGATCACATGACACAAAAACTTCATTGACTGCATTCATTCTAAGTATTTTGTGTTCATTTAGAAAGAGCAGTTATCTAAGTAGGGCTTGTAAACGGATTACGTAACAAACCCTACTTTAAAATATTTTCCCCAAAAGAGTGTCTCGTAATCTACAATGTAATTCACCCCTCCTGGAAGCCAGTTGCTCATAAACTGTATCCATAGTAACTCAACATCCAATACGTCAATATCATGTGTTTTTTATAAGTTATAACAATCTCTGTTTAGTATGCTGCCCACCATATATTGCCGGGGACGACGTTTGGAATCTTTTTTTTTTCAGACACGGTGACATACGATTTCAAAGCATGGGAGATGCAGATAAAAGGAAACTTGTCTCAAGGAAACAAGGTGATCGCCGAGTAAGGAAGGCCATCACATCTCGTCATGAAGCACTAGATACTTCACATAACGAGTTAGGTGATACAGAAAGGCAACTGGACTTAGCTAGACGCAAAGTGCACGGAAGAGTTGAAGCTGCAATTCGTATGTTAAGAGAACACGAGGCGGGAGTGATGGCAGAGATAGACGAGATACAGAACAAACAAGGAACCTCGCAGAGAGTCTTGCAGAAAGAGTTGGATCTGAAGATAGTCCAGCTAACAAGTGGCGTAGAACACAAAGCAGTTATTAGCAGAACTTTGTTAAGTGAGACTCTACAAAGCGATTTAACTATCGCTCAACTTCGACGAGAGTTTCACCATTTTGATGAGAAACAGAAGCCCAAACACGTCATGATTCCAACCGTATATCGTGACAATGAAGAAACGGACCAAGCTCACGGGAAGTTGGTGGTTAAAACCTGGGAAGGTACTTTAACTTTTGGCCTTGTTTCATTTTAAGGTCTTTTAACTATGGTTGGTGTATATTTATAAGCTCAATAAGAATGGACTACATTATTTCATAATGAATCAAGGAAAAATCGCCATGCATTGTCTAATTCTGATCGTTGTAGAATCAACAGTACTCTAATTTTCACGATATACGTGTTATCAAGTTAATAACGATCAATCAGTATCATTACTTCTGAAGTTTCTATGCGAAATAGGCCTCCCAATTAATATTGCATCGAACTGAGTTTATCCTTGCTCGAATTATTCTTAATTTATATAAACATAGAACTTTTCTTGAAGTTTTAAAGCTGAAGACTGAAGTTTCGTTATATAGGATAAATGTGTTTATGCTAATACTAAATATGCCAAAAAGGTTATAATATCACGATCCGGTACTTGTCTTTTAGACAGTTCCATTTAGTTTTGTCTTCCATCGATCTTTATAGTGCTACAAGACATTCGAATGGTGCGAGAATGATTATATTCAATTGGATCCTATCTGGAGATTGGTTTTCTGTATAGCAACATGCTGCCTAATACTCAGTTAAACAATCATGGAACCCGAAAGAAGAGAACAAAGCGATTATTGATTTTCTCACGGTTTTTGTTTCAGATGGTAGTTCAACATACATTCATTTCTTTATTGTTTTGCTCCTCGTAAGAACCTTGCGGCATTTGTTTGGCATTTTCCCCTCGCCTGTCAAAGAGTAGCATTCGACTGTTTACAAATTCATGTATTTTTTTGTGCTGAGAAAATAACCCAAGCTAATTTGGGTTAGGTTTAGAAACGTTTCTAGCCATTCTGGATAATAGTAAATCAAGAAGTAAATCTTTAAAATAGATTACTGAAAACAACTGTCGAATTGGAAACGAGGCTGAAACTATAGCCTTTGTCCCACGAAATTAAGAATAAAGCTATATTGATAATCCATTACTTAGCTCAAAAATATAAATAATAAATAACTGGACTCGAATAAACGCGATGTTTTGGTATAGAAAGAGATGCAGCCAAAAGGTTTTATATCTTCTTACTATCGCGTTAAATCCAATGCCTTGTCATGTACATCTATGTACTATAAATCTACTATCGCGTTAATTAAATCGATTGCTTTGTCGTGTACATCTATGAATGAAACTTCCAACTTTGCCATGATTTTTTTATGTCGCTCGATATTAGTGGAGAGTGTCTCTCGATTATAATACTTTCTAGATATCTAGCATAATTATGTCAACTTGGTGTTTATCAATATGATAACAATCTTTCTCTCTAAAACGTTTTTGACAAATATGGATGTAGAAATAACACCTCGGATGAAATTGTAATTGTTTGACATAAACGTACGTCTTTTCTGTCTTTCCTACTGAATCGACGCGGGTCGCGGGTAATTGTTGCGGGTCGCGGGTAATTGTTGCGGGTCGATGCGGGTAAGGCTACATGTATAAAGTACGTGAAATGCAATTTTACACATTTGATATCATTGCGATTTAATTTTTTATTGAAACCCTCTCCCAACTATACGTTTGTACTTTCTTTTCTTTTCACAGTCGACCCTTGTTGCTGCACAGTTGAAATTACGAATGATGTTTCTGAAATACAACTAAGAATATTAACAAGGAACAGAATGGGAGAGTTGCGCTCTCGTCCTGATGAATCACTGTGTGTTAAAATGGTGGAGAATGAAGCTCTTAATACGACCAAGGGATTGAAACCAATCAAAACATTTGGTTCTCTAACGAGTAAGGCAGGAGCATTAAAGAGTCCATGTGGAATTACAGTGGATAGAAGAAACCGTATTCTCATAGCGGACACCTCTAATCACCGAGTCCAGGTATTTAATACCGATGGAGTATACCAACAAGAACTCGGTGATCAGGCAGAGGGGCATGGAGAAATAAAACTACCTTTGGGAGTCACAGTTGACCGAAACAATAATGTTATTCTAAGTGACAGGGGTAATAACAGGATTCAAGTGTTAAAACCAGATGGAGTGTTTATTCGTAGTATTGGCGAGGGGAGAGTTGAGCGTCCATGTGGAGTATGTGTGTCGAGTGAGGGGGATATTGTGGTGTGTAGTCGTGAAAAGAAACGAGGTATAAAGATGTTTAGTAAAGAAGGAGTGTTTCTAAGAGAGTTTTCTAATCAACATCAACATAAAAACCCTTCATATATCACCTTTACTAACGGTAAGTATTACGTGTCATACCCTGGGGAACATTGTGTACGTGTTTACGATAGCAATGGCCAATTCATTCGCCAGTTTGGTTCCTATGGACAAGATGATGGTCAGTTTGATCGTCCCCATGGTCTTGCAGTGTATAGAGGGACATATCTACTGGTCTGTGACTATTGGAATCATCGTGTTCAGGTGTTAACATTGGATGGCGAATGTGTTGGTACATTTGGTAGTCAAGGAGAAGGTTTAGGTGAGATGTCTCGGCCAATAGATGTTACAGTTCTCCCTGACGGTACTGTGATGGTATTAGAATATTACAATGATCGTGTTCATGTATGGCGTTAGTGTAGAACTGAATCCACTCTACTCAACTCTTTTATCTACCAACAAACAATATCTCAGTACAACCTACGACAGAATTGAGTATTTTTGTATATATATTATTAGGGGTAGTTATACAGTCATACGGTTCCCCATCCCCATAGTAATAGTTGGTTTGACCAATAAAAAACTGATATTTTTCGAAGATGTAAACAAACGATCCCATTTCTCGAACGAGCACGCAAGCTTTTTTGGTTATCCGTTTCTTAGCACAGTTCATATAATAAACCAAAGACTCGCCAAACTACGAATGACTCGTAAAAATACACAGCCGAATAAATGCTTACCGAACTAATAACCTCACTTTCCTTGTCTCTAACGAGTTCATTTTTTTCCCACCAAAGGTGTGAGAAATGCTTTGTTATTAACACTTGTTTTTGTCGTAACCCGAATTCTATTTTAGGGTTTGTACTACAGTACAGTACTCACTAGATATAGGTCGTTGTATTCTGGTGCAATATTAGGTATAGTTGAGTAGAAATTTGGTTGTGCGACGTTTTGTGTGTCGGAATCGGGATGTATAGACGTTTTCGGAGGGACATGGTAAATAGAAAAGCTGAGACCAAGTTAAATTGTGGGAGTCTATAGTGTTCCATCTGCATTGTATTGACCTGCTTTCTAATGATGTCATTGTCATCTGAGATAAGGAATTTTATCTTTTGTTTTAGTCTCTCGTTTATTATTTAAATTAGTCACAGCTTTTCTCTTTTCTTCCGACATTTATTGAATTAGTTATATATATAGACAGGAGTATATTACAGAGGAGTGATTATATTGTCACACAACACTGTAGACGGTAGAGTTATTTTTAGCTTTGTGTTTCCCGCGAGAAGAAACAAAGGCCGTCACTTTTATCCAATCAGAATGCACTGAAAAAATGTAATTAACAAGGTTCAAACTGCTAAAAAATACTAAAGCGCAAGATAACAAAATACAACGTAATCGCATACCAGAACTTCGTGACTATAAATAGACACACCATCTACTGTGTTAGGGGGCAACGCAAGGGCACAGGAACACTCCTGTGTAATATACTCCTGATATAGAAGACCACATATACTAATTGATCCATTTTTTTATACAGCGATTTCATAAAATTTATTTGCACTTTAGTAAAATTTCCATATTTCACAGAAGGCCATCATGTTCTTTTCTGCTTTAATTAAAAAAAAAATTGTATCAATTATATCCAAATCGCATTTGGTTGAATACTTGAATCCTGGTACTTAAGGAATGTTATTGATTTGTCTACTGTGACTTGGTCCAATAGAACAGTTTTCGATTGAGTAACCAAAATAACAGGAGATTTACATGATGACGTCCCATACATGATGTCGTCACATACATGATGACGTCACATACTACAACTACCAGAACTCTTTGCGCGTATTCTTTTGTTCCTTTAATTTGGACCATGGTTATTGAATTCTCAAAGGAGTTGATAAATTTGAATGAGAAAACTAATTTGAAAATGATTCTGGTAGTGTAAAACAACGAGCCAATCACGAACTGAAGTACTTCGTAATTGGTTTTACTTGAACCGATCACCGCAATCATACACGGACCGAACATTGATTGTGCGACGGTTCTTAAAGCGCCACTACGATCAAATATTGACATATCAATGATTTTGCAAATTCATCAGTAAAGTAGAGTTGATATATGATTACCAGTTCAAATTGTTTTTCGATAGAACATCAGGAAGTCTTATTTTTTGAGCTCCGAATATTAAATCTAAACATCCGCAATTACTGGAGGCCGTTCCCTTTGTTCAGCTTTAAACAACGGTTTATTCAGCGGAAGTGATGTCATATACTTAACGCTCGCCTGCAGAACACAACGCCTGGAGGCATATTTTTACTAAAAACGTCTTCACGTACATAAGAAGAAAGTTATTTATCTTTGCGTGGTTGGATACTTTTTTATGCACACCATTTCGCGCCACGAGGTTGTCGTGTTAAGTGTATGACATCACTTCCGCTGAATACTGAGAACGGCGACAGGTAAACTATCCTAAAATTTTGTGGTTTAACATGCCCATTTGGGAATATATTTTTTACTATTTCGGATATTTCTAATACTAATTGACCTATTGACATTGAAAAACTAGCAAATCGAAATGGTAAATTTTCGTCGTAGTGGCACTTTAATGGTTTTAGTTTAGAAATGATTTGATTGGCTGATAATAACAATACATTGTTAACAGCCAATAGAAAATCTAAGCCAATGTAATCCAACATCAATCACTTATTAGTTGGGTTCACACTAGCACCTAAGTCTTTCTCGAGTCGACTTAGGTTAAGTCAATTATATTTTACTTAAAGGGACTGTGACATGGTGAGAAACCATTACATTAAATGTCCGGGGCAGACACGGTCATTATCAGCGATTCTTATATGAACTGACGAACCTCGCGCGCATATAGCATGGTTAAGATGAAAGCAAATATTCAAAAATGACTAATAACCTGTGTAAAGATACAGTATTCAACTAAAATAGTGAAACTACTTTCAATCAAGCATTGAAGGAGGGAGGTTTTAATTGTTTCAACCCACCAATCAAACACTGACTCCATCGGACATGCGTAGTACCATGACATCGCCCCTTTATCAGTTCACGCACGCTTTGCGTGGATAAAAAAAACCACGACTCCTGAAAATTTGCGGCCACAAAGTAGCAACATGTCTACACATTTGTCGCAAACATACCAAGGTTTGTTCCAATGAGAGACAAGTGAGTGACAGATTTGTTTAATTAGTCCGCTAAGTCTGTATAAGTCCAACAAAAGTCACCTTTTTTTGAGACTTCAAAACGACTTAGTGCCTTTGAATTTGCCAGCATTAAGTCAATTTTCCAAGACAATTTACTTAGTCGTTCACACGATATTTTTACCCTAAGTCGCTACTAAGCCTGACTAAGGAGCCTAGTGTGAACCCACCTATTACTTTCGCAACTTAATCTAAAACCGCTCTACATGAACTTAAAAAGTGGAAGTAACTGATCGTTTATTTCAGCGTAGGCACAATAATAGTGTACAATCACATATCATGACTGTAAATATTATAAGAACTCTTTCAGCTCTGCCAAACGTTGCGGACTTTCGCATTTTAGCTTCTTTTAGAAATATAAAAATATCCATTTCTGAATTTTCGATAGAATTGGAAATTTAAATTTAGTACAAAAAAGACATGGCACAAAGTTATAATCATGCACTGAAGTAGTATAACGACTGGTAGCTTTTGCTAGGTGTTACAATTACATTATAACATTTAATTCGTAATTCAAGCTTATTAGTTATCGAAAGTCTACATATATAAGGATCGCTTATATTCTTGACTACCAATATTCTAATACAAATCAGAAAGTTTATCCATCGAAACGAATTAAATAACCCATTTATGAACAGTTTCATTTTTTTTTTCAGTTTCAGTTGTTTTATTTACACTGTTCACAGAATATATAATACAGCAGTCGAACTTTACATTTAAATTTAAAGAAAAGAAGGGTATATACTTCATGGCAGTATTCCGTTCCATATATAGTCTCCCTGCATAATCGTTTTCTCTACTGTTTTACAGTATTATGTAGGGAGACTATTTGGAACGGGACACTACCATGAAGTATATACCAAAAGAAACAAAAACAATAGATGTGTGCAGAGGCCAAATTAGCATAGCTTTCGAGTTGGCCCCTGCTATGTGAGAAGTAAATAGCCCACTTCCGAGATATGCCTCACTTCCTGCGTACAAAGGAATCAACCGTGAGTTGAGTGCAGTGTGTCCAAAACAGTTAATGTAGTGGGGAGTGTGTGAGGTGTAAAAGCAGGCCCCCACCACTGAGCTTTACGCTGTAATACTCAGCCTGCTATAACAAATAATTTTTTTTAAGGAATCAATACGAGGCTCCGTGCATAATACTCAGTCGTTCGTAATTAACTACAGAGCTGCTGTAGTCTTGTGACGAACGACTGAGCACTATGCACGGAGCCTCGTAATCTCGGAAGTGGGCTATTAAGAAACTAGGGAAGTTTAGTGAATTAACAAATAATTAACAAACTGCTGTTCAAGAAAATATATCTATAATTATAATTAGCATACATGTACACTGACAATTATACCAAGATAGTAAATATGTATTAATTTGTTGATATTTAAGGAATTAAAGAGAGTTAAAAATGTAACTAATACAATGTTGTTAATAGTTAAAATAAACTAATGAAAATAAATGAATAAAACAGCTTCGATAATATAAATAATGGGATCATTCTGAGAACGCACTGAATTATTGGTTGAACTGTGCGTGCTTTCAATTTAAGACGAAGTAACCCGTGTTACAAACATAGCCAATCAGCAATGAGACATTTCGTAAATAACATCAGCATGGCTTTGTTTCGCTCTCAATTTAAGACGAAGTAACCCGTGATACAAACATAGCCAATCAGCAATGAGACATTTCGTAAATAACATCAGCATGGCTTTGTTTCGCTCTCAATTTAAGACGAAGTAACCCGTGATACAAACATAGCCAATCAGCAATGAGACATTTCGTAAATAACATCAGCATGGCTTTGTTTCGCTCTCAATTTAAGACGAAGTAACCCGTGATACAAACATAGCCAATCAGCAATGAGACAATTCGTAAATAACATCAGCATGGCTTTGTTTCGCTTTCAATTTAAGACGAAGTAACCCGTGATACAAACATAGCCAATCAGCAATGAGACATTTCGTAAATAACATCAGCATGGCTTTGTTTCACTTTCAATTTAAGACGAAGTAACCCGTGTTGCAAACATAGCCAATCAGGAATGAGACATTTCGTAAATAACATCAGCATGGCTTTGTTTCGCTCTCAATTTAAGACGAAGTAACCCGTGATACAAACATAGCCAATCAGCAATGAGACATTTCGTAAATAACATCAGCATGGCTTTGTTTCGCTCTCAATTTAAGACGAAGTAACCCGTGATACAAACATAGCCAATCAGCAATGAGACAATTCGTAAATAACATCAGCATGGCTTTGTTTCGCTTTCAATTTAAGACGAAGTAACCCGTGATACAAACATAGCCAATCAGCAATGAGACATTTCGTAAATAACATCAGCATGGCTTTGTTTCACTTTCAATTTAAGACGAAGTAACCCGTGATACAAACATAGCCAATCAGCAATGAGACATTTCGTAAATAACATCAGCATGGCTTTGTTTCGCTCTCAATTTAAGACGAAGTAACCCGTGATACAAACATAGCCAATCAGCAATGAGACATTTCGTAAATAACATCAGCATGGCTTTGTTTCGCTTTCAATTTAAGACGAAGTAACCCGTGATACGAACATAGCCAATCAGCAATGAGACATTTAGTAAATAACATCAGCATGGGTTTGTTTCGCTTTCAATTTAAGACGAAGTAACCCGTGATACAAACATAGCCAATCAGCAATGAGACATTTCGTAAATAACATCAGCATGGCTTTGTTTTGCTGTCGTACACCGTTTAGCTTTCCATTCTGTCCCAGTTCTCCTCAGCTTCAAAGCGCATTCCGCTTGACTGAAAACAAATGTTATATCCCATTTTAGCGGAGCTTTCGGCGCGTGCGAGTGGCGCACCAAAAATTGGACTACTTCCGGTTTCCCTCGCGCCCGAACAAAAGTGCTTCACCTGCGCGCGCACTCCTTGATAAATTACGTCAGCTTTTGTTGTCTGTCCAAATATTGCATATGAAGATAAGCCAATCAGATTGCGAGAAATTTGGCGGTTGTTGTAAAAATAAATATTGAGAAGGCAGGAAACACGAGACGCCATTAGTCCACGTGGCTAGTCTTCGAGGCCTCGTAATTCTTCGAAAATCCAAACTTTCAGCATTTTACCTCCAGGACCCCTTTCTCGTATATGGCTAGCACTCGTTTAGTCGGCCATTCGCTTATTTCCTCGCTTTGTAAGTAGTCAAATTCGACGGTTTCTGCAGCTAACCTAGCATGTACCGATCCGGGGTTCCGTCAAATGGCCTTAGTTCATGGGCTGCCTGTGCTTAGTTGAACGGCTTTTCGTCGGGAGCAGTGACGAATGAGTGCCGGAGGAATCCGACACCTCGTGTTTTATCGAGGAGATTGATTCCACTGTACAGCGATTGGTCAATTTAGTACAACGACTTCGTTCTCCGAATCTCCTCGAAAAAAACACGGATTCTTTCGGCACTCGTTCGTCACTGCTCCCGAAGAAAAGCCGTTCAACTAAGCACAGGCAGCCCATGAACTAAGGCTAAGTTGATGGAACCCCGGATCGGTACACGGCTAGGTTAGCTGCAGAAACCGGCCGTCGAATTTGACTGCTTACAAAGCGAGGAAATAAGCGAATGGTCGATTAAATGAGTGCTAGAGGAATGAGAGAAAGGGGTCCTGGAGGTAAAATGCTGAAAGTTTGGATTTTCAAAGAATTACGAGGCCTCGAAGCCGACTCGCCACGTGGACTAATGGCGTCTCGTTTTTCCTGCCTTCTTAATATTTATATAGGGGAGGAAAAAAAACCCAGAAGTGCCTCAAACGAGAAAGAAACATACCAGTGATGAAGAGGAACAAATTTAATGATATGTCTCAGAATTAAGTAATCTCGGTAAAATATTTGCTTATTAGCTAGAGAACTAAAAATCCCGAATAAGCTGATAATTAATGTTAATAATTAGCTCGATAGAATACTTCGTAAGTCTACCTGCTTGATTAGTATTTTGACTATTCAGTTACTTTAGTTTGACTCATTCCTTCCTTTTGAATTAATTGATTAAATATTGCAATTATTATTTAGAGGTACGAAATAAAAACAATTGTGTTGTCATTATAATCATTATTACTATTATACGACTATGACGTAATTTTACCATATTAGGTCACAAAAACGGACTATGCCAGCGTATTACCGGGTATTATTTTATAAACCGGTCTGATTGCAACCGTTTGATGAAATAGCTCATACATTTTCAATAATTTTATTTTATAGCTATTAATAAAAAATCAGGGCAGTTCTGTGATTATCATCTGAAATATCTAGTACTGATTATGATCGCTTATAGACCCATTCGAAAAATGGCGTCCAATTTAAAAAGCTATTGTCCTGGTAACGTGAACACGAGGCTAGTCAGTACACACAAAAGCTTTTTAACGTGTAAGCGAGGCTAGTCAGTCCTAAACAATAGTAAGTGAAATTGGACGCCATTTTTCGAATGGGTCTATAAGCCATCAAATATTTTCTCTCGCGCGTGATTGGTTGAATGAGTCACGTGACCCGATATTTTCTCTCCGCGAGCAGGAAATATCAGCGAATACACCCCCTGTGAGCGTATAAGTGCGCGTCAAAGAAAATATTTGAAGGGTTATAACAACAATAACCTACATGTGGCGTCGAAATATGCCCTGATATTTGTCCTTGAACATTATCTGATCCTCGAAGCTCACAGTTTCCCTCGAGCTTCGCTCTTCTCGGATCAGATAATGTCCGCGCGGACGAAATATCAGGGCATATTTCCACGCCACAAATAGGTTATTGTATGTTTACCGTAAAATCCCGGTTATTAAGCCCTGCGCTTATACAACTTCGTAACAGGTTATGTCCGGAGGGGCTTATAACCGGGAGGACAAAAACATTCCGAGATCTAGTTTAACGCTCGTTAACGCTAGTCTTTCCCTATCCACACAAAATGTGCAAGTGTTCATGATACGTTTTTGCTTTTCTAGTATCTTATCCAAGCAATTCCAATATAAACCGTTCTTTCAGTCAATATAGGGACACTAATGGTTTGGGGTGCCAAGGGCTCGACGAAATAAATAGCAAAGAGACGAGATAGATCATAAGAGGAGAGGTGTTAGGTTCAGAGTTTGAAACTCGTCCCTGATTGGATAATCTACTCGTTACCAGCCGCAACCGTGAGCGATGGATGTAATGGTATTTTTTATTGGCTTACCAATGACCCAGCAAAACCGGTTAGACGTGTATTCTTAATATGAAACTCTTCGCATGAAAGTTAGCCGATTCTCAACGGATAACCAGATGCTTCGCCTATTATTTCTTCGAGGGTAGGTTGAGAGAAAGAGATTTCACGCTACCAATCTGATGGTATTCTAAGTATGAAATAAAATCTGAACGCTGTGAGGGAATTCCGCACTACCATCACATGTTACAAAGAGTCTTCTATCTACTGTTAATGCGATGTCACTTATCCCAGATATTGTATTGTAATACGAGATGAGGCTGCCATCGGGTTTATAGCAGCGTATCACCCTGAGCAGTCCGCTATAGGCTAGGATAGTATTCCTGCGAGGATCAGTTGTTATGATGAGTGGATACGAGGGGTTATCCTCCAAGTCTCTCCTTAGCATACACTCGCCAAAACTACGCACAAATCTTCCCCGGGTATCGTAAACTTTTATCATGCAACAGTTCGTTGTTTTATCAAAATCCGAGACGAAAAACTCGTCATTCATGAAAACTGTTTTGACTGGGTTCACTAGTTTCCCATCGCCTGTTGCTCCGAATGCCAAGGCGACCGTACCGTCTGTGTTAAAGACCTGAACGTACGCCTCGTAATCAGCTGCAACGTGTCGACATGTTATGACAATCTTCTGGTTCGGGATCACACCGATGTGCGTGAACCAATGAGTGTTCATTGTTAGTTTAGCTAAACATCTGATAAAGCGACCAGAACTATCGAATGCCTGGAGTCGCGATGGAGTACCAAACAGGCAGCCATCTGCCACTGTTAGAATATGTTTGCTCAGAAAAGCGACCCCGGGATCACACCGATGTGCGTGAACCAATGAGTGTTCATTGTTAGTTTAGCTAAACATCTGATAAAGCGACCAGAACTATCGAATGCCTGGAGTCGCGATGGAGTACCAAACAGGCAGCCATCTGCCACTGTTAGAATATGTTTGCTCAGAAAAGCGACCCCTGTAGGGCATTCCAGAGCACCATCTTCAGACCCCCGGTGGCCAATACGTCTTTGAAACTCACCGTTATCGCTATATAACAGCACACTGTGCCCCCCCTGATCCGAAACAGCTACATTACACGTACCTCCCTCGCCGGTTGTAATAGCAAACGGGTGAAACTTTTTCTCCAAGGAATTCGGTATCTTTAGAGCTCTGAAGCGAGTGCCTGGCTTTAGGATTTCTAGCCCCGCTGTTAAGTCCTTTATATCAAAGCCGTGAAGCCACATGGGGCTTTTAGAGGATCGTTGTCGTTGATTCACACTGCCGAACATATTGCCACTAAGACACTGTAAGAACTCTCTGTTCCTTTTAAAGTCTATAGCCGAGGTCTGTACCTCTATGCCCAAGTAAACGTTGTGTAGTTTAGTGCTCGCATGAGCTGCTTCTCTCAGATGACCGATTAACGAGGTTTTGTCGTCGATAATATCTCGCGGTTCGTCTCGCTCGATAACATCCTCGATATCTTGAATCAAGTTCTCTGTCTGTCTTATCAAAACAGCGGCTGGGTGGCTGTCTTCTTCGCTGTCAATCAAAGCATCCACTTCCTTACACAGCGATTTCTCTTGTTTTCGGACGATTTCTACGATATTTTCAGCTGTTTCGTGGATTTGTCGTTTGATCCGATCGCCTTCATGCTTGAGTGCTTTGCTAATTTTCTGTGCTATATCTTCAATGCTAACTAACTTCGCTCGGCACTCGTCCAGGGCTGCCTGTATTTCCTCTTTCGCCAGTCTGTTGGGCGACCTTTCCAGTAACCGTACTAGCGTCATATTTGTAGGCAAGTTTTTCACTCCCCCACTCGGCAAAGAACATTCAGATCGGCAGAGGGGGCAGCGAATATTCCTGTTTTCTGTTTTCGACTTTGCCATGTCCTCTAAGCACTTTCGACACAAATCGTGTGAACACGGCAGCGATTTCGGTTCTGTAAATTCTTCGAGACAAATGGGGCACATGTATTCGTCAAGTTTAACATCAACCAAGTCCCATTTCCCAAAAGCCATTGTTAAGAAATGTTTTCTTGACGAACCAGACCAACACTGCCACATGCTAGAATTAGTGAGCTAACAGAATAACAAACGAGCTGAATTACCATAAGAGCCAATATAAATAATTGGCTGTGGTCGTAGCTATTCACTTTATGCATGACCAGTTTGACTTACAAAAACTCAGTGTTGACACGTACATTGTACACACAGGCTCAATGTTGACACGTATGTAGAATAGACAAGAGCTGTTTATTGTGGTTTTCTACAATTCACGTGAGACAGAACGAACACAATAGACGAGAAAAAATTGCGTGCTTATCAATTTATTCATTTGATATAAATGTCTGGGTTCAGTTTCTGACTACTAAGAGAAGAACAGAAAATTAGTCTGAACTATATTGTAAACTGCAGCGGCCCAACGTTCCCAATTTTGTATTTGGCAAAAGGCAAATGAACATATTCTGTGTATCATCAAGGGCACCCAACGAAGTTTTCGGTTAAAAAGCTGTTCGGGAGAGTAAGTTAGCCTAAAACTTTCGGATTTGAAAAAATTGTCCCTAGAAAATTGTTTTCTGAAATACTGGCTAGAAAATTTGTTTTAAATCCCTACAAAATTATAGAAGAAAAGGGAGACTAAAAGGTTTCCCCTAAAATATTCGTACGTATTCGTCTGATCAATAGAGTAAGAGCTTTCCCTTAAAATATTCGTACGTTTTCCTTACGATCCCGAAAAAAAACATTGTTGGAATGAAAAAAAAACACATATTATTAGTGAAGCGGCCACCTATAGTTTTCGATAACACATTTTCATTCTCTAAGAAATTCTGACATCTAAAATCCGAAAGAATAAACCTTTAGCAAATGAAGGTCACCTAAAAGAATTGCCTAAAGGAAAAAAGAACCCCTAAAAAATTCGTACCTCCACAAACTTTGCAACATGAAGTTACTTGGGCTAGAAAATTCTTGTTTATGTTCTAGACTACTAACACATTCGTAGGCCGGGAATATTTTGCCATAGTATTTTCGGTTGACGTGATTTCCACCTAGAAAATCCGAACAGCTAATAGCTTTCTAGAATACGTCAAAAGACATAGTAGGCGCCTTAAAATGGCTAGATGAGCTGCATACGACTACTTAAAGAATCTCTCTCTCAGCCTTACTAGACTATTATATATCTCTACTTTATTCACAAGCTGTTTTTCTATCACTCTACTTAATTGCCCGGTCACTGTCTTGCAAACACTTCTTTGTTTCCGCCTTCGTTGTCTATAATTCTCTGTAATCCGTTTTTGTCCTTATAGTAAATGAGTAACTACTTCAATGTTCCTTTTCGTGTCTTTTCTTTTTTGGTCCACAGCCCAACCAATTAACTACATTTAAATAAATTATACGTGCTACCTAGCTCGATTAACCAGTGCAGGTTATTCTAGGTTAGTTCATACTTAAAACTTATTTTAATACGTCTTTATTTTTTATTTTTTCTCACAATATTGTAAACCCTTTATGAGTATAAATAAATATATTGTTGTTGTTGTTGTTGTTGTCATACAACTGGTTTCAAACGAATTTCAAAAAGTACTCGTTGGGTGCCTTGTAACATGCCAATTTTGAAGAAGGTGACAAACTGATTCGAGGGAGCAATCCCGGTTTCTGGGATTTTTAACTGGTTTTATTTTAGGCAAACCAATTTGGGCCCCGTCAAATACGGGAATGACCCTGAAATGTTAATTCAGACCCGATCTCCATCAAATGTGAGATCAGACCTCTGTAAGGTTATTAGTTCAGAGCCATTAATTTAGACCAGATCCGGTCCTCAATTTTAATTCAACCGGAAATAAATCAGACCCCTCCAAAAAAAAAAAATAACCAGACTCTGATTTGTTTACGTACCCACGGATTGATAATGAAAAGCCGGTGCCACTAATCACTAGCCTGCGTCGCATCCGAACTGAACCCCGGTTAAGTCCGTCTGCGAAACAGTGGACAAAAGCTTGTTCTCGACCCCCAGCGAAGTTGCAGGATTATTTATAATCGATTTTGATTGGGTTTTACTAATGCTCATTCTTACACGTCTTCTGACTGGCCATTCAACTGTCACCAGCCTGTCAACAGTGCGACTAACGGCTAATTTACATTTCAAAATGTGGCGGCTTTTGTACACGTCGAAAAGAGCAATGATATTTGTACAATATCAGTTTAAAATCGAGATTTGTTTGCTTGAACAAGAGCAGTTGACCGAAGTTGAGATACTAGATCTTTCTAAGCTGCATGGGGGATGTGTGTGTGTTCTTCGAACGAGCATTTTGTCGTGACAGATTCTATTTAATGTGTTCGGCAAGTTTCCTTTTATCTGGCACTAAACCACGGGCAGCTGCCTATTACGTTACATTACTTCAAAACCTGACCCGAAGTTGAAATAAACCTAACCTTCTGCGATAGTAAAACACAGGAAAATGACGACGTACAGAGCTCGTCTAGGGCGAGAAATCTCAAGTGGTGACAGTTGAATGGCCAGTCAGAAGACGTGTAAGAATGAGCATTAGTAAAACCCAATCAAAATCGATTATAAATAATCCTGCAACTTCGCTGGGGGTCGAGAACAAGCTTTTGTCCACTGTTTCGCAGACGGACTTAACCGGGGTTCAGTTCGGATGCGACGCAGGCTACTAATCACGAGACCGATGTCGGAAATAGAAACATTAAAGACCCTTTAGCACGCCCCGTGATAGCCTGCGTGCAGACGTTACTTTGCGCGAAACCCGTGGTAACTCAACAACCGTCGTCAAAATTCGATGGACCTCTAGGAAACTTTATATAAACGGAAATAATTCCTAGTTTAAGAAAGCCCTAAAATCAATTCAGCGTTGAAAGCTGAGACTTATTCATTAATCAAACACCACAAAGGTAGAACTTGGAAGAGAACTTGATGCAAGACGTTATTTAATTATTCAGCGCGTTCTAGGATTTTAAAACTGTGCACGAACACTTACCTGCATTTCATATCAGATTATAGAGCACAAACAGTTCGATTATTGATCAAATACACATCTAACTAATAATCTAGATGAGGAATAAGTCAAGCAACAACATATAGCAATAGAAAATCAGTAGCAGCAATAACTTTATTTCACTGTTCGCTGAGGAGAATATTATAATAGTGTACTGAGCTGACAGATCGCTACAAAGTATTTGCGTTGACTTGACTTCGGTTTAACACTTTATACATGCTACTAAATATCGGAATTAGTGAGCACGGATACAACGGAGGAATGGCAAGGTATTCATTGAGTTTATCCACTGATATATACGCAACTAGAAAACTGAACCACAAATATCATACCGTTGGAGAATCGACAGTCCTTTGAACAGCCAGAGTCATCCGCTCGGCATCCGCTAAGCCGCCGGCTATTTACAAATGTACTCAGAAATGCAAGAATGCAGAGTATTCTCCAAACTCACCGCAGTTGCTTGTGTTTCCCTAACTGGAAGATCGGAGAATTATCGGCGAATGATCCGTCTTACCTTCGTTTTAGGAAGGAAGACAGACTGTGACAATGTTCTCGGCGGTTGTTCTTCGCTGGCGCCATCTCGGATTTGCTAGGCCGTTGGATGTCACACAAAATCTGTCAGCAAATTTTGGTTCAATATTTAAAAGAATGCCCTAAATAAGTTCTTAAGGAGAGTATTCATCGTATGTGCGTATATAATAGTAACTATCATGCAGCGGTAATAACGACGATGCAAGCAGATTCTTTACATGTAGACATTATATTGCCGGTCACAGAACTGAATTTCGTGGTCCACGAAAATACTTGTTTCGCGCAAAGCATCACAGGGCGTGCTAAAGGGTACGCTCGCAGCAACACTAATCTTGACGTTACAACACAGGGTGACCACACGCATAGCTTTTCGCAAAGTACATACCATTTCCTTGTTCATGGTCACCGGCCGGTGATCGCCTCGCTTTGACGCCCTGAGCTCATAGGATATGTCCCGGATGTAGCATTTTCGTGTTCGCCGATTTCAAGTGGCCGGATACTAAAGTACCATTTTATCAAATTATCATGTCAAACTCCGCTTTATTCATAGCTGGAAGTATTCATCAGGGTCACAAACATTTGAGTGATGTATCGAGAGGAAGACAACATTCTTTTATGAGTGAGATTCAAGATTCAAGATTCATTTATTTGCACATAATTATAACCGTCGGTCCTTATCTTACATTAACATATAAATATACATATATAAAGAAATAAGTGAAAAAAACAGAATAGGTATGTTTAGAAAAAATGTGCGTAGTGGCCAAAGTAGCAATGGCTTTCGAGTTGGCCACTACATTGATAAAACTAAATGAGGAGAGAAATAGACATAGCTAATAAATAATAATAATAATAAAGCATAGTATGAAGTGACATTTTAAATAAATTCATGTAGTTATGTATATATTTTGAAGGACATTACATTATTGTCTTAAAAAAAGCGGTCGTGTGCCAAATCTAACCAGTTCAGCAGTAGACATCTGACACATTCGATACAAATAATTTATCCTTATCGAAGGAGACCGATTGATCTCGTTTCGCTTGGCAATCGACTCATCCCAGATGCAGAGACAATATTGCTGAACAGTCTGCCCGTTGAGGAATGTTGATCTATGGAGGCATGTTGATCTTTGGAGAGTCGCCTAACACTTACAAATCGTCCTTCGGTACAGCAAACGAACCCTTCTGAGTACGGTAGCAAACAAGTCGCCCAACGTGGAACAAATGAAAAATCATCCCTATCAATTATCAGGTTTACCCCATATAATTCGTCTTGCTTTTAAGCTTTTACATTTTTCTAGTACATTTTTTGTAATGAGTGTATACATAAAATTGTTATTGTTTTGTAGCAGTGGCATGTTAAAAAGTGCATCACACGGACACAAATATTATTAACTTTGAGTTGATGTTATTGAATATTGTTGATCTGGGTGGCGAGAAAACATTGACCTCCAGTACATTTAGAGAGTCCATATACTGGGGGTCAGTATTTTCTCCACTCCCATTGAATTCTGCCATACAGCAAATTAATGTTATAGTTTGTGATTGTTCACACATTTCAATAAAATATCTATACTAATTCACTCGTCTATATTTCCGTTATCGATATTGTTATTTTCTGTCCAAAATGCACATTGTCTAATAACCCAACATATCAGTCCCTGATTGAGCAATTAGGAGTAATTATAGCAACTAGGAGTAATAAATATTATAGATTCTTTTTCACGCAAGTTTCACGAACATAGAGAAAAACGCCTTATTATAAATAGTCAAGAAATCCGTTGTTTCGATCAAACATGTTTGCTGTTAACGACTTTACTCATGAAAATGTGTTAGTCTAAAACAATCTTAATTATTGGTAAAGTTTCTTAACCAATAAACATATTGTATTATAATTGAGTACTACCTCTTGAATTAGCCTCTTCCGCAGGCATCTCTAAACCCCAATTTAGGATTTTTCTTCTTCACGGTTTCCGATACTTTTAGAGATGCCTGCGGGGAGGCTTCAGCTGTATAAAATACACTTGTTTCCTTTAGTGACTCCTAAACGTCCTTAGGAAAGTGTGTGTAACGAAAAAAATAATGGTTATTTATGGTATAAAGGTACGACAAAACACTTCGGCTTCTCAGTGTTAACGAAGGGCTTTAATCGACTTTTAGTTGATTATACCAGTGTTTATCTTCCCCGCCGCAGATCAACACTATTTTTTACAGGAACTAGTCACCCACCTTTTCCCAATAACACTGGTACTGGCAAATATTTTATATGTTCACAGTTCACTTCATGAGAAGTTCATTAATATAATATTTGATATATAACTCATTTACATCGCTACTACACTACTTCGTACTGACTTACTAGGCACTTATTAATGTTGAGCCCGAGGGGGAAAGGGGTGGAGATTTGACAGGCAGGGCTATCCCATGGGGCGGCCTTCACCTCCTCGGAACCTGGAATAGTACTGGCTATCCAAACAATGCCTAACCCTGAAACAATACAAACCCTAACCCTAAAACAATGGAATTCTTTGTCAGTGCATTCCAAATGAAGTCCAATAAAATGCAAGGTTTTGAGAGGTGAAGGCCTCCTGGCGGTATCCCTTGGGTGGGGATTTCCACATACGCTCGCTGCCTCACCAGGGTAGGGTCGTTTATAGGAAACATAACGAAGATGAGGTAGATTTTTTGATATGTTTGACCAAACCTGTTGTCCCAAGGATGAGGGGAAATGTCAAACCCCGCCCCTTGCTCCCCCCGCCTCCCCTCCCTCCCCCCTCCCTCCCCCTCGGGCTTAACAATGATAGGTGCATTATAATCGTGGGGTATGGATTAGGCTGATAAATTATTGAAAATATACCACGATTGACGAGAGGTTTTCACACTCCAAGTTGTACCTTGAAATGTAGATCGACTCACAGAAATGTGCTAATCGAAATATTTTTTACTCGTAAATTCAGAAGTAATAAATCTCCTAGCATTTACGAGTTTCTAGTTCTGTAAGGTAACCAAAATGGTTTTTGGCGCTAACCACTTCAAAACCTTGCTGAATAGCGATACTTACTGCCACGTCATCCATTGTCATTAATTTATTAGCTTCGCCATTGATTAACTAAATATAACGTACAACAGGTGTTGGAAAACAAACAAAAGCAAACACTGTTCCTAAACGAACAAACACAAACTTATGGCCGGGTTGCCTCGACAACGTAACAGCCAATTACTGCGGGCCCATAGAACTTACGAAAAGGTTAAAGATACTAGATAATGAAACTGATACAATATAGATCGATTTCACTTAGGCCACGTGAATCCTAAAAATCTTTATTGCTGATTCAAATAAAATCAAGGTGCGTTTTTCTGAAAGAGAACTAAAAATTACGTATTTTTGACAAGTTTTATCAATCTAGGATATTTCCCGCCCAAAATATAAGCGATCAAATGTGCGCCATGTTTACAGTAAAATGTAAGATGGCGGCCAGATTACCAAGTTTCATTAAAGTCCACAATTACCAAGAATTCTGAGATAAAATGTATCTATTTGCATAGATATTCACTTATTTAATATGTTGGTTTGTAATTTAGAAGGTTTTTGGCTCAAAGTTGCACTAATTTGACTCCTGCAAAATACGTTGACTGGTGTTGCGTGACTCAAATCGCTTCATCGATATCTCCGGAACAAAGTGAAAGAAACCGATGAAATTTGGTGTGAAGACTCGCTTAGGTAAGCTCTAAACTTGGTAGAGTTCATAGTTTCGAAGTTAGCAATTTGATGACGTCACATGAAATCGATCTATATAACTAGGAGTTAAAAAGGCTGCAAGCGTTATTACAAGTTAGGCAGATTTGAAAGAATGTGCCAACCAGAGATCCATTGGTTCCTCACACATAGCGGCCTTTTGAAATCATGGTTGGCATAACAATCGTAATGTTTATCAGCACGAATTATCGCTATATGCGAATCTTGTTTACGTGTTCTCCTCATTAGCATACATCAAACTTCAAGAGACGTACAATAATCACCGAAAACTTGAGTGATATGATAAATATATTTTGAGGAATGAGCGTTTAAAAAGCTCAAAATTTACAAAGAATGTATGGCTGTCAGCAACTCTTGCCACAGCCCATTTTGCAGTTTTGAAAAGTCAATTTCTCCGTAAATATTTAACATATCAATCTCAAATTTTCGGTTATTACTAAGTTTAAAATTCTCTTTCAATTGATGTAGTCTGTTTGTTTCTAGATTGAAATTTAAGTTAATGAGGCAAAAATGTAAACAATGATCGACGTCAGCAAGAATTCGCCTATTCAACAGCCTGTTTGATGTAGTGATAATTTCAAAGCATGCCTTTCGCAACACAGTTTAGAGATCAGTTTCATTACACGTGTTTAATTAGTGTATAATTGAAAAAAAATAAAAATATCAATATCACAGGCTGCGTATTGACACTCATTCACAATATCATAATCATCTTGTACGATTGCCTCACATATAATACTCACATATTGTCACTCATATTATCACTCATATTATAACCATCTTGTACAACTGCATATCTACGTTCAACCTTTCCTTTTGTTTCTCATTCTTTCTAAAGTCTGGCGTTGATAATCTGAACGAACTCAGGCTTAAGTGACGCTCCACCAACAAGGAACCCATCGATATCGCCTTCAGCAGCCAACTCGCGACAATTCTTGGCATTCACAGAACCTGTTCAGTAAAGAACAACATACGTTTCAACTAAACAGTGTTGTCCAATAGACCCTGGCAGCTTTCCTGTTTGTTATCCTATTTCAGACCACCTGACTTTTCCCTGAGTAATGTCTTTGTTTTTCTGCATCCCAAGAGGAAATGTACCAGTTTCCATAATTGGAAAACAAAGCACTGAATCCTCTGGGAGAACTGCACGTGGTCTGAAATGGAGCTGAAAGGGTCTATTCAGCCGTAGCCTGCGTAGCAGGCGTGGGATTTTTTATATATCGCGCGCGGCCATCGAAAACCGTCGCGCGCGAATCCACCAAAACGTCTGCTACGCAGGCTAATTCAGCCGGGATCTGGGTGATTTTCAAGCTATTTTTCATAGGGTCACGACTATCAACGTATAATGGTTCTCCCTTCATGTAGGCAGACATGAATTATTACCAAATTGTATTGTGTTCTATTGTATTGTGTATTTCGTTCTATTGTTTTGTATTGTGTTAATTCTACTGTATTTTGATAGCAATTCATGTGTTGGTACATGAAGGGACCACCACATGCAGCTTATCTCTGCATGTGCGTCCAATAGAAAATACAGCGCGCATGTAGCTTTTGAAAATTATTTTGAAAATCAATTATTTTCTCACAGGCACCGGACTTCTGAAAATAGAATAGGTTTTATAAAATATTGAAGGGTAAAATTAGGGGCACTTGCAAAATGCATGATCGAAACATACAGTACTTTTTGTGTTACTTTGTAAAACAGTCTACAATACACTGGACAAATTGGACCTACATGTAGAAAAATGTTAGACATTTTTAATTTCCATAGTCTGGTTTATACTGTATAAGAGTTTTTTCCAATGTATGTGTACATACATGTAGAACAAGTCATAAAATATGGGGCTTCAGTTTCTGATGCCAAATAAATAATCTGCTCAAAAGTCTCACCTCCATATATGATACGTGTGTTCTCCGCAACATCTGCGGATACATTGTCCTTCAGCCAGCCTCGCAGTTGATGGTGAACTTCTTGTGCCTAATACAATGTATACAGTGAATTATGTACAGTGAACTGTGGCTGACTGGCCAACTATGGGGTGCTTTACTTTTGACAAGCAAACATTATGCCAGAGCCAAGAGGAACTAAGGTGGAATGATTTGGGGTTTGACTTTAAATGCCAAAACATTTAAAATTTGTGTAATCTTTACTCAATTCATACTTTAAAGAAATACATTGTATTTTAAAACATATACCAACCCACCCTCCCCCACGGCGGGATTCTCCCACCATCAGTGACAGGGGGACCCTCTAAACCTCTCATTACATAATATACGTACATGTATTTTAGTACCAAAGGTCAACATGAGGAAATGTATGTAAAACATACCACTGATTCAATATAAGTGACTGTATACCTGTTGAGGAGTTGCAGTTTTTTCCAGTGCCGATTGCCCACACAGGTTCATATGCAATCACCACTCTGCTCCAATCACATACCTTATCTAACAATAAAACAACTTTGGTCAAAGGTTGTAGGGTTGATGGTAAAGGACTAATTATTATTATTATTTCTTTGGAGGGGGGGGGGGGGGGGGTGGGGGGGGGGAGGTTGGTGAAGAAAGTAGGTGTCCCAAAATAGATATTTGATGTACATGTACTTCCTCTATGTGAACACTACATGTATATAAAGCTTGGCCCAGAAAAACTGCCATACAAATACTGCATTAAGTTTATAACCTCTTGTATAAAGGGGGCATGCATGGACACTTCTCAAAAGGTCCTATAGGGCTAATTTAACCTCCCACAGGGAGACACCTTAGATAATAATGAACATATAAAAAATTAATGCCCAGGAATCAACAGTACAGTTTGCAAATGTATTAGATAGAATGCTCAGACAAAGATTGCCTGCCTCTCAACAAACTGTCATAATTTATATCTCAATATTCTGGCTTTGGAAATCTTGTCTTTCAGCAAACAATGATAAAATACCACTGTCAAGTTACTGTACATACATTGTATTTACATGTACATTGTATATATATGTATGTAAAGCACAATGAATTTCCAGGCCACAGATCCACCACCATAATTTACATAAAGTTTCCCACTCCAATTAATTATACATGACTTTTGTATACTATTATATAATATTATGCTGTCCTTTTCAGAAATCTGCATTGAGCAAATCTGTGAACACTGTGTAACCACCCCTAAACTCGGGTTTAGACTCTGTGTTGGCAGAGGTACATTATTTTGTACTCAGACCCTGCACAAGCTAGCATCCCTAATTAGTTCTTAAATACGACAAGGGAGGAAACTTAAAAGTCATGTGATAATTTGAATTCGCAATAACCGGGTCCTGTTTCAACAAATTTGATTGTTTTTGCTACCATCATCTTTTCCTTAAATTTCAGAAGAGGGGTGACATTTTTCATTTCAAAACACTAAAACAAGAGTACAAGCCTTTATCGACAAATGGCTTGATGTTCACCACACGATACATGGAACAGAAGTAATTTTGTACAGATGACTGACAACCTTGAACAATTAGTGATGTCAGTAGGGTTGGTTTACCAGCATTTCGATAATTCCCTAGGAGAAGCGACAAAAGTGAAACTGTATTTACTGTAATATCAAATTCAGATTGAATTGGAATTGAGCATGTTGGTTTTTGTGGAGGGAGGAAAACCAGAGAACCCAGAGAAAAATCCTCTGAGCAAGGGCGATACCAACAACAACTCATGAATGGCGTCGCATTCAGGGATCAAACCAGTGGGCCACATATGAAGGGCTGTG